>JAQPZY010001172.1:1055000-1501094 GCA_029931535.1 Margaritifera margaritifera
TAGAAATATGTACAGAATTTACCTATGAACTATTCGTGCCACTACAACCTTTTCCTCGTTTGTAGCAAAATGTTGGCCGATACAGTTTCTGTAAAGAAAAAAAAATGTAATCAATGATTACACAGCTTGAATCTACTAAGCTTTAAGAAGTCTCTGTCAGCAACGGTAAACGTAAATAATAATTCATATAACAAATTCAGACTAGAGTCAACTTGATCTACGAACTCTTTGCCCCTACCACAGGGTATAAAAGATGAAAAGCACATTCTTTTCTACTATAACCAATCAGAGGTTCTACAATGAAGCGATGAAAAAAGAGGTTGTTTTCTTTTTTTCTTTAAATCATTGTTCATAAAATTCTGTTTCAGAAGCTATTATCATTGTCAACCTCTAGAAGTTAGTTTTTATTGGTGAGGGTCACAGGATTTGAGTAACCTTTGAGTGACAGCCAGTATGACCACCATTACAATCATAGTTCATGCATAAAGTAATTACCTTGATTAGTCACTACATCTGAGTCCTCACATAAAATGTGTGTATTTCACTCTTCTAATACTAACTCGTTCACATGTATAATAAATACAGTTAAACTTGTTGAGAGTAACCTACCACAATATACAGCTGCAATGTGTAATCGTTAATTTGGAAAGTTTACCTTCAAATAAGCATTGAACTGCACTGGTCAGATGGGTGTTTTCTGATGGCTAGGATATATATAGCACACAAAAATCTATATGGTCATGAGCTTAACACAAATACTTAACCTATGTAAGTAAAATATAAAATATAGGTCACAGTGATCATCTTTGCTTGTATGTGTGAAGTACTAAAAAAGATGCGTCCAATTATCAAGTTCATGATATTAACATGAACAGCACACAAGAAATGAACTTTAAGCATACAATTTCAACAAAGTCACTAGAGCATCAACTATCGGTCACAGAGACCTTGTTTTAGACTATGGGTGCAGTTAAGATGCATTTCTTACCAAGTTTCATGACTCTATGCAGGTTAGCATGTTTATAGGATGCCAAAAAATCGCATGTGGTCATGATTAAAATACCTAACAAAAGGCAGTACAAGATACAAAAATAAGTCACATTGAGGTTCTTGTGTTTCAGTGGCGTGTTACTAGCAGAGATGATCATCATCATTAGTTTTCATGATATTCTAGTATGAACAGTGCCTAAGAAATGAACATCAGATGCATAATTTTATTTAACCCAAGTCAGTGATGCGTAAAATAGGTCAATAATGACCTACTATTGCAATGAGGTTATGTTGCTCATCAAGAGACAGCCACACAACAATTTTTATGATTCTATATAGAATAGTATTTACACAGCATGCACAAGCCCATGCAATGTGTTCACGAGTTAAATGGAAAAATATAACCCAAGCTAATAAATGTGAAAAGCACAATCAGTGACATTGTTGCAAGGTGTGGTCCTAACCGAGGTGCATACAATCATTTAGCTTACTGATTCTAGCCTTTTCTAGCCTGAACAGTGTTTGTGACATAAATTGAATATACCAATTTGAATAAAGTCAGTGAAGCATGAAATATGGGGTACAGTGACCTACTTTTATGTATAGTATTTATTAGCGTTTAATGGCATGTCAGCACTCTTATAGTTATATGGGGCAAATTAAAAGTAAAGTTTTCGAACTGTAATTATAAAGAATTGCACAAACAACCTTAGGGAGATAAACCCATCCAAATAAACATAAGCATTAAGTACTACAAGGTAAAAGATAAAGATGTTAAAATTCTGTAACGTGTGTAAGATAAAAGATAAAGATAAAATATATATAAAAACCTTAAAATATAGGTCACAATTTGCTATATAAATTGCATTCCCTCAAAGCGTCCAAGATTTTCTCTGGTGATACGTTATGAAGCCTACTTTTGTGATTACCGTATGTACTCGTATATAACCCGGGTCCAAATGCAAACAACATAGACCCTGATCTACCATCACATAATGCACTGGCAGATCAGGGTCTTTGTTGTTTGTTCTACTGATTAGTCCTAACAAACTGCATAGATCCAGATCTTCCGGCGCATTATGTGACCACAGATCTGGGTCTATGCAGTTTGCAGTTGGTATCGGGTTATATGCGAGTATATACAGTAGGATGTTGTATTCATCATGATGCATCCCAACACAAAGTTTCATGATTCTAGGTATAACTATATATAAACAGGGTAGATAAACCCTATGTAATCATCAAAAACGTAACCCAAACCACTAAAATATGAAATATAGGTCACAGTGACCATCTTTTGTTGTAAGGGTATGGTACTAATAGATATGCATACATTAATCTAGTTTGATGATTTCTAGCATGAACAGTACTATAGAACTAAACTTCAAACACTATTTAAACATCAATGAAGCATGAAATATGGGTCATAATGACCTACTTACATAATTAGTGTGTAGTTCTCATCAAGATGATGTATCAACTCACCACGTTTCTGGGTATAACAGTACTTATACAGGATAAAATAAAACTGATGTGTTCATAAGCTAATTGAGATGCATACAAGCATATTGTTTGACGATTACTGCATGAACAGTGCTTTAGAAATAAACTTAAAAACACTGAATTTAACCAAAGTCAGTGATGCATGAAATATGGGTCACGCTGACCTACTTTGTCATGGGTAGGACAATAGCTCACCTCTATCTTGTTAAGGTGAGTGCACAAAAAAATAAATAGTGTCACTTGAACCATGTAGAAGAAAGCAGACAAGATGTACTTAATCCACCAATGTTATCTCTTTTTGAGTCTTGTCAAAAGATGGCAGTGGATTGTGTTTAATTTCTCATTATCACTCATTCACAATTAGTCTGATATCAGAAACTGTACTTCACATACTATCAGAGACCAGCATGCCAATAAAATACTTCTGGAAATCACAGCAATGGTTGTGGTAATTCATAAAATAACCACATTTTTAAAAAAAGTTTTATAACAAGCTATCACCAGTCAAGCTGCCAAACTTACTGAAGCATTCCACACATAAAACAATCAATCTCACAATCTGAATCACATCCAAATTTTTTCAAACCAGAAAAACTACAAAAGAGCTTAATTCCCAAGTGGCCAGAAAGGGAAACACCTGCCACACAACATCTGACATACTGCATGTTTGAGTCTGCCCTTTGGATGCACATTCTGAAGTACTGCTGCTGTTACAAAATTTTGACTGATATCCCAATGTTGAAGTCATTTATGTATTTTTTTGTTGTTGTTGTTATTTTTTGAAAAATAGTGTAGATGTGAACCAATTCCTTCAAGAGAGGACAATAACACCCTAAATATTTAATGAGTGCATACCTGGGTCCAGCAGAGAATGGCACAAACTGGAATGGGTCCATTTTGTCCAAATTATCCTTTGAAAATCTTTCTGGAATGAACTCCATGTGATCTGTCCATGTGTCTTCATTGTGATGCAAGGCGTAGTTTAATATACCGACATGCGTACCCGCCGGAAAGTGCCGACCATCAAGTTCAAAGTCTCTGGTAAACTGTCTTGAGAAGGAGGGAACAGGACTGTAGTACCTAAGTCCTTCCTTGATCACCATGGTCAAGTACTCCAATTGAGCAAAGTCATTCCTGCAACGTGGTATGTAATCAAACAAGAATGGTTTAAATACGAAATTCTACAAGAAAGGATTGGATTGGTTTTGTGGGATTTAATGTCATTTTTCAGCACATGATACAAGAAAGTTAAAAGAAAGTTTAGTCACGATTCTTTCCATGGAATCCCAATTAGTGTATGATGCAGTTTTACAACTCTATTACATATATGAAATCCCTCTTTCTTACGAATTAATAAACTTCAAGTTTTTGGAATAAAAAAATGGCCAAAATGGTACGACTGCATGTACACTCTGTCACAAATATAACTGTGATGACCATTTAGGTTTTATGCCAAATTTTATGCCCAAAATCCCTACACAAACAAAAACGTTTTCAATCTCAATTATGTAATTTTCTATAAGGAAAATGTAACCTTTAAAAAGTTGTTTAAATATTTGTCAAAATTATCCTTGAACTGGTGCATTCATCTTCGTGTAGTAGAGTGATATAGGTTTATTACACCTATGCACTCAACTTCATTCCATAATAGAACTCATTTTTCATTGTATTAGTGGTGTGTGGATGAAATACTTGAGTAATAATAATCATGGCGATACATGATTTCTTCCAACTACGAATATTAGATATACATGTATATGAAATCCTTACCAGTGCAAATCATCTGTTTCCCTGTCCCCCAGAATTTCATCGACCTCCCTGTAAACCTTCTCCTGGATTTCCGGATATTTTGCCAGGGCATATAAAATCCATGATATGGCGCTGGCCGTCGTGTCGTGTCCTTATGAAATACAGAAAAGAACTCAAACATCCATCACTTGAATATTTGGCATAACTCTAATGACTACCTCAGTCCCAGTCCCAGTCTAAAGCATTCTCTTGAAGTCTATGACCTTAAATAACTCAAAACGACCGAAAACTGAAAAGCAAAATTTGGGCTCACAGTGCTTTGAGTTTTCAAAGTACTGCTGTATATGAGTTGAAGGAATAAAGGAATTAATACTAAAATGTATAAACTGGAGCATGTCGCAGTGCTTAACGGTCTTTTGTAATATTTATTTAATATGTGCTTATTCTGTTAATTTTGTATCCTAATGCAAAAACTACGTTTTTGTGAGCCGTTTGTAGACATTCTTGTAAAGAGAAATCTTGAACTAAACACCATTTACAAGATCAAACTTCTTGAAATCAATTGAAATCAGAAATGTAAATCCAAAAAAGACGATCATTTTTCCTACTAGAACCATTATGTCTACTTTAATAAATATGATTAAAACAATATTGTAATCAACAGAAGTTTTTTCAGATGACTGGTTGCCATTATGTGGTGTACAAATGCTTGAGTCACTTTTGGGCAAAGAGCCACAATGCCCCTTTGATGGCACAACCTATCACTGGCCGGATTATATCCGGTATAATTTCCCAAAAGGGGTCACTGCAAGTGCGCGATACTAAACACAAGATGTAATACAAGATATACTCGATTATAAGTCGACTCGACTATAAGTCGACCCCCCCTTTTCATGACTGCAAAAAGCCAATTCAGCTATGACCCTCCTATAAGTCGAGGTGTTTTTTGCAAATTAAATCTGTCTGCAAGGGGTGACATGTCATCACTGAGTCAGAGCTGCACTTAGGAAAAATAAACTAGCCAAACTGGATAGATAGATAGACATATAGATAGATAGGACAAATAAAAACAAAAACCAATATAGAATAAATACAATTGTATTATTGAGTTGAATATGTACAAATAAATTTACAACTTACATTTTGTCCATCTTCGTGTAATGAAATCCATATAGCTTAACATTTTTAATCCATTTATATGATAAATCCATGATTTGGATTATAGGTCACATACAGGTATAAAATTGGTATCCTAAAAATGTCACTGTCTAATGTCCTCTGGTTTAAAGCCCAAGAATTCATCCTCATCATCAGAGTTACCAAATAAAGTTCTAAATTCCTCCAATGTCATCCCGTCATCGTAAACATCGTCCGACTCCGAATCTATTTATATGATAAATCCACGAATTCAATTATAGGTCACATACCGGTATAAAAATAGAAGTTCAGAATGATCCGATTCACAATATACTGTAATATATTAATTCCACACGTCATACAAATAAACAATGAAAGTTAAGTCCACTTTTTTGTGATTCACGGTATCCTATAAATGTCACTATCTCATGTCATCTGGTACAAAGTCCAAGAATTAATCCTCATTGTCTGATAAAGTTCTGAAATCCTACATCGTCGTCTAGTCATTGTAAATCGTCGTCGTCTAGTCATCGTAAATCTCGTCCGACTCCGATTTTCGACTTTACTGTCTCATATGCGGGTGCTTATGCAAAGACTGAGCTTGGGCTCTGTGAGTAACACTTTGATCATAAGTCAGAAATCTATTATAGGCTGCAACTGAACACATGTCAATTGTGCGGCAAGATCACAGAGAGTTCAAAGAGCCACCCTCTGTTACTTGGCACTGAACTCGCGGCTTGATCAAAGGGTTGTCACGTGGGAAAACAAAGAGTTGTGGTGCCTTTACAAGCAAAGGGATTAAGGTCAAAGTATATGCACAGGAAGTTGTAGAACTCTACTTGGCACAGAACAAGTATAGATTGGCAGCTCGTTCAAAAGGATTGTCAACTTGAAAACAAAGTGAGTCCCTTTACAAGCCAAAGGCTTATCGGCCCACGTGCACTGGCAGATAACTTGGGAAATATCACTTGGGAATTAAATCTGACTTGTGGAAAAGGAAAATACAAATTAAATCAAAACTTTTATTGCATCAAGCACAGTCTTTATACAGCAAAACACAAATATGAATACAAATACAGGTTGTTCGGACTTGCACGAAAATGGAGGCAATATACTTACTAGTAAACACCCACGGTAAACATTAACGGACACTTCATTTTGCGGTAGGTAGTATTTAATTTACCAGTAATATTTTCAAATTAATAAAATCCAAATAACAATAGATACATGTATTGTGTAATGAATACCGTCATGAAACAGATAAATACAGTGCATACCATATATGCATTACTGCATAGGAATAGTGGCATGAAAACGTAAAAATATATGAATTGACAGTATTTTTATGTACTGCAAACATCTCGAGTTTCCAACATTACCCCAAGATTTTTTTATTTTTTTAATGTCGCGCTTATAAGACGACCCCTACTCTGTATGAGTCAAATTCTAAGTAAAAAACGTCGACTTATAAGCGAGTATATACGGTATGTCAGCTGGGCGAGTTATTTCCCTTATTCCATAGGGAAAAGTTGGTCTCAAGAAAATTTCAATAGGGAAAAGTGGGTCTCAAGAAACTTTCGATTTGACAAATGGGTCATGCTCAGCTCATTGTTGTGTTTGAGAAGTAATCTGCTAATAAAGCACTTCCATTATGAAACAGGCATTCATTTAAAGTTACTGTATTTACAAAAAGAGACAGAATTACAGATAGCACATTCCTGTAAGTCGTTACAATTCAAAATTGTATCATCAACGTCATCGTGGTGGTTGAAATTTCAGTGTTTTATATAGAGAATTTCAATTTCACATGTTGTTATATTAAATTGTTTGAATTGCAAAGTTCTGTTTGATATGTCGAGTTTTTAAATTTTATCTGTTGAATTACACAGCGGTGGTTGAAATTTCAATGTTGTATGTCAAGAATTCCAATTTCACATGCTGAACCAAATTGTTTGCATTGAAAGTTCCATCTAATTTGTCAAGTGTTCATATTTTGTCTGTTGAATTACATAGTGGTGGTTGAAAGTTCCATTTCCTATGTAAAGAATTCCAATTTCACATGTTCAGTTAAATTGTTTGTGCTGATATTGTCTATCATCCATGTATCTGATTTCATATCTTGTTCAATGCCACTTTATTCTTCTTTGTCTATAACTATGAAGATATTCTAGAAATTAGGATATTCCAAATATTGGTTATAATCAGAACGCAAGTAAACATTAAAACATTTAAGCACACTTAATTATTGGCATCTTCCTTAAGTGTTTAAGCAAAAAAAAATTCTTCCATTCATTTCCATAATGTCTACACTTTCGGCCATAGTTTTTAAGTTTCCTTTTTTATATCCTTGCAGAGTAAATTTTTGTCACAAAAATTCAAGAAACAATTAATAAAAAACAAATGATTAAATAAGTTCTGCATTTTTATTACATTAAAATTAAAGGCTTCTCTGGTTGTGTATTGATCGTAGCATAATGTAGTAAAAAGGGGTCAGAGTCATTTTCTAGCACGTGGAAACATTTACACTTTGTGGCACACTTCTACCAAGAAAAAAACTTGTGTGCCTCAAAAGTATTTCCCCAGGATCTACTAAGGGCATGGTAATTATCCTTCAAAAAGGGTTCTTTAAACGCGTATCTAAGGATCAAAAGGGCATCTTATTTTATCATGAATTTTTATTGTTTTTGTTATTATTATTACTATATAAATTTTTTATATATTTCTTTTTCCAGTTGCTGTTGTAAAATTAGGAAATCTGCAATGGGAGTAGTTGAATTGTAAAATTCTAAAAATCCAATATTCATATGTAGTTCATTGGTAGCAAAGACAATTCACATTTGGAAAGATAGCTTTAATCATATCTATTCAGCTGCATGTCAGAATGTTCTCCACTGAGTGCACACACAATACTGAGAGCAGTCAGTTTCAATAAGCAAAGACCTCCTTTATGCATCCATGTCAGTGTTCTCCCCAGGGCCTTTTACTGTAGCGGGCCCACTATGCTATCGTTTCAAACACCGATAACCCCCGACGCTTTAGAACCTGCCGCAACGCTATGCTCTTGTGCCGCTACGCTTTGATGTTTCCCACTACCCTTATAAAATTAATCTGTTAAACAAACATCCTGTCACCTAATTCAAAGCCCCACTCAAATGACACCTGTTCTTACCTCTTCTGGGGCATTTTATTAAGATAATCCAGGATAATTGCTCACTCACTTGACCATTATCCTTTGTACCTGGCTTGCGTGACCTTTGGTTAGGGTTTCGTCTGCATCTAGTCATGTGATTGGCCAGCAACAATGGAGTCTACTGGTAGTGTGTTATATATATGTCAGTCGTTTTCATTAACAGCCAAAGCAGTTACACCGATTAAATTAAAAATTATTGTGAAAAATGACCACACCACCTTCCAAGAAATGACAAATTACCCAGCGCCCGGCTAGCCCCATCATGGCCTGTTTACGACAATCAGAAATTGGCGTCACGAATAGTGGCAGTGATTTTGATTTCGATAGCACCAGCATAATTTCCAAAAAGAATTATATCAAGAAACGACGGACGGGATTTAATAATGAATGAAAGACGTTATTCCCTTGGGTGGAAATTGCTGGATCGGATGGTAAGTTTTCCATATTGCTAACTTAGAGAGTGCTGCCCTATTAATTTCTCATTTCTCTTTTCTGTCTATCCAAGTAATAAATGGAACAATCTTTATCTTCCAGTTTTACCTCTATTGAAAAGATATAAATAAAAAGTATTCCTTTATAAATATAACTGAAGTAGTTTCATCCATATGCTTACTGATTATTCAGTGAAGTCATGACCTCAAAAGTTTATTCCACCCGGTCTATATCAAATTCTTGAAAATAAGACTATGTAATTACATATATATTTCTTTTTTGTACATCCATTAATAAATTTTATGTTCATTTTTTTCAGATTGTGAAAGGTAATTCTCCCCGATGAATAGAATTAAGAGTGTTTTAAGGAACAGGTTATCACAGAGGGTACTGAACTACCTGATGACAATCAGTACTGAAGGACAACCCTTGAAAGACTTTAATTGTGATGTTGCAGTCAGTTTATATGGTGAAAAGAAGAAAAGACGAATATTATTTATTTGAATTGAGATATGCATTGTTGTTACTGTTTTAACCTAGGTAAATAAAAATTACTATGTAAATATATGCACTTCTTTTTATTTCATTGATATTAATTTGTTTCACTTTTATGATGTTAACTCGCGCTTTGTAAAACATTTTATGACCCAAACACGCTTACCCCGATGCTATCGAAAATTTCTGGGGAGATCACTGCACGTGGTGTGTTGATCAGCGGTGATCTACTACACAATGATTCGCTTGTGCCCAGTCTAGAATGGCAAGGCATTATCATAGGCTGGTAACTAGTAAAATTGGTGTCTACTGATTAGTTATAAGTGTAGCGGAGTAGGCAACAGAGATGATATGAAGCAGGGAACCTGACTAATGGGTGTGGTGCATCATGAAAGAAAAAAGTACAGAGATTCGTAATTATACCCCCCAAGAATGAAGAAAACCCATCCAGGTTTTAGGAAATATAAACAAAAAAAGAAAAAAAAAACTTTAACAAAAACCTTAACGCAAACCATAACCCTAAGTCAAAGAGGCAAGTGTGCATGCCAATAATGAATTGTCTTAGTTTTGTTATGGTTCATTCGAAGAACTTTAGAAAATATAAGCAAATGAAAACATTTTAACTAAAACTTTAATGTAAACATTGTATGACTATGTTGCAGAATGAATTGTCTTAGCTTCATAATGATGAATGCCAAGTGTGATGAGAATCTATCAAGCTGTTTAGGAAATATTAGCAAATATAAAACTAACCAAAACCTTAACGCAAATTTTCTGTGACTTTGAACCCAAGGTAAAAGGAGCAAGTAAGCATGTAATAGAATGAATTGTCTTAGATTCATAATGATTCACGTCAAGTATGATGAGGATCTATGAAGTGGTTTAGGAAATAGATGGAAATTAAAAATTGTAACAAGAACCTTAACTGTTGACAATGCAGATGCCGCCATTAGAAAAGTGATTGCTATGACTCACTCACCACTAACATAGGCTTGAAAATAAAAATTGAGTGAAGCGCTGAAGGGTAAAATAAGATCACAGTGACCTATTTTAGTTGATATGCATCAACATACAAAGCTGCATTACTCAGGACTAGCAATGCCAGGGGAGCTCACCTAAACAAAAACTAAACTAAAGTAACTTTATCTATTTTCTGGAATTCAAGAAGCCTCTCATTATAAGGATTTCATGTATGTAATTTTAAAAAAAAATAGAAACATGATTCAAGTCATTTGAGACTTTGTTTATGCTTTGGGGGGTTTTGTTTAGGGGGGAGGGTGGTTGTGGTGGTGGTGGGATCCCAGTCATCTCGCCCCAATCATGGGTCAGATGGTCATCCTATGACAGCCTTACAAAATAAATGTAACGTAATCAACATCACACAGAATCAAAATGAGGGTCAAGAGTAAATACAGGAGTAAATATAAAACAATGTCTTGCATACTTATGGGGATTTCTCGACATAGGAAATGGAATTTGCAACCAATACTGTATAATTCAACAGAATAAAATCT
Source organism: Margaritifera margaritifera (assembly GCA_029931535.1). NCBI lineage: Eukaryota > Metazoa > Mollusca > Bivalvia > Unionida > Margaritiferidae > Margaritifera > Margaritifera margaritifera. Next base: position 1,066,011 of record JAQPZY010001172.1, read on the forward strand.
AAAAGCTCCACATAGGAAATGGAATTTTCAGCACAAACAATTTGATTCAACATGTGAATTTGGAATTGTCTAAATACAACATTGAAATTTCAACCACTGCCATGTAATTAAAATTAAGTTAAAATCTAAAAATTCAACATAGAAAATGGAATTTTCAACCACCACTGTGTAATTCAACAAATAAAATTAAAGAACTCAACATATGAAATAGAAGTTTCAGCACAAACAATTTGATTAAATATTTGAAATTGAAATTCTCCACGTATCAACACTGAAATTTTAACCACCTCTGTGTAATTCAACAGATAATAATCTAACAACTCGACATAGGAACTGGAACTTTCAACACAATTTGATTCCAAATGTGAAATTATAATTCTAGACATTATGACAATGAAATTGCAACTGCTACTTTCTGATTGTGCCAACTTTTGTCTCCTATGGCGCCTCATAGTTCCACTAACTTCAACGATAACAGTCTTGATCTGATTCTCTAATATGAAAACATAATTCTGAAAGTCTATAATATCATTCTGAATAGCATCATACAGTTCAGGTCAATCATTACTTGTTCCATGCATGTTCTCTAATGTTGCCATAAAATATCTAATAGAAATTCCTAACAAATACTTTATGACTATTGTAATATGTTTCTATCTCTAAACTTGTGCTCAAAATTATTATTTAATAAATTAGCTACAGTTCAAACTTGAAATGAACACTAAATAAACATTGGGGTTTTTTTTGGGGGGGGGGAATGAGTCTCAGCCTTAAAGCGTGTATTTTCCTGACTTCCTGAGCTGCAATTAAAATAATTCAGACACAAGTTAAGATTTTCACACATGACTGTTGATGTGGTTAGAGTAAACTGAATATTTTCACCTAGTGGAAACTGGACTTTGATCCCATTCAGAGCATCCACATCTCTTTCCAATTCTAGCCCAATAACTTTTTCTAGCATGCGATGTAAAGCCGAGAATGTTCTGTTTGCTTTGCCCCATGTGTTACAATTATGCATTGTCTGTAAAGTTTTACAATAGAAATCTCAATTAAGTCAAATAATTTCTATTAACTATTCAGATATGACCTTTGTTTATGTGGTGTAACCTTCAAACATAAAAGTGTCCACTTCATTTCTTATTTCAATCGGAGTCAAACCCACACCAGTTTCATCTTTGGCAGTCAGCAAAATGTCCAGAAAGTCAAGGTACTTCCGATTGGAAACACCCTCTTTCTCCTGAATGAGAGGAATACCATCTTTTAGTTGGCAGATAAGTTTGAGTAAAGTTCAAAAAGGTTAAAACAATTTTTAAAATAAAACAATAAACATGAATTATTTTATATCATGCAAATAAATAATAACTACAGCTCTAAACAATACAACACAACTTGTTAGGACACACAGGGGAGGGGTTAATACCTGGCAAAAATTAAGGATTGGTATGTATTACTGTTTACTAACAACAGAAGAACTAAAGAAACAACTAATTAGGCAAATATTGAACAAAACATGAAAAATTTCCCATTATTAGTGTCGTTGTTTCACTCTGGCTGAGGTTTTTCACGGAAGATGGTTGGCATCATCTATTTGGTCTAGCTAATCAATATGCGGGTAGGTTTCATTATAACATTATCAAAATAAACTATTTTTGTGCTTGTAATTGATTTTAGCAACATTTTCTATGAGTATTTAGTCTGCAAGTGTGTGAGATTATATGAATATCTGTATATTAACTGATTTTTATAAACTTCATTTCTTAGTTGTCATAAATAGCAAAAGAAAGGCATATTGTCTTTATTTTCTTCATATTTGTAAAGAACTGGACAGATATTCTTTACATAAACATTGCCTATTATAAGATTCATTACATATATCAAGGGTAACTCCGTATTTTCTAATATAGTGGAGATATCAAGCAAGAAATAACAGTTTAACTGAATTGTGTGATCAAGGCAGACCTGTCCTTTACATGTGCCGTTCTAATGGACAAGATTTTATTTCACTATAAAAGGAAACCTTATTGTTCAGTACAATTTTAGTTTTAAAAAAGTTACTTCCTTTTTTTAAATGATAATACCAGGAGAATGTATATACCAGGCCTTCTCTTCGTTTCTTGATAACATCTTCTGCTAACCCGTGTACATAGTTGCAGTTTTCTTTAAATTTTCGTCCTCGTTTGGTGCAAAAATAGATAAAATCGGGATAGAGGTATGGTTTTCTGCAAGAAAATGAAAAATCTTAAAGAGACTTAACAGGAAACAATTGCAGTTTGGAAATTTATAATTCTAAGAGAATTAAATATAACAGACAGTCATGGAATCATGTACAAAAAGACATACATATGCTCTCTCTCTCTCTCTCTCTTTGCAGACTTTCAATAGACGACAAGCAAAGTTTTACTGCAGAAAAAAACAAAAATACGCATATTTGAGTAATGGATTTGTTCCACTTTTATATGGAAGAAAAGTTCATACATGTGGGTCACGTAATATTTATTTTGAGGAGTGCGAAAGCTCCGTTTTTTTATCTTTACAGCATTATCAGTTCATATCTAAAATTTGAACTGCACATGCTCAAGGTCAGTCCTTCAATCTAATTGTTGTCCATTATCATTTTACTATTCATATTCTTCAAGAAATGTGCTTTTTCATTACTTTTTCTTCTTCTATTTGTTTTTAATTAGTTTCAATATACAAACCACTGAACAGAAATTCCTGATTTATTATTCAGAGTTGTCTAAAGAGTAGGCGTTTCCACTGTCAAGAATATTACGTTCATCTGTAAGTAAATGTATGTAGAATAATGGCGTATTTGTAACAAATTTAATACAAAAAGAATAATAACTAAGAAAACATCAGAAACAATTATATCTTAAAAGAAGCATGTTTTCTGATATGACTTGATAATTTAAATTGTCATTATTGCCAAATTGCTAATAAATCTGATGATTAATTTAATGCTAACATATTTACATTACTCCTCTTCATATAATTATATACACATTCAGACCAGTGCCAGTATATCATTTCAAAACTTGTTTTAAAAAATCCAATAAACTTAAAATCTATGTTCATATCATCATCATCATACCTGGCTCTGTTAAATATTTCCACTGTGATCTCCCTCACAGCCTTGACATAAGGGTGGGCAGTTCTTAAAGAAAAAATAAGAAGCATTTATAAGTATTAAAAGGATGAAAGCTGGTAAAACCTCAGAGTATTTTCCTTTTTGCAAAATCTATATTTTTGGAATACTCAAAGTCAAAAGAATCTAACAAAGCAAAGACATTCAAAGGTTGCTGTATATTTTAGTGCATACATCTCTGCAAACTATGCATTAAAATGTGGATTATTATATAAAGATGAATAGGAAATTATACCCTCTCATCCTATGTCATTAAAATAACGTCACAGCGAGTGCTTAGATATCAGCGCCATTTTCACTGGATGAAAATCATATATTCTCCTCACTGTATACAGCTAGACATGTGCATGTTGCTTTGTAAAATTATCTGCTGTATCACTTTTATTAGGATAGTAAACATAATGTGCCACATGGTTTACCGTTATGCATCCACGTGCAGCATACCTTGCTTCCTAGCCTATGAAGGTGTTGCAATTGGTCATTTCTCGTTTGGTTTCGCTTTTTTAATGGGAATAATCATTCTAGAGTTTAATATTAAACGGCATATTAACTCTGCTGAGAACTTTCAGATGTTATCATAATCAAGCAGTTTATGGTCAGGTAAGTGTTGAATATGTAAAGATACGTTGGTATGCATTGATTATCTCGGTATTAACTCTATTCCATACGGTCCAAGTAGGTGGATTGACATTCTGAAAAATCAGTGCTGGTTGTGGACTTCGACAACAGAATATTGGAAGATAATCATATACTGTGTTGTGGACTTAGACAACAGAATATTGGAAGATAATCAAATACTGTGTTGTGGACTTAGACAACAGAATATTGGAAGATAATCATTTACTGATGACGCCCAGCATCTTACATTACACAACAAGGGACTGACTGATATCGCATGTGATAATATAATCAATCATCATCTCAGTCCGAATGTACATTTAGTTTGGATGATGACACTGACCTTAAGTATTTCATGTGATTAAGCTATCAGCATACCAATCTCTACAAATACTCTGCTGAAGGTCCTCGAGATCTAAGGCCATGGGACGTGGCACTATCTCAGAGAATGAAAACCAGCCAAAATACAATCAAGAGGATATAAAAGAGAATGAGGAGGAGGATGGGGGACTTTTATAAACTCTAAGATAATGTCATATTCTCAGTCTTGTACTCATTTAGTGTTGTGCCATTTAAGCCCCACTAAAAACGGGAGGGGCAGTAGGCTGTTGGAGGGCTCTGAATAAAATATTGACAAATTACTCACTCTGATCTCTGGAAATCGCTGTGATACGAGAATGCACATCGCATTATGATGTCTAGAGTACACATGCTTATGGATTGAAACACCTCGAAGTTGTCGCCAGTGTCTGCAGCAGCTGCAAGCTTCTCCTGTATCGGAAATAAATTAAACATATCATTACATGGATACATGTGTAAAGACCCATGTTGACTGGTTTACCACACACACACATACACAGACCCGCTGACAGAAATTTCAGGCCCCTGGGCAGAACAGCAATGGGCCCCAAAACTAGTTTATTTTTTTACATAAAAACCTGTACACAGTTTTGCATATAAAACCTGTAGTAATATACCATAACTTAGACTCTTGCAAGGAACAAATTTTAATATTTACTGCAAAGATTAATTTATTTTTTATAACCGAGTTGACAACGGACCCCTATAAATCACCAGGCACCTGGGCAATCCCCCACCCCCTTCTAAACGGGCCTGCACACACGTGGAGGGCCCAACATGCTATCTCAAGCATTTTACACGATATGCTTTGAATTTTGAGTGAGTGGACCATTCTCATGTATAAGTACATGAAGTACTGTCTCTAGCAAGCTTGATCCCTCAAAAAATTGGCGGTTGCTTATTTTGTTCTCGACATTTTTGGTCCGGGTCAAGGCGCAGAGTATATTAATTTTAGAAGATTGTCAGCTAGTATTACATAAACCAACACGAAATCTATAAGAAAAAGCACTCCTGACTGATCAAAGTGGCAAACTGACACACCAGTGCAATACTAAATTATTGTCTCATATAGGTGTAGGTAAGGCATGTGGGCTTTATGCATCGAGGGATTTTTAGCGAAAACTTTAATCACAAGGCTTTAGTCATATAAAATCTACTGCAGTTGGATATACATGTATGTTCGATGTGTGAAGGAGTGATCATGCGATTGTGCTAACCTATCCAGCCTTGGCATGCAAATGAGTCTAAAATACGTACAGATGATCACTAGGGCATAAAATGTTGGCAATTTAACCTCCTCTGGACAGCAATAAGAAGTCTTACTAAAGCAAAATTGCACAAACGCTCAACAATTACAAGAATATTCTTGCCTTAAATAGATTACCGGATCAACTTTTCTTGCCCTCTGCCATTTTTTTTTTTGACAAAATGTTTATTTTATTCCTAGCAAAACAATGAATTAAATAAAACTGAACCTTCAAGCATTTTGGAAAGCTAATGCTTATTTTAATTAGAGGTCGTTGAGTTTTTTATTTTTATTTCCTCAAATAAAAGAATACTTCCTTATTTGACTGTCTTTCTTACATTCATGAAAGAAAGGTACACTATATAATAGCAGAATGGTATACCAGGCACGTACGCTGTAAAAAGAATGGTGTGCCCGACAATATTGGACTGCCTTCTGCACCTCGATGAAAGGGCAAGTTATGCAATAAAAGCAGAATAGTGTACCTGTCTCCCCAAGTAAAAACAGCTGTGTATACATCAAAGAAATCTTTTTTTTTTATCATTGATATCATACCACTTTTACACTTTCTGTACATGCATAGTGGGGAGGTCGGTCGGTGAAACGTAAAAGCAGTTTTAAAGCAAAATGCATGCTGTAAAATGAACTAACAATAATTTGCTCAAATATATTGATCTTATTTGTTCCATGCACATCCTTCTTCAGTCAGACATGGATTGTATAGTGTCTGCGTAAATACATAGGACACTTTATAGGGTCAGCTCAAAATAAATTTGTGGTAATTTTCATTGTGTTAGCAGCTAAAATTAGGAGAGACATTTCAATGAGCACTGTTTTATAAATTTTCCTGAATTTTACTTTGAATTTGATGTTGTTTTCTTGTCAGATTTAAAATGTCAAAAAATCATAAAACTAAGTTGTGTTCAATGTAAAAAGGTCGAAAATCGTGTTGAAAGAAGGAGAAGATTAGACATATGTAACGGTTTCCCTGTCTAAAAATAGAGCATGACTACGAGTAACATGGTGACATGACGCCTCAATGTGTAGTCTGAGATCTGAATAGCAGGCAGACCTCGAGATGCTTTGATGTTAATTTCTTGAGTAATAGTTGAAAATCGCATTGAAAGAAGGACAAGGTTAGACATATGTAACGGTTTCCCTGTCTAAAAATAGAGCATGACTACGAGTAACATGGTGACATGACGCCTCAATGTGTAGTCTGAGATCTGAATAGCAGGCAGACCTCGAGATGCTTTGATGTTAATTTCTTGAGTAATAGTTGAAAATCGCATTGAAAGAAGGAGAAGGTTAGACGTATGTAACGGTTTCCCTGTCTAAAAATAGACATATGTAACGGTTTCCCTGTCTAAAAATAGACGTATGTAACGGTTTCCCTGTCTAAAAATAGACGTATGTAACGGTTTCCCTGTCTAAAAATAGAGCATGACTATGAGTAACATAGCGACATGATGACTCAATGTGTAGTCTGAGATCTGAATAGCAGGCAGACCTCAAGATGCTTTCACGTTAATTTCTATAGTATTAGAAGACTATATACTGCTGTCGCCAATGGAATGAAATCGTTTGAATGCTCAGTAATGTATTCTCCAAGGTGTAAAGCAGTTTTGATCCGCAGTTGTTAGAGCAATAGATAAAGCAAGTCATAAATTGTGTATTGGGATCGTGGGGGTCAATCAATCTGTTACCAAATGAATGATCACACCATAACATTATCTCATTCTCTCTCTCTCTCTCTATCTATCTCTCTCTCTCTCTCTCTCATATTGCAGTTGAATATATACAGTGATTATAATTGCTTTGGCAATGTATGCCAGACACTCTGTATCTCTTGTAGCTTACTTTCCAAGACAATGTTACATGTATGGTCTTGCAATTTCACAAGTGCATTCACATTTATCACTTATGTTAACACCCATAAAAAGTAAATTGTGGTTATAACATACTTTTCTTGCTAAACTGGCTGTGCCATGTTTCTGGATTATGTTCTATTCAGGCGAAGCAGGCAAGATATTATTCAACATAATTTCCTGTTGGTTCATTCTTAGCACATACCTTTCAATTTTTATATAATTATGAGCGCCACGGTAAAATGCTTCATTGTTCGCTGTTAGCGATAGAACACGCCTCAGTCAATCTTTGTAGAATTGAAACTACAAAGATATTTCTCGTTATCTCAATATATATATATATATATATATATATATATATATATATATATATATATATATCCAATCATTCAATAAATATATATATATATATATATATATATATATATATATATATATATATATACACTTTTTCCTATCGTTCAAGCTTAAAAAGATATCATTAAATAAATGTTTGTAAAAAGAAACACCTATACTCGAGATGTGTCTCAATCAGCCAATGAAACTGTCCATGTTGAAGCGAAAAATGTCATCTCATCATTACAATGACATATTATTTAACTTCATCTCATCAACCAATCAAATCACTTTTGCAAATTTTGGGTAAACCTCATTCTGGCACTACAGAGAAAATTCATCTTTGTATTTAACAAAGTTTCATTTGGCGGACATCTCATGAAGTCAAGCACGAAATCTGCTTGAACGAAACTTTCAAAAACAGGAAAGAACTTGGTCACTTGCATAAATACGTAAGGTGAAATGTTGCCTAAACATTATGACGACAAAGTGGAATTAATCACACATTTTCAGTTAAGGTAAGTTTACTGAGGATTTGAAAAGAAAATCTAATAGTGTTTATGCTCGAGAGAATTCAGCTTGACTGACCGATGTGTGACATCACATGACGTCATTATGTACACATAGTACAAGTACTGTACACTCAGTGGAGGTTTCCTTAGCTATAGGGTAATAAATTTTTTCAGTTATAAATAGATGTATGTTGTAGGGTGGTTATTAGTATGTATGTATGGGTAATTGGACAGTTCCTGTACAGAGACTTACGAGCAAGATTTTTACTGCATCGTTGTATACACTGACATAGGGCTTTAAGATGTCAAAATGAAAGGCTGGTGTGAGCAAACGCCTGGATCTAGCCCAGCGAGCACCCTGTGCAATAAGTAGCCCCTCGCCAAGCCAAGGTATTGCAAATCTATAGATCCCAGAGAAACCAGTGGGCTTTGGCTCTGTAAGAATAAAAAGCACAGTGCTTTAATAAAAATTGATGATGCTCAATTCAGAAGCCTATAAGTGGCTTAATATTTACTTTTTAAGTCCCTTCTCCATTAGAAATGGTCACAGGGGAAAAATTGTTTTTTTTTTATATATATATTTGACAGATCAATGTTTTTATAGTCCCCAAATCACCATTGTACTGCATCCATATGAGTCTGAATTTAAGTTTTGTACTCAACAAATTTCAAGAATACCAGGCCAGGTCAGAATAGCAGACATAGCGGCGTGGAAGAAAAACTAAGAGGAGGAAACTATTGTAGACATGAGAGGAGACGAAACATCTAAATTACAAAGAGGAGCACGAGGAGAAAGAGAATCAGAGGAGAAGAAGAGAAAAATGAGAAATGAAGAATAACATAAGACATAGAAGAAACACAACACACATGATGGTGTACATGTCAAAAAAAGGTCTAGGAGTGAGAAAGTTTCCGGAGGGAAAGAAAAGGAAGGAGAGAATGAGAAGAAAGAGAAGAGGAAGAGAAAAAGGAAGAGGGGAAAGAGCAATGATACAATATGAACTGTAGGAGAAAATGTGCTTAAGTCAAAAATAGGTCAGATACAGGAGACAAAAAGAGAGTGTGAGGAGAAACAGGAACGATAAGAAGAATACCACATGCAAAGATACGGAGGAGGGCAAAATGAGGTGGACAATATAGGAATTGAAGAAAGAGATGAAGATGGATGTGGGGGAGCATATAATACAGATGAGAAGGGGAGTACCAGAAGGAAAAGGGGAATGAGAAGGAAGAAGAGAACAAAAGATAGTAGGATGAGAATAAGGGGACAGAAAGAAAAGGAAAGTAAATAAAGGAAGAAGAGGAAGGGGATACAAACGAGGATGGCAAGAAAATGAAGAGAAAAAGTGGAGCATACAGCGAAGCAAAATTAAAAATACCAGAAAAGAAGGCTTGGGAGGAGGAGAAGGAAAATAATTAGTAAATTGAGTAAAATATGGGAGGATAAGAGGGTATAAAGAAAGAAATGGCAACAGGAGGACAGTCACACATGTTATCTGACTATACATTTCAAGAAGGACCTACCAGATGTTTTTAAAATTGTCCGGACAGTGGAAGGATGGTGGACAAGTATGCTGGGTTGAAATGGACCACGCCATAAGAGGAAGAATCGCGGATATTTGTGGCAAATTTCCAAAAGCCACTTCCGATGTTCCTCACCGTCACGGGGGAACTGTAAAAAAAAGTGAACTTCAAGTCAGCATGTTGTCCTCAGGAACTTGGTCTTCAACGGAAGGACACTGTGATGGTTGTGGGGTAATGGGGGGGGGGGGATAATACTTTCTATACACCATCTGCAACTATATACGAGTCCAAGATTTGTCTGACCTTTCCCACCCCATTTTAGCTATTTGGACAGTGAGGTCAGAGCCCATCCCCTGTTGAAAATTTGGAATTCGCCCTAACCATGCGGTAAGGGTATAGGATATTCGCTTTTTGCAGGGGCTTCCGCAATTAAGCGACCATGTATTGAACTCTGCCTGCTTGAAATCGATAAATAATAATAGTTAACTTCTCAGACATAACAACACATAATTTATAATTTTAATAAGTCAATATGATCCAGTTATCCAATATTTATGAACAATATATTCCCCCATGCAGCATTGCTTAGTCAAATGATTGCCAAATCCAATGATATCAGTATTCAATTGTAATCAGCCTTTTTCATGATAAGTTGTTTGTGTCATGTGATCATTTGACCTCTGCCATCAAGAGAAATGTAGGCCGCAAGATCTGGTTCACATGCGTCTGTTTGTTAAAGAGACGAAATAAGTTTTAATTGTTATGAATGTATGTTATATATGTCTCTGGACATAATGTAGCCTAGTGGTCTGTAAACCTATATCTAACGTGGTTAACTCTGAATTTTTATGTATTAAATGTATGTCATATTTTGGTTAACACTGACTGTTCATATATTAAATGTATGTTATATTCTAGTTAACTCTGAATGTTCATATATTAAATGTATGTCATATTCTGGTTAACTCTGAATGTTCATATATTAAATGTATGTTATATTCTGGTTAACTCTGAATGTTCATATATTAAATGTATGTCTTATTCTGGTTAATTCTCAATGTTCATATATTAAATGTATGTTATATTCTGGTTAACTCTGAATGTTCATATATTAAATGTATGCTATATTCTGGTTAACTCTGAATGTTCATATATTAAATGTATGTCATATTCTCGTTTCAGATTATGCATATTGATTTTCTTGGTTTTTCAAAATAAAAATTTAGTAAAATTAATTAAAATTTAAATATAAATAATAAGAACTGTAATAAAAACATAAGATATATGTCATTTTTCCGAAAGAGTTATCTTTATTTCAAAAACACCAATTATCAATCAAAATTTAAATAAAATTTAATAATTATATTCCTGTGTTTCCAAAAGATTTGTCTTTTCTTTCAAGATAACTAAGATTTAAATAAAGTATAAGAATTATGTCACTTTTTTTTTTAAAGAGTTTTCTTTAATTGTGCACAAATAATTCAAATTTAAATAAAATCTAAGAAATATTTCTAGGAAGATTCTTTTCCTTCAAAATAATTTTAAAATAACAAAATTTAACTAAAAATCAATGAAAATTTATTCAAATATAAGATGTATATCCCTTTGCTTCTAAAATGGTTATCTTTCTTTCAAGATATCATGAAGTTTAATAAAAATTAAGTAAAAATACTAAAATTTAAATAAAATTTAAATAATTTAAGTAGAAAATAATGAAAATTTATTAACATGTTAGTAAAAATAACTAGAAATTTATAACATTATAAGAATTATATCACTTTGTTTCTAAAAGAGTTATTTTTTCTTCAAAAATAACTAACATTTGGTAAAACAAATATAAGAATTACCTCATAAACAGTTATCTTTTCTTCCACAATACATGTATTAAGAAGTGAAAGAAAAATGTAGAAAAAAACCCTAAAATTCAATAAAAAAATATAATTAACACTTAGTAAAAATAACTGAAATTCAAGAAAAATGTAATAAAAATAATTTTAATTTAGCATAAATACTTACAAATCTATAAAAATTGAATAAATGTAAATAAAAGAGTTATCTTTAATTTTCCTTTCTAAAAAAATAAGGAATTTCATAAAAATCAATAAATTTAATAAAAATCAACAACATTTAACTAAACATTTATGTAAAAATAATTAAATACTTTAAATGAAAATACAAGGTAGTGAAAAAAGCTAAAATTGAATAAAAATGTGACTACATTCAGTAAAAAATATACTAATTATTTCAAAAAGATTAAGAAATTCAACAAAGATCAATAAAATTTAGTAAGAATGAATGAATATGAATTAAAATTTATATAACAAAAAATACTGAAAATGTTAGTCAAATTTAGTACAGATAGCAATAAAATTACAAAAAGTCAATGAAATTCAACTAAAATTGAATAAAATGTAGTAAAACTATACAAATTGTTCTAAAAGAGTTATCTTTCTCTTTCAAAATAACTAAAATTTAGTAAAAATATCAGAATTATGTCTCAAAGACTTATCTTTCCTTTAAACATATCAAGAAGTTTAATAAAAATTTGTAATTCAATAAATATTTAATAACAATAACTAAAAATGTATAAAGACTGATAGAGTTATCTTCCCTAAAAGATTAGGGAATTACATAAAAATCAGTTAAAGTTAATAAAAATCAATGAAACTGAACAAAACTTTATACAACAAATAAATTAAATACTTAAAAGTAATGAACATTTAACTAAAATTTAGTAAAAATAACTAAATAATTACTAAAAATCAACAAAATTTGACTAAAATTTAATAACAATATAAGAATTATTTCTAAAAGGAGTCATATTTTCTTTCTAAATATCAATAAGTGTAATAAAAAAATTTGTAAAAATATAATTATGTCCCTTTGTTTTTAAAAGAGGTAACTTTTTTTTTATAAAAAAAAAACTAATTTCTCTAAGGGACGGACAGTCTACTGTGCGCAAAGAATTTCCAGGAATTTAATATAAGACCATTTCTTACTTTTAACTGTCAAGCATTGAAATCATCTCCAATATTCTTCAGCAATAAGATTTTCAAATTAGCTGCTGTACTACACATATTGGATGTCTGCTTGGCACCAATTTAATTTAGGACAAAGTAGGCATCATTAGAAGTCTCTTGGTAAAAACCTCATGTCATAATGATTAACCATTCAGGGGGAGTAGTGACAACATTTTAAAGACAGTCGTCGTGGCAGCCATATTGGATGCACGACGTGCACCATTTTCATTCAGGACCAACTAGACATTATAAGAAGTCTTTTGGTGAAAACCCGATATTGATATGCCATTCATTCAGGAGGAGTGGTGATAACAAAATTTTCAAGATGGCTGCAGTGGCGGCCATACTGAACGTCAGATCGACAGTTTTCATTTAGGACCAAGTAGGCATCATAAAGAGTCTTTTAGTGAAAACCCCATTTTGATATTACCATGATTTAAGGATAAAGTCCGATGCTATCAGAAATTTACAATATGATTTAACGCTAAAATCCGAGAATATCTGAAAGTTATGATTCAATGATAAAATTTGAGAATATCCGAAATTTATAATATTGTTTAACGATAAAGTATGAGAATATCCGAAAATTATTTGTACGATAAAATCCGAGAATATCCGAAATTCATAATATGATTTAACGACAAAATCCGAATATCGGAATTTATAATGTTTAAACGATAAAATTGAAGATATCCAAAACACATAATTTAACGATAAAGTTCGAGGATATCGGAAATTTATAATATGATTTTAAGATTAAAATCTGAGAACATCCGAAATTTATAACATCACTCAATCATAAAATCCAAGAATATCCGAAATTGATTTATCACTTAACGATGAAATTTCAGGATATCCAAATATCATTAATACTTTAAATTTGAGGATGTTCCAAAGGCCTGAGGATTGCAAATCCAAGATGTTGGTCTCCATTTGGAATCAGGTCACAATTAATATTTCCAGTTCAGTACCGACGAATGTAGTCCCAGTCTATTTTTAGATCATTTTTTCCTCTCTCATTTTGGTAGTGATGTATGCATTAGATTTAGGCATCCTTAGTATTGATTTAAAGGAAATTGGTTATTGTTTAGAATATGAGCATTGTAGTGTGGTTGTCTGTGTGTATTTTGGCGACAGTGCACAGTGAGTAATGAGGCATTGGTGCTGATCCAGAAGTGAAATCTGCGACTCATTGCATGCTGCTTTGTTTACAGTCCAGCCTCTCAGAGGAATGCCAGTTAACCTATGACAAGAACTTGAGCGTGAATTCATCTTTGAAGATACTTTACAGCAACATATGATTTATTAGGATTTGGACACAGTGGAAAGTTCAGTACTTTCAAACAAATGTAGAGACTATATAGGAAAATTAATTGTGGTCTGAGGCCATTTGAGTACTCCAGCTCCCAGAATGCATTTCGGCATGACATGTGATCTCGTAACGCAAAGTCAACGGACAACAAAGGAACCCTCGCGTTTTGAGAGTCCATAGGAAATACATTAGAAAACAAATTGGAAGTGCAAAAAACAATATGGCAGATCCATTGTATTCCTCACGGACACTGAAGGAACCCTATATCATTATCTGATCCATAATCAACCATTTATGAGCAATAAATAAATAAATCAATAAAATAAATAAATAAATAAATAAAAGTTTAAAGAAAGTATAAGACACTTTGCCAATATAAGATGGACTGAGATCGCCAGAGCAATAAACAAGGATTACGTTAATTCTTGCGAGATTCGTTAAGTCAACCAGGGCTTGTGGGTGGAATTGGGGATGTATTCCATTTTTATAATCTTAAATATACTGGACACGGGATAGTAATTCTTTTCGGTGAAGGATGTAACAGTGCCATCTCGTCATAATGGGTCATTACTGTAATGTCCCATTATGACAACAGATGGTATTGATTACATTTTTCTAACTTTGTATTATGCTAAAATCTTTCTTGCCAATTTCACTATGCTACATCGTGTTATGGTGATTGACATATGGCATCAAATGAATTGTCAGAATGAAGAGAGGATATTAAGAGATAGAAAGATGCCACTTAGAATGTTGACGTGCGTAATATTACAAATATGCACACAGAATCACTCACATAGAACTTAAAGATATGAAATTGCAGTATTCCAGTATAACACTTGTCAAATTTAGAAAGAAATATTGTCATTTGTAAGATGCAACAAAGATTGTACATCATACACACATAGAAAATGCAAATGTACCCGTTTCTGTTCCTAGACCTACATGTGCCTCTGTGCACATCTACTTGTGTACCTAATTTCGTGCATGCATGCAAACATATCGACCAACAAGTTGTTCTCCGCATTTTCTTTCTTTTTCTGACCTGACCAGTCAAGTCAGAAAAAAAGGCGGAAAGCATACACGGAGTAGGTAGGTAGGTAGGTAGGTAGGTGGCTGGGTGGATGGATGGATGGATGGATGGATGGATGGATGGATGGATGGATGGATGGATGGATAGATAGATAGATAGATAGATAGATAGATAGATAGATAGATAGATAGATAGATAGATAGATAGATAGATAGAAAGATAGACAGACAGATACTACTTGCTTCACACCTCTATAATCGTGGTGGACAGACGAAGCATGCAAAAACAAATATGCAACATTATACTTGCCAAGGGCGCCGGGTAGACGAGTGTCTAAGGTTCTCGCCTTTAGAGATCACTCACACCTCTCACCTCTGTTCGCGTGAGTTCGAGTCCCGGCTCGACCAACGTGGGTATGTGAGAAAGCTTGCCAGTAGCTTCCTGTGGATCGGCGGTTCTTCCCGGGGTCTTCCCGTGTTCTTTCTCCACCAAATATACTGACCGACATGTATAGCCTATCATGTGATGAAAATGGCGTTAAATCCTACAATTTGTAATACAAAACCAAACCTAGGCTATACTTGCCAAGTGTAAGTTTCCGTACAACCAGTGTGTGTCCTCGGGCCCTGGGCCAGGGAGATTTCTAAACATGGACCGTAGGTTTTGAAACCTGATAATAGAGACGATGACTTTGTATATAATGTATGCTAAAACAGTGACGACAACAACATTTAACATCATTGAACCAGGGGCTGATAATCCACCACTTAAGAAGTTTTCCAGGCAGCAAAAATGTAGTATATCCATGACTATTCTTTCTTTCCTGTCTTCCACACAGATATTCCGCAGATTTCCACCTATATATATACTGTATACTCTTCGGAAATACTGGTAGATCGAAATGCCATCGTGAATACAAGTGCTTTTGAGAATATACAATAGGACATGCGTGCATACAACGACCAGGTACATGTAAATTGTTATCGTCTCATATATCAATGGTTGGTCCATTCAGATTGTAGGGAGAATAGGTCAAATAATGTAAAATGTTTCACTATCACTGACAATAGACACTGTTAAGGAAGAAGACAGAAAAAAACAAATATCCAGAAAATGTGTATACGTCTATTATACATATTGTAGTGCTTTCATTATCTATCAAGACGGATACATTTGGGATTTTTCAGTCACCTGGTAAGAAAAAACAAACAAGCAAACAAATAAAATATGTAGAGAACATTACTATTGCCCTCCAGAAATAAAACAGGTAGAAATTCACTAAATTTAAGATGGAGCGTTCAAAACATGGCCCAAAAGCAAGGGGTCAAAATCTGTTGAAACAAGCTTTTATTTTTATTTTTAAATTTCAATTCATATTAGAAATGTTTCTCTTAGCTAAAAGTTTAAATCCCAACTTCTAATTAGGCTACAAAACACACACACACACACACACACACACACACACACACACACACACACGGGAGTGGGGGGGGGGGGCACCAAAGAGACATGAAAGCAGACAGGTGTCCTTTGTGCTTGTTTTTAATTTCCGCCTGTTCACACACACACACATACACACACATGACATGGACAGGTGCCGAACCCGCGACCCTTGGATTACTAATCAGATGATCTACCAACTGAGCTATCCTAACTGACTAATACCCACACGTACTGACCAACGTCTTCTTTCTGACCATCACTAACACCTACTTACTAATAATACACAGTATTGCTGACCAGCGCCCATTACTACTGACCAACACACCGTCTTACTGACCAACACCAACACATACTGATCAAAAACAAACCGTCTTACTGACAATACCCACAACCACATTCTAACACATCGTTACTGACTAGAACCCACCTCTAGTAACCAACACAGCGTTTACTGACCAGCATACACCGTCATACTGACCAGCATCCATCCTAACCGACCAACACACCGTCTTACTGACCAACACCCGCACCTACTGACCAGCACACACCGTCTTACTGACCAGCACCTACAGCTACTGACCACACGGATTTCCGACCAACATCCACTCCTACTGACCAACACACCTACTTACTAATACAAAGTGTTACTAACCAGTACCCACCACTACTGACCAATACACCGTCTTACTGACTAACACCCACACCTGCTGACCAGCACCCACACATACAAACAGATGTATAAGAGTAGGATGTAAAGTAAGGGATAAAGTAATGAGGATTAACACCTAAATTTAAACAAGACACTCACCCTTTTACAAACCAAGAAGAGGAAGGGAAGTCCCTTGACAGAATGCTGCCTAGTGACTAAATGCATATATTCGAAAATTATATATAAAGCATTATCTATACCTCAGATTATGTTCGTGATATAGTGTACTGATGTTATCAATACTTATAATAAAGAAAACCAACTCATAATAACACTAAAATTGGCGTTACTAAAGTAATACTAAAATTAAGAAACAGTCACGGACTTCAGCAGAGACTGACAAAAATCAGGATTTAAAAAGAAAACAAAAAAATGGACCCGACTAGAAAAAATCGACATCGATACGTCTGAGAATGAAAGTAATGCTAAATTCTTAAACTAATACGAAATTTCGCGGAGACTAAAATAAAAAACAGGACAAATTTAAAAATTGATTAAAAAAACTACAAATTTTAAAAAATGAAAATTTCAAAAACAAATTTTTACAAATTCTAAAAGACAAGACATGAAAAAATATTAACAATTTCAAATTTTCTACCCCCCCCCCAAAAAAAAAAAGTAAATATATAAATTAAATTCATCATTAAAATATTTAAAAATTGATTTTGGTTTGTAATATTCAGTTCAAGACACGAGAGAGACAGACAGACAGACAAAGAGACAGAGAGAGAGAGAGAGGAGGGGGGAGAATCTACCAATTAGAAGATATGGACTGAGAAATATCAAAAAGGAATTTTTTCACTGCCTGAGTTACAACAAGTGACCCAGAAATACAGCGACGTGTACGATGTTGAAGCATTCTCGATCAAAGAACACGTAAAGTCGGGAAAACGTCGTATTCAAGAACTTAAAGTACGCTGGAAAGGATATCCGGGCAGTTTCAATTTTGGATTAGAGCATGGTAAGCAATGCCTGTAGAAAGAAGAAGAATTCATCAACTTGTCTTTAAACATTGTGTCACCTTCTTCCATTTCTTCTCTCCAAGAGCTCCAGAAACAAAAACAACAACAATAACAGTGGGTGTGGTGTGGAGAACGTGTCCCTCAGAATAAAATCTTTTTTTATTTTTTGTCACATCGTCGTGATTTATTGTGTCATTGGAGTAGCTATTGCAGACTTTAAATAATTGTGTATCATTTTGATCAGCATCTGTATTGGTTATCTTCTTCCCAATCCCTCGTTGAAATATACCGACAGTAACAACGGCAACGACAAAGGCAGTAACAATAGCCACAACCAGAAGAATCAAAGTCACAGCAACCCTTTGGAACCGTTGGAAAGTCATCTTTTCACCTCAATAGTCAAGAAGTATCGAACTAATAATCACTTTTATTTTATATACCAGGTGAGAGCTCTCTGGATGTGTTTCCAAGCAACACAATTACCTCAAGATACACAATTGGACCACGAAGCCGATTGGGAAGATGCTTTGTTAGAAATCATTCATCCCGCTCAAGTCTTGAATATCACCGAGGATCAAACCAGTTTCGTTGTACAAATACTCAACGAACAAATACAAGAACACTTGGAGAAAAAGGATACTGGTTATTAGGAAAATAAAACACCAACGGCAGCCAGTTCCCTACTGAATATTTATGTCATAACAATTTCACCAGAATACATGTATTACTTTAATGCTCGACATCTCGTCGATCCGATTTAGAATGTTTTCAACAATCAGTTTCGCAAGACACTCGAGAGAACAAATACACGTGTACTGATCGAGTACCACCCACCATCCCATGGTTTTAAAATGGACTTTTCCTTTTTAACATGAAAACTCTGCCCATCGAAATTTCTCCCAGTTTGTTTGCTATTCTTAGTGAAAACACAGACCTCACTTCAGCAAAACACATCCTCATATAGGAAAGCAGGAGGAAGTGGGCTCGTTGTGTATGTTAAAACTGGTACTGTTGAAAAAAGAAGAAAAGACCTAGAAACACAGGAAATATAATTATTTGGCTACCGATTACTCCAGGAAAAGCTAAACTGTACATAGTTGGTTTATTTGTACAAACCCCCATCATCAAATTTCTGATTGGTGTGAATACTTTGAACTTCAAATTGATAAAATCTCAGGTCAAGAAAAGGAATTTTACATTCTAGGTGATATAAACAGAAACCTTCTCAATGATTTAAAAAAAAAGATGCATTTTCTTGCTTCTTTTAGTATGGAGCAACTAGTAAATGAACCAATTAGAGTAACATCTACCTCTAAAACACTTATGGACCATATTTATACCAATATAGAAGAAAATGTTCTGGAAGTAATGGTTCCTAAGATTGGTTTAAGTGACCACTTTGCAATCTTTCTTACACGTAAAGTCAACAGCAAATCGAAGAAAAATAATATCAATATCAATAATATACATTACTTATAGATCTTTTCAAAACTTTGATACTACTAAATTCTTGAAAGATCTGAAACAGATTCCATGGAATACAGTCCAAATCGTTGAAGGTATTGATCATGTTTTAGCTACTTTGATGGATTATTTCATGGAAACAGTAAACAAACATACCCTTTTAAAAACACACAGGATAAAGAAAGACCACAATTCCGGTTGGATCACACCAGAAATGTTTGATGCAATGAAGCAAGGAGACCATCTAAAATCTGTAGGAAATCAAGCTGAATATACAATTCGGAGGAATAAATTTAATAAAATGACGAGTCAAGCCAAAAGAGCACACTACAAAAAAGTGCTGAATGAAAACAGAAATAACCTTAAAGCTATTTAAAGAGGTCTTTTTTTTACCGAGTTTGGTGCAGGGAACTGTAAGAGTAAAACTAAAACGTATCCCTCAATCCTGAGAGCATTTGTACTGATGATCCAAGTGATATCTCAAATATTTTTAATGACTTTTTAGTTCGAATTGCTGAAAAACTTCAAGAACCTAAAATTTCCTCTGATCATCCTAAATTCAGACAGTTATATTGTGAAAAAAAACCTAATGACATAAAATTTTAAATTCCGGAAACGAGTCCTGAATTTGTGTTGAAGTATATTCCAAAATGGATGAATATAGAGTCACATGACTTGATATGATTGGAACAACGCTACTAAAGGCAGCTGCACCTGCTATATTAGAGAGTATAGCTTTTATTTGCAATCACAGTATTAGGTCTAATAAATTTCCACAGACCTGGAAAACTGCCAAGTAACTCCATTGCATAAAGCTGGAACAAAAGATGATGTAAATAACTACAGACCGATCTCTCTATCCTTCGTTGTCTTTCCAAATTACTAGAAAAACATGTATATGACTCTTGTATGAACTATTTGAACACTTATAATCTTATTCATCACGGCTTTCGACAGAATCACTCCTGTGAAACTGCATTCATATATATGATTGATGAATGGCTACAAGCATTTGATAAAGGAGAAATGGTTGGCACTATTATGGCTGACTTTCTTAAAGTTTTTGATGTTGTAGACCATGCAATTTTTCTCCAAACACTGAAATTCTATCAATGTAATGGAAACTCCCTAAACTAGTTTACTTCTTACTTAACTGAAATAGTGCAAAAAGTATCTCCAAACGTCACCATTCTGAAAGTAAAAAATGTTAATTGCGGAGTACCACAGGGCTCCATCCTCGGACCTCTGTTATTCGTTCTATCTATTAACAACTTACTCCTTAAGATAGGAAATTCCATTTCTTCCACTGACCTCTATGCAGACGACACTACACTATCTGAATCAGGTAAAACCAAAACTGAACTTGAAAACAACTTACAAGATGCTAAACAGACTTGAAGTATGGTGCAAGGAAAACAGTATGATCATAAATACAGAAAAAAAACCCTATTAGTTACAACAAAACAAAAAGGAGCCAGCCTAGATAGCAACAAACTTCAAGTTCTATTTGACAATGTTAACCTTAATATGGCCTCTCTTGATAAAATTCTTGGTGAATTTGTAGAAAACAATCTAACTTGGTCTTTTCACATTAAATATGTTTCACAAAACGTTAATTCTTATCTTTGACTTCCTAAGAAAATCAGAACATTCATTCCTTTTCAGTATGGGGTGACCTTTTTAAAAGTTATATTCAGCCATATTTTGACTATTGTAATGTAATTTGGGGCAATGCCTCTAATTAAAACATAACAAAACTTTAAAAACCCCATGCCATTTAATTCTAGATCAATGTATAGACAATTTTCTGGACGCAATGAATTTAAGGTCTGTTAGAAGGGAAAATTACATTATGCCAAAGAAGGAATTGTTTTTAAAAAAAGCTTTCAATATACTGGTCCACTGGTATGGACCATCATTCCCAGTGACATAAGGCAGGCTCCTCACATTTCTTCTTTTTATAACCAGTGTCTTAAATGGATGAAATCTTAAGACAGTCAAACAGTTCTAAGTAATATGAATACCTCCTGTTTCTCTCTGCCTATACAACTTTTTTACAGATGAATTTTTCAGTATAATATGATATTTTATATATTTTTATGTGCTTACTGATGCTTGTGTTACGGGCTTTAAACTTTTTTTGCTCTTTAGTGTTAAGCCAAATTTGTGTCACATTGTGTCGTATATACTGTATACATTGTACATAACATAAGGCCTCAAGGTGGATTAGTTCCTGTACCTAACTGAGTTACCTTCTTTAAATAAAGTCGTTATTATTATTAGTAATATCATCATCATCATCAACATCAACAACAACAACAACAACAACAACAACAGCAACAAATTCTTCAAGTATTTTCGATACCCCATCGAACTGATGTAAGGATTCAATTTGATGTTTGTGTACTCCGATATTGTCAAGTACAACATGGTGGGAAACACAGCTACTCCGTTGTTGAGAGTCATTCCGTTTAAAGTGGATTCTGCAATTAGTGCTAACGATGAAAGAGGAAACACCTAATCACATTCACCGAGAATGTGTGCATCCCCATTACCTACCTGTCAGTAGATCGTATTTTAACAGTGTGAATATTGGTATAATAGGAGATCTCTGACAAAATATTATATTCCGCAAAGGAAAAGACAACGCGAAACAACACTTTCGAAAACGATTATCGACAGAGTTGTAACTCATGTATGCCGTGTACAGAGGATTAGCTAAACAACGAGGACTTGCTTTCAGGAGTATGTTCAAATCGGTTTTTCGTACTGTGGCACCTGTCTTGAAATCTTTTGTTTTCCACGGACTGTATGTTTGAAAAATGCTGCCTTGACGCAAACAAGCGTTACTGAATGCTGGCAAAATATATTGATCCATACAGGAAAAGAGCTCTATGGACCCTCTATAACACCACAGCTTCTCTCAAGATAAAAGTGAAGATACCTGCTATATCTGTCAAGAGAAGGGACATTGGTCCATGAGTGTACACGACGTCGAAGAAGAGGAACCTTTATCCTAAGAAAGGAGAACGTAGGTCCCGTAACAAAATCCAAGACGAATGTTTTGTGTCACGAAAAAGGACACTGACCTTCAATGTATCCTCTACGCAAAAGGAAAATGAACAAAGAGAGAAGGGAGGATAAATAGGAGGTTGAAGAAGAGGAAGAATAATAATAATAAGAAGAACCCATTCCATCAAAGAAATTGTAAGCAAGACACTCAGAAGAAGAAAAAATAGACTTTTGTGAATTGTTCGAAATTTCTTTGTGATTCGTGCACAAGAATATACCAAACGTAAGTGAAAATCAAAATATTCTTGATTTGTTTATTATTATTATTATTATTATTATTATTATTATTATTATTATTATTATTATTATAGAGAGACACAAATACACACTATTTGGAGAGTTGTTGTTTTTTATATTTTTTATTTTATATTTTTTTTATTTATTTGGTAATTATTGAGTAGCATCTTTTTACCGAGAGAATTGTGCGGCCCTGAAAAGGGCAGTTGCTTTGAAAAAGTCCCGAAAATATCATGGATATTTCATTATCAGCTGCAAATGTCTTAAACCCTTTCCTCGTCCGAGTCCACCGCCGCTGCCGTCGTCGTCCTTTTTTTTTTTGTAATTGCTTCAGCTCATAATAATAATGATGGTTTGGCTATTTGGGGGCAAGGCAGGTTTATTTCTCCTGGACTTTGCAAAAGATGTTTTGTATAACGCCCTCAACACTTTAATGTTATCTAGGATTTTGATGTATGTAAGAATATGTGTTAGTAAGCATCACGTACACCCATTCTCTACTCTCATCTATTTTGTTTGCAAGGGTGAGTGTTGGATGATAACCATATGTATTAGTTTGTAAGGACGAGTATTAGTGATCCTACCCATTAAATATCTTACATTTTCTTTCACATGAACTTGTATGTAAGTGTATAGGTGTTGGATTGTAAATAACGTGTGTTGGATTGTAATTATGTTTGTACTATTCACTATATAATCTGTATCCCTTTTCAAACGAGTTTGTATGCATGTGTGTGGATGTTGGCTAGTAAAGGTATGTGTTTGTCCATAAGTAGGTGTGAGTTTTGTTTGTATATGTGGCGTTGGATAGTAAGGGTGTTTGTGTATGTTTGTGAGTGACCATCGTCCGTTTTGTTTCTATGTGCGGGTGTTTGATAGTTAAGGTGGGCCATGGATGGTCATTATGTGTTAGTCCTCATGATCCTAAACGGTTGCATCAAAAGAGTGTAAAATGTGTTAGCAACCTAGACCTTTGTCAAACCTCATCGGCTTTTTTCATGGCCACCGAAGTTTCTAGGAATATAAATCCTACTCAATATTCCCAACCGAAGAAAAATTGTGTAATTATTTCAATATTAAATTTCATTTTTTTAAAATTAAATTATTTTTTAAAAATGTTTTAACAAAATTTAAAATGTAATTATTAATATTGTTGTAACATTTCAATTTACATTTTGCTAACATTTGCTTTAATTTTTGTCTTCATTTTTTCAGTTTAAAATTTTGTTGACAATTTTTAAATTATTCCGATTTTTCTGTGTCTGCGCTAAATTCCGTTGTAGTATCAGAATTTTAGTATCACTTTTAGCTTTGTCCATATTTTAAACTTTTCCGGATTGTTTTCAGTCTCCGGTGAAGTCGGTGACAGTTTCTTAATTTTAGCATTACTTTTCGTGTTACTATGAGTTGGTTCCCTAGATGATACTTATTTATAACACCAGTACAATATATACAAATATTCCGACACCGCCAACATAATATCAGGTATAGCTCATGCTTTATATATAACTCTCATTTATATGCATGCAGCCACTAGGCAGCATTCTCTCCAAGGAACTTCCCTTCCTCTGTTTGGTTTCTAATAGGTGTTACGGAATTGTGTGTACTTTATGTCAAAGTATACACGTGAACGAAAATGTACTCGGGTTTCGTTGCCGCGTACAGAGTTACCCGAGGGTGGTTTATTTTTCGGCTTTAGCTATTTCAAAACACTCAGTTCGATTCATCCTATGCTGCACGCGCAAATTGCCTGCAGTGGGAAACCCAATTGCCTCGAGTTCTCTGCCTGCGCTTTTTCACCACAGTCAGGGTACTTATAGAGTGAATTCTCTATGTATATTCACATTACAATGAGTCTTGTAAAGAAGTTAACCACTTTACGGGAGCAATCTTCAGCTGTAGAGGTATGTAAAATATAAAATTGCATTCTTTCTTGCTATCCGTTTTATATGACAGAATTGTTCTATATATTGGATGTTTCAGAATTTATCGTAAATTTTGCGGAAAGTCAAACTTTGTCACATAACGCCATGCTATCAGATAGACTATAGTCTGTTTCAAGTTAGCCATTTTTTTTTTATCTGAACAGACATATTGAATTCAGTTAAACGCTGCATGCATTGAATAATGAATAACGATCGAGCTCTTATGATCCAGTGAGATTATACTTGTCGGATGCAGATTCGTGTGCGAACATGGTTATTATAGTAATAATCTCGTACAGTAGTAGTTATGAAATAATGTAATGTGTAACGAAGCCAATTCATGTGCGCGCATGCGTAACGTATATCATTGTATTCGTACTTAACCGTGTCATATGTACTACACGGCTCAGTCATTATATTTTTAGCTGTTATCTGGTGATGTGGAGTCGTAGAACTCTGAGGGGTTTTGTTTCACCCGGATGCGAGGGTCGAGGTGACGTCTCGGAAAAAGGTATTGGTTGACCAGCAGTGAGGGACCAATGCTTCGTGACCAGCGGGTTTGTATGGAATAAGGAGGCTCTTGATGGATCCTTTTGCAGACTGGGAGGGGCGGGCCAGGCGTGGTGGCTCTTTGACCATTCGACGGAAGCTGTAGAACCGAAAATACATCGTGATCATCAAATGGACGCCACGAGATACAGGTGTTCCAGTTTTGTACTAATATTGTACAGTATCGCTATCTGAGCGTAAATCAATAATTCAATATCGCTATACGAGTGAAATCAATAGTTCAATATCGCTATATGAATGAAATTCAATAATACATACGTCCTACTTGTGGATGAAACATACATTGTTCCTATTTGTGTACAAATCATATACGTTGATACCATTGGTGATAGAATCATACATTTGTCATATTTGGGGTATACATTCTATACATTGATCGTC
This sequence comes from Margaritifera margaritifera, assembly GCA_029931535.1. Taxonomy (NCBI): domain Eukaryota; kingdom Metazoa; phylum Mollusca; class Bivalvia; order Unionida; family Margaritiferidae; genus Margaritifera; species Margaritifera margaritifera. The sequence continues at coordinate 1,091,748 of JAQPZY010001172.1, forward strand.
CATGGTGATAGATTCATATATCAATCATATTTGTTTACAAGTTCCATACGTTGATTTTTGTTTGATTACTCGTTGAAGCTATATGTTCTGATTAGTTGGGTGCTGGTCAGTATGACGGTGTGTTGGTCAGTTAGGATAGGTGCTGATCAGTATGATGGTGTGTTGGTCAGTAAGAGGTGTGTTGGCCAGTAGAGGTGGGTGCTGGTTAGTAACAGTGTATCAGTGAGTACGTGTGGATGATCGTCAATTAGAATGTGTGTTGGCCAGTAGGTGTAGATGCGGCTCAGTAAAAAGGTGCTGGTCAGTAGGTGTGGGAGTTAGTTGGGATGTGTATTGGTCAATCATGTTCATGTTCAATTCCCCTTGTACCCATAAGGGCCCATAATGTTAATCCAATGGACTGTTAAATTCCCCTTGTACCCCAAGTGCCACATTTTCAAAATGGAGGTGCAATGTTAATTTCAACTTGTACCCATACCAGCCCATTTGTACCCTAAATACTCCCCTATGACACACACACGCATGCACGCCTCGCTGCAGAGGTATGAAAGCAGATGGGTGTGGTTGGTGCTTCTTCTTAATAAATTAATACTGAAATACTTGCGTTTGCATTCAAAGTGGAATTTTTGTCCTCTTCCAAAAAAGTGTCTGGTGAATTCCTTTTGGTGCTTACTGCTGGTAATGTTTACTTTACAACTGACGTGAGGCTCTAAACTGCAAGTATGGACCAATCCATACTCAAAGACAAAAGGTAACGTTTTCCTACCGCTTAAACTATATAAAGACTTTCGATTACATAAACATTTTGAGACCTCTTGGAAAAGTCATTTTGCAAGACTTGTCTCCAGTTTTTATAACCACGATCATTCATGTTATCGATTGGCAGCCCTTTGTTTATTTTGCTTTTTCTCCTTCATATCTACCCGATACAATTTTCCACTTTCTTCCTTTCTGTCCTCGCGCTGATTTTTTTTCATTCCCATGCCATAACAATGGATTTTTGCCTTTATTTTCAACTGCAAAACATTTGTATACTACCGCTTGTAGTCTATCACATCTACATCGATACGTCTACATGTGATAGTTGCATGGACAAATGGATTTCAATATCAGTAAGTATCATCAAGCATTTCTGAATGTTGCTTAGAGGCAAGGTAAAACTTTGGGATATATTTACGCTTGAGAATAGTTAAGGGGGTCCCTGTGGGCACTTTTGTGCACAGAGTGGCACAAATTGTGCAAGGTACACATAGTGGCCCTAAAAATAGTGGGAAGAGAAGTTGCCAATAGTGGCCCAAAATATCAAAAAGGGCGAGGTTAGTCGGGTGTCCATAGTGGCCCAGCAAATAATGGAGTGGGAAGAGAAGAGAATGTGCCAATAGTGGCATACAGTGCCAGGAAAGATGGAGTTGGTCGAGGCCTCATAGCGGACCAAAGTGGAGGGCAACACACACACACACAGGTATTTCTATTTTGTATTCGAAAGTCCACAATTGGACAAGCGAACCAAACTTTAGTAAACCCTAATAATCTGGCATAGAATGCTGCCTTATTTGGATTTAGAGAAAATCTCTCCCTCTTGTGCGTAATTATTTAAGTAACTCCAAATATTGCGAGTTTATTACCCCATCTGCAAGATGCAAAAGGCTACCTTAGTCTATCATTTTAAGCGTGGTCTCAATTAGCCATACATGTTTTTACTATTTTAAAATTCATAATTAAAGATAAGAAAAAAATATTAGCTACTACTATAAAATTACTCTACATTTCCAATATATAGAAGTCTTTGAGACTCTTTCACACTGGAAATGTATAATTTACATAAGCGAATTCTTAAAAAATCTCACTTCTATCTTGTATTCAAAGTAATTTTAAAATTGATATGATTCCTTAAAATCTTTTCAAAACTTAATCACGAAAGCGAATAACATTTTGTTAATCTGTAATCTTGTCTTCAAAATCAATGGGAGAAAGTTTTATAAAACTTCTTTTACACACAAGACTTATTATCAAACTCTGTCTCTAGATGTCTCGATGTATTCTATTTACTTTGACTCCATGTGTTTGTTATCGTTTCCATTTTTCGTAAGGTTAACTCTGTGTCCGTGTTCTAGTATACTGTTTGGTACATTAAAAACCAACGTTTTATTGTTAATGTACCAAACTGTACACAAAAACATAGACATAAATTAAGACTGCAACGTTTACTAAATTTCTAAACGTATACACTATCACAATAACCGAAACGATGCCGTTTAATCGAAACAATTATAAACTCAATCTTTCCCTTTCTACCCCTTATGTTTACTGAACAGCTGACTGCTATTATTATGTGCATGTCGTGCCTTGCCCAACTTGTGATCGTTTCATTTAATGTAGTCTTTTATCGCTTATTATGACATGATTCAGTATGTAACATGTCTTTGATGAATATATCTGACAATTTAGGTAAAATCATCTTTAGGATCGTCGTGATATTGTTTGCTATTGCTACATGCATGTACATGATGAAACAAATAAATAATGCAAGCGGATGTACTGTGCGGACATGCGCATGGGATGCTTTTGAAGGAACAACAATGACTAAGAAACGGTGGGTGGCTTTGTAATAAAAGCTTGAAATGGTGTTTCTTTAAAATAAAATGTTACTAATCAAAGGTTCTATCAACCAACATGCATGTTTTTCAAAGGTAAATAATGTAGCTTAAATAAAATTTCATCAGCATTACCAGTAAATCAACCTGATGCGTAATGTTGTTTAATATGCGCCACAACACATTCTTATCAACTTTGGCTTTTTCCTTGAGATGCCACATTTGATGTGAAAATCACACATACTTTAAGACAAGAATTAACGCACAAATCCTACGGAACAGTCCTCTAATTGAAATATACCATTTCATTGTAATGGGCAGTACCTGTGTCACGGACACCCACGTGCATGTTCGTTTACATCTTTACCAATGCTGTAAACGTTTAGAGGCAGTAAACTAAACTAAGCCGTTTACATGTGCAAACCTTGCAGCCTTAGTAAATAGTGACCCGACTAAACTGGACGCGATACCAAACATCAGGAGTCGGAGTAGAGAGAATACATCGTGTCTGTCAGTCGCTTTGTTTATATTAGTTTGTCCGTCTCGTTTCCATGAAGCCAATGGGAACAATCCGATTTTTCCCAAGTTCTAATCATGCCTTACCATTTATATTAAAAATTTGATTTTCAAATCTTGAGTTTGTCAGATAAATCTAGTTTGAACTCTGATTTCAAGATTTATGATAATTATTACCTTTAGTGAAGATAAGTCATACACGATCAGAAAATTACCCGTTAAATTATTTTAAATTTTAATTGTCATTTTTCGTGGATAAAATATATCTATCTGGTTTTACTTATAAAATATTCAAGTCATTATAAAATCTCTACAGTTTACCCCTTTTATGTGGGACATGCTAGTGAACTAAGATCACTGTAATAAATGGGTATGGTTTGAAAGGTAGATGGTGCTTGCGTTAAACTGATTTACCATAATGATGAACCATAAACTCCGTTTCGTTCCGTAATACGCTCCGTTCCGTATTCCGTTTCGTAATCCATTTTGCGTTGTAGTAAGAACTGTCTCAAGCACAGCTGGCTGACGCAAGCTTAATGTTGAAATAAAACCAATAGCCTGAAGTAAAAAAACAATCATACTGAAGGACAAAAGTTCCTCAGATTACCCCTATAACCCATTCTGACACCGGACCCTGTCTGTCATACGATAAAAGAGACACGGAAGTAACTTTCAAACACTTCATTCCACACATGGCCTTGATCTCAGGATGCTATTAACGTCCATGAAGGCACTCGGCCATAATCTATGGCTTATTTTACTCGAGATATATTTTTCTATTCATCAAGACGTCGTTGACTTTCTGCATTGCACCAAACGGAAGTTAAGGGCCCCAAAACGTAAGAATTGCGCGAATTTTCCCCGCCCCGACAAAGTTACACTCATCTACAATTTGCCGGTACTTATAGAGATATGCGACTCTACGATACATTCCTTCATTAATCTGAGAACAGAGGTAGATGCAAAGTTAAGTTTCTACTTTCCATTCACTCGAATCAGCTGTCGGAATCCTGTTCCATGGAAGAATTACATATGGTTGGGCTCTACAGTTTCGCACTTTGTATGGGGTTTGATTTTTAAAGAAAAAGACTTCCGCAGGTTTTCCTCGCTGGTTATCTTGGCTGTTTTAAAAAGACCTTTAATATCTTAGGTATTGTTAAAACAACTTTTAATTTCCTTTATTTTGGCGTATGATTGATGGGTGTAATTTGGGTTATAAAGTATACAGCTTGGCTTTACTTCAGATTTACACCTATCAAAAACTGCTAGCTCCGGTTGATCTTTTTCACTTCCTGGACTTCAAAGGTAAATTGTAAAAAAGACGAGCCGATAACGTTTTTCACTTTGTATATATTTTGTAATTAATTCATTGCACTTTCAGAAGTTGGTATTGTCTACTCTGCAAAAATTCATTTTCCCTATTTTAATAACTGCTAAAGTTAGTGTACTTTGGACTAATTCAAGCTGATTTTACGAGCACCTGGGAGCAGCCTTTTTGATCAGCTGTGTGCTTAGATCATACACGATTTCCACAACTACAACATATAAAGAAATTTCAGCCACATTACATGGAAGTAGCATAGAGGTATGCCAACATTATCTCCATTGTGCATGTTGCAAATGCAAACAACTTCACCTAACACCTGTCACTCTTTCAGAAGTACGTAATATCTGTAGAGCTCAACCTAAGTGTTGGCAAATATTCAATCGATTTTAAATCCGTGAATTCAAAATTCGCTACCTCCGATGTGAAGAGCGCTTTTGTGGCACACATAACTAAGGGGCGAAAGATAATTGGCTCTAAAGTTACTACTTACTTTATTTTTTTTGCTACTTAAAATTTTTGCAATTAAATAAACACGATTTAGTACGCTCATTATTTGCTTTAATTTGTATCAATCGAAATGGTATGCATTGCAATCAATTTAATTTGTTAAAGCAACTTTTGAGCCATCCATCTTTCGCCCCCGAGTTATGTGTGATGTTGATATCAACCTCCATTGCCTCGTCGGGAAGATCAATGTTTATGGGGCCGGTTACATTGTGTGTTAATAATGCCCCATGGCTTCTCATTTGCAGTTTTTCTTTCAATGCATTAGTGAAAATGAAAATAAATTAAGACTGAGTTCAAATGAAAACTATAATTGCAGTTAACTGGTTATTTGCTCACCGCATAGTTGCTTACCGACAGAGTAAAAAGCGGACAATTGCTCACGACAGATATGTATATCTTAATTATTGAATTAATAATGCCCCATGGCTTCTCATTTGCAGTTTTCCTTTCAGCTCACTTATGTAAGATACTAGTGATTGAACAAAGGATAATTCAATAATATATATAAGATGGCACGATATATATATATATATATATACACACACACACACACGGCTAATAGCAGTCTCTTGAAATTGCACTGGATCAAAAATATCGTGTTGGTCAGGAAAATACTAATTGTATGAAACAAAATTTGACGAACAACAGTGAAAAACTGCTGCGAAATCAGCCCAACTCGATTTAAATGCCGAAAACTTGCTAAATGTTTTAAGAGTTATAAATTGAATCTGAAACTACAAATGTAAACATTTATTTTAATGTTTTTCACCACATTTATAAATTTGGGGAAACTATAAAAGATTTAAGTAAAATCTGGGAAAAAAATACAAGATTTAAGTTAAATCGGTGGAAAATAGACATTAATCGGACACCGAGAATGTTTCCTTTTTGATTGAATGAATATCGCTTCTTCTTTGATTTATTAATTTATTTATTGTAATTTTTTTGTTTTATTTGTTTTTATTTATTTAAAAAAAAAAATTCGTTTTGATGTTATTTTGTTCTAATAGGATTTCGTTCTGATGGGTCGCAACCGTTCCATCTTGCATGGACGAACGATGTACATTGCGTTATGATATGATCTGTCTTATTGTCTTCCATTACGATAATAGCAACACGTTAGAGTTGCTATGGTTTAATCCAAAGTAATTGCGGTCCGCTTTTCGTATCTGAAACGAAAAGAAAAAAAAAAGACCTATGAAATACACAAATATATAATATAGTTTGAAGGAGGGTATGAATCCTCCAACTGGCAGGGGCGAAACCTCTTCGCTTCAGGTACGAAACCACTCGTGCGGGTACGAAACTTGTTGGATACGAATATACTAGAAAACAATAAGACATACTGGAGAAAAATCCATTTAAATGTTAAGTTTGTGATGCAATGTTTAGATGAGTAGAAGTTTGAGGTGCATATGATGATACATACTGGAGATAAAAACATACAAATTTGAAGTTTGTGGTAAAATGTTTAGATGAGTAGAAGTTTGAGGTGCATATGATGATACATACTGGAGATAAAAACATACAGATGTAAAGTTTGTGATAAAATGTTTAGATGAGTAGAAGTTTGAGGTGCATATGATGATACATACTGGAGATAAAAACATACAAATGTGAAGTTTGTGGTAAAATGTTTAGATGAGTAGAAGTTTGAGGTGCATATGATGATACATACTGGAGATAAAAACATACAGATGTAAAGTTTGTGATAAAATGTTTAGATGAGTAGAAGTTTGAGGTGCATATGATGATACATACTGGAGATAAAAACATACAAATGTGAAGTTTGTGATAAAATGTTTAGATGAGTAGAAGTTTGAGGTGCATATGATGATACATACTGGAGATAAAAACATACAAATGTGAAGTTTGTGATAAAATGTTTAGTCTGAATGGAAATCTGAAGAAGCACATGATGATACATACTGGAGATAAACCATTTAAGTGTGAAGTATATGACAAAAGCTTTACATAGAGGCAGAGGTGCACACGAGGATACATACTGGAGAAAGTCATTTAAATGTGAAGTTTGTGATCAAATGTTTAGTGGCAGCGAACCTCTGAAGGTGCACATGATGATACATAGGATGGCGTACCGTATTCTCGTGGTACTAAACAAGAAAAAAATCGCAAATAAAAGACAATAATTTACCTGCTTATGAAAGTTGCCTTACTTTATTAATCAGTTATCTCTAATACCTTATTTCAGGAAATATTGTAAATGATGTCAATTTTGCAATAAACAACGTCCAATGGAACATACTGTGTCCACCGTCATATAAAACGAGATTCTCGTATTCTCGTGGCAAAAAATTTTCATCGCTGTACGTGGGCCCAAACAGGGTATGAAATTAACACGATGTCATTAATAAAATGCCGCATCGTCGTGCATAGCAGAAAACTTAAAATATCCAATTTTAAAATAATAAATATTTGCAATCGTTAGGAGTCTATACAATTATATATCGAGTTATTCTCTGAAGAGGTAATGCGAACACCTGAAAACACGTTTTGATCAAGCTTGTTCAATAGTCTTATATTATCAAGATGTTGCACGGGTTAGATTTTGAGCAAGATCTATGCATATTAATGGGATAATTTCATATCTGATTGGCAGCGCTTGTTACCACTCGTTACCACACTGGAGACTGAATTCCAATCAGATTTTGCCGCACTTTAAGGTTATATTATCATTGTCGCAGACAGGTTGGATAATAAGTGAAATCAGGGCACAATAATGAGATACCTTGACTATATTTGTCATCTTATTTCTATAAAGCTCGTTATTATTGGGTTTATATCACCAAGATCTTGGATGACTTCGATTTTGAGCAAGAGACTGTGCATATTAAGAATGCTTTTATCTTTGGAAATAATATTTATCAGGATATAATAAAATAGGTAAAATGAACATGATATAAAGTTTGATAGATAATTGTGTTCGTATAATATTACATAAGCCTGCTTAGGAAAGTGGTGAACTGTCAAGTTACATAACCAGGTGAGCGATATCTGACCTACTTGGGCCACTTGTTCTGTCAATGTTGTGGCCATAAATGCTGTACAGTAGCTCAGTATTCAAGATTTGGTCATAGACTGGTTTTATAAACATTCTTTTTAAATGGCCCCCTTTGGGCTCATGAATGTAGAATAGGCCTTGTGCGCCCTTCTGCATGTCATAAGAGACAACTAATGGAGGCGACCTTTTTGCACTGGTATGCGTCTTGTTATGATGTTCCAGTTGTGATCAAGGATTTTTTCACAGAATGTGGATTATTTGTTTTAAAAAACACACAAAAAATGACTTTGTGTTTTTAAGGATTTTACCCTGTTTTGCCTTTATCTTTGTATTGTATGTTTTTGTGGGATACCATAAAACACTCTGCACTACATAGCTAACATTGTGCTGTTGTGCCGTTAAACCCTGTACATACAGAAATACTTTTGATATGCCTGCCATAAGGCAGAGCATACTATATGATGTTCCCTATTTTGTATAAGCAAAATAACTTTAGTTATCCACAATCTACCATTGCCTAACTTTGTGGATAGCTTACACTTGGGGTAAGGAAAAAGCCTATCGATCATGGGGGTAAGAAGGTCCAAGGTCAAGTCACTGCCTGAAAGAAAGAAAATGGTTTTCACACAATAACATTAGTTCTAAATTACAGATCTGGACCATACTATGTGGATGGCTAGCACTTGGAGTAAGGAAGAAACCTATCGATTTGGGGTACAAAAGGTCAAGGTCAAGATCAATGTGAAAGAAGAAAAATGGTTTGTGCACAAGAACATTAGTTCTACATCACAAACCTGGACCAAATTTTTTGAATGTCTTGCCCTTGGGCAACTGAAGAAGCATATCACTTTGGGGATCATAGGGTCAAAGTTCAAGGTCACTGGAACTGATTTAAAAAAAAAAATAGTTTCTAAACAATACATTTAATTTTCAATCAAAGTCCTGGACCAAACTTTATGGAATGCTTGCACCTGGGGTAAGGAAAAAGCCTATCAATTTTGGGTCCAAAAGGTCAGATGTCAAAATTACTGTGGCTAAAAGAAGAAACATAGTGTTCAAGACTAGACTTCAGCGTGGGTGTTCTACAGAAATCAAAACAGTAACCATTGTCAACACTGTTATAAAATACTGACAAGAATTAGCATGAATCGAATATGTCAATTTCGGCTTGGGAAGGTGTCATTTATATTACACAATGCCATCTGATCTGGAGCGTCATATTTAACAGCCCCAACTTTAACTCACAAATTAACAGAGGAAGTGTGTTAATTGTCCGCAATTAAACTGAATTAAATTTATTGCTGAAAAGAACAATGATGTGGGAAAATTGTCATTATTCCAAGATTAATCCCTCTCTGTGATAGTTAATTTGCAATCAAAGATTTTCAGATTTTAATTTCCAACAAAGGAGAAACATCTCGCACCATCAATTATAGTTTGCTCCCTTGCATTTTCCTTTTTTGGCATAAATGATACGACGTTCGAGACTACCAGATCTCAGTGTCCCAAATCTCTCTCTCTCTCTCGTGTTAAGTCAGTAAATCCGGTTTTATTTAGTTTACTTATTTATAGGAAAGATGTGTAGATACCGGTATATAAGCTGCTGTACTGTGGATCATAATCGATATTCATATTTTAATTTGTTAATTTTTCTTATCCAAAGAAATATGTGAAGTATCTCGTGCAGGGACACACCAGAGTAGGTGAATCATATCTTATTGCCTCTGCACCTGAAATTGTCAGCAATTTCGAGGAGAAAGGGGCAAGAACGCCAGTCCGACCCTGCCTTGAATTTATGTGTTGCAGTTCCGTACAACTCCAAACCAAACCAAACGCATCTCAAATCATGTACACTTTTCACTTCTGCAAACGAACAAATAAATTCCAGTCCAATATCCCGGATTATTTTATGTTCCTTTTATCTAGTTTTAGTTGAAAATATCCGCAATCATGTAGTCGTCTGTCTTCAGATATTCTGCATACCGGTCTGTCTCTGTCTGTCTCTCTCAAAGAAATTTGAGGATTCGGTAAATGGTATTTTCAATTAACATTTCCCTGATAATGTAATCGAGTTTTTGATATTCTATTTTCATGATGTTGAGACAACGCGCACCCAATCCTTTAGCCTCAGACTTTAATCCTTTCATTCGCTATTTGTTCTATCCTTCTGTTATTCTCGCGGTTTAATTTTACATCTTTTTCTAGTCCTTGGTTAATTTACAATAATGACAATCACTTTTAGATGTAAAACGGTGTCCTGCAGCGCATTTTTCAGAAACCTCTCTCTCTCTCTCTCTCCATCTTATGAATTGAGCCTACGGTTTATTTATTTATTTTAAAAAGATATCTGTGTAGATATAATAATGTACATGTAGCTATGCACGTCTTCACGAACAATGGGACTTTAATGTCGATGCATCTGCCTCCTACAGACATGCTTGTGAAGCAAACCATGTTTAACCAATCTGAACACGCTTTTTGTTTACAAATAGAGGCTGCATATGAAAATTTCTCATCAAATATATGGCATTGTTTATATAGTATTTCGGGGGAAAAATGCATGTATCATAAGAATATGTGCATGGATTTACGCGTCTTAAGTAGTCGTGCGCACATCACTTATCCTTTTCTATGTGTGTGTCTCTCTCTCTCGCGAAAGAATTCGATGATTTGATAAATTGTATTTTCATTTGTCAATAACGTTGTTGTTATATAAAATTTGATTTGGAATAATACCTCCCCCTCCAAAAAAAAAAAAAAAAAAGTAAAAAGCAAAAAGCAAGCAAACACAAACAAACAAACAACGCGCCCGTTAATTTATAAGGGCAATGAAGTATATAACTCAGTGCCCTACCGTGCACCATTTTAATTTAAAACCAACAAGACAGCATAGGAAGTCCTCTGGTGGAAACCCTATGTTGACATGACTTTCCATTTTGGAGGAGTAACAATAACAAGATTTTTCAAGATGAGTGCCATGGTGGACGTATTGGATATCAGATTGGCACAATTTCCATTTAGGACAAACTAGACATCATAAGAAGTCTTTTGGTGACAGCACAATGTGGCTTTGACCAGCCATCTAGGAGATGTAGTGATAACAAGATTTTCAAGACGGCCATTGTAGCAGCCGTATTAGAAGTCAGATTGGCACCATTTTAGTTTGCAACCAACTAGACATCATAAGTCTTTCAGTGAAAACCCTTTGCTGATATGACCATTCATTCATGAGAATTAGTGATGACAAGATTTTCAAAATGGCCACTGTGACAGGAATATTGAATGTCTGAATGGCACCCTTTTCAATTAGGAACAACTAGTCATCATAACAAGCTGTTTTGTAATAACCCCACGTGCATACGACCACCCGTTCAGGAGGAGTAGTGATAATATTTTCAAGATGGCAGCTGTGGTGGCCCTATTAGACGTCAGATTGGCACCATTTTTATTTATGACCAACTAGACATCCCAAGAAGTCTTCTGGCAAAATCTCATGGCAATATTACTTTTCGTTCAGGACGAGTAGCGATAACAGGATTTCAAAATGGTCAATGTGGAGCCTATATTGGACATCAGATCGCCACCATTTGCATTTACGACCAACTGGACATCATAAGAAGTCTTCTGGTGAAAACCCATGCAATATTATTTTTAATTAAAGGAGGAGTAGCGACACCAAGATTTTCAAGATGGCCACTGTAGCGACCATTTTGGCCATCAGATCAGCACCACATTCATTTAAAACAACTAGACATCATAATAAGTCTTTTAGTGAAAGTCACATGTTGATATGACCATCCATTCAGGAGGAGTAGTAACAACAAGATTTTCACTATGGCCGCTTTAACGGCCATATTAAACATCAAATTGGCACCATTTTCATTTAGGACCAACTAGACCCTGGGATGAATGTGTATATAAAGTTTCATGTAAATCATCCAAGTGTTTTAGCGGAATAGCGATAACAGACTTGTGCTAACGGACAGAGGGACGACGGACGAAAGACGGACAACGGACAACAGACCATCCCAAAAGCTCTTATGATCTATGACCAGCAGAGCTAAAAAAAAAAAATTAGCTGGTAGACTTAGCATTGTCATTTATGATCACCATCAACACACACACACACACACACACATGTACACACACTCACATAATCACAATCACAAAGACATTAATAAACAAAATACACACAGTTTCTGTCTTTAAAATCCACTGGACTGTTGAGTATTAAGTTGAAGTTTGCTGACTTTGCTGCTCTCAATAGTTCATTGGAGGTTTGAAAAATGTGATGCAGTTGTCATTACTGTTCATCTTTGCACTCAACAGAGACCAGAAGGTACTGTTGTTCAAACTTCCACAAAGATCTTGATGCATTTTTCTAAGCATTGAAAATGCTCTTTCTGCATCTGCCCCGATGTTGCTATGTCAATGGATGTCGTATACATTACTCCTAAATGACTGAAATACATGTATAAACTTTACATTTACGTGCAAACAACAGAATCTTAATTTTCTTTACAGTGACTTTGATCTTTTTAAATCAATAGGTAGCTAAAGTTTAACCACTGTGTGAACTTTAATGAAAACTGGATGTAAGAAACTATGCATGATGCAGAAACCAAAATCAGAATTTAGGTTTGTGTGACCTTGACCATTGAACACTCAGGTCAATAAGGTTTGTCCTCTACCCAAGAACTGGCCACTTATGAGGTTTGAGGAGAGAAATATCTAAGCAAAGTCATCACTAATAAACCATCTCGTCTCGCAAATGTTCCATCAATCGCAATATCTCAGGAATGAACAGCATTATGGAGTTGCACTTGTTTGCTTACGCAGGTGAAACAGGAAATCTTAGCATATCATTGTCCCGACATGAAGGAAGTAAATGCAGCTGCCTGCTTCAAACTATTGTAGACAAAATTTAACTATATGTTGTGTAATGATCTCCCTCTCCTAAATATGTGTTAAAACTTGATCATGTCGGTTTGATTAATTTTTTTATATGCTCATCAATCATCCTGTGTTCATGTTTCAGTAAAAGCAAATATGCTGGTATTATTTTCTTTGAAGAAAACAACATCCAATGTAGCTGAATCAGAACGCGTTTTCAAACTGTAAGCATTGCCTTTAAGACAAAACATACGATCAATTAATTAATGTAAGCTTGTAACATGTCATAGAGAGAGAATGAAACCAAAAGGCTTCTTAAACATTTTCAAATTCTTTTGAATCCTGCTTGACATGACAACCTATGTGATCTTTTTAGAGTATCTTAAATGAACTACTTCAATGAATAATGTGTCATTTGTAATTCAAATGTTTTATTTATCTTGCAAAATTGTCGTAAAGCAGGTTTCAGGCAAACAAAGTTAAATTATGCAATTTTCACTGAGATCTTCCAGCTAATAGTAACAAACAATCTGTATAAAAAAACAGCAAAAATGTAATGCACAGAATTCACATTTTTTAAATTAGATGCATACACTAGCTATAAAAAGTATCACCATAGTCCACAGTTTTGAGGACCTTGAAGTCACAACAAGAGGTCCAAGCGGACCTGATATCGCTCACATGGCTTACATAATGTAACAGTTGACCATTTCACTAAGCAGGTTTATATGTGGTATTGTAAGAACACATCCAATGTAATCTATCTCTCAAAGTTTACACCATGTTGATTTGACCTATTTTACTATATCCTGATAAAAGTTCTTCTTAAAGGTAAAGGTATATAAACACAGACTCTTACTCATAATCAAATTCATCCAAGATCTTCATGATATAAACCTATTTGCCAAAGTTTCGAGAAATTGCGCTGAAGTAAAGCTCGGATCGTTACAGAAGTGATTTTTACAGTTGTTGTGGTTCAGCAGTGATTGTGTTTACTCTGTGTTGTTTTATGCAGTAGTAAGGAAAGTGGTCCGGCAATGAGTAGGTAATATATGAGAGCTGGTATTTGAATTAATAAGTCAATCATTTTTGTTTTATTTGTTGTGCGTATGCATAGCCCAAGCCGAAAAGTAGTTTACAATTTCATATTTAACTAGTGGTCCAGAACTACCATATATCACCTACTAACGTTTCAGAGGCCATACAAACAGCGTATTCGTAAAGTGTAATTTGCATTTTGTATATGTAAAAAAAAAAATTGAGTTAACTTTTTTGTCTCTACTTTATAAAAATACGTTGCATGTTATTTGACTGTGTAAAAATAAAGGTCATACACAGGTTACAAGATTCAGGGTCGGGAAAGAGTTGGGACTGTCAGTCGCAGCTTTCAATCTGGAATTCTTCCTTCTTGTGTTAAACAACCTTGAACCTAAAATCAGTGTATAATTCTTCAATTCTATTCGGGTTTTATTTTTTGTATTGTTTATACATCTACCTCTTTTAACAATAAATCTGGTGATCCATGTAAAAAGATTAAATTTCTCATACTATAATTGTTGTTAAAGGAAACACGCTTCGTGGATAACTGTTCGAAATCTCTTTCTCGTGGACACACTGGTTAATCGTAACGCACCAGCAACGATGCGAATCCACCAGCAACGATTTTTATGAACTGGCAACGACAACAATGATGGAAGCAGTAGCCGCAAAAAAGGTTCGTGATCGATTCTGTTTTGTTTATATAAAGACAGTAATGCTGCTGTTGGCAATATTACGAGTCACGTGGAACGTCGAAAACATTCATCTTTTCACCCTCACATCGGACATAATAAATTCCTTAGAATTCTGGTTATAAAATTAAATACCGTTAGAGAACCACGTCGTTAAATTGTCCGTTTTAGCAAAGATGTTAATTTTTCGGGAATTATATAGACACCTGAGGCCAATTTCCATGCTAGCACATGATTCAACATAATCCTATCAGTTTTCGAGGGATACATGACTTGTATTTATTGCTTCATGGCTGTGATTTTATTACAATGCATTGTACAACGACTTTATACAACGTACATCCGACGAGTATAACATTATGTATGAAAAACCACTCGTTGCTTTGTCGTTTACTTATCGTTTTAGAGTAAACTAATCGCTCTTTTGAATTATACTGTCATGCTCTCCATATAGTTTCAACTTATCAATAGGTGTAATCTATCTTTGAAAGTGTCCTATGTTCGAGTACTAAGCAGATGTTAGTGCGTGAACGAAGAACGGCATTCCACACGCAAGACCCTAACCCACCAGCTAAACTATAATCTACAGGTATATACGCGTTGTTGTATTTTTAAATATTTATTTATAAAGAAGCATTTGCTTCTTTTTAATTAAAGCTGTTTAAAAGGATTACATATATTTATATCATATACTTTTCAAGCGTTCATGAATTTACTTTATATCTTTTTTTTTCTTCTTGAAAATATACCAATTACAGTCTTATGTTATATAAATAATTTGGCCTAAATTTCTTTTTCTACTCTTTGTCTTCTTTTTACCAGTCTTCATTTGAAGGAGTATGAGAAATCTACTCTGAACAGTGTTCCGCTTTCCGCAAAAGTCCCAAATATGTGTAATTTATCGTGTGTGCATGTAGCCATCTCACCACTTCAATCTCTTAGCGCCTTTATTAGGACAGGGTAACTCCCATTTTCAGAAATCGTCTTCAAAATTATACCAGGTACCAAAAAAATTGCCGTTGATCAGTTCCGATGCTTTATTTCTGTGTGTGTTGGTGGTGGTTGAGTATATGTTTGTTTTCTTTTCTTCGTCGTAGTCCAATGCCATTCTATTACGCAACCCCTTTAACTTCAACTAATGCTGCTAACATAAATCACCTACTCCAGGAATTCACAATGCTCGGTATATATATATATATATATATATATATATATATATATATATATATATATATATATATATATATATATATATATATATATATATATATATATATATATAATCTAAGTTAAGAAAACTTTTGCTTAAATACACAACTTTAATACGCAATAAAAAGGGTCTACAGTAAACTACCAGTGACATGGTCATTCTCTTCTATGAAATGAGAATGTATATTGGAAAGGAGAGGGGTTCTGCTACCAAAATTGCCAATAGAAAGAGTGATCCATCAAACACAGCAAATATACACCACAAATGCATTTCTTCTCTAAAATTCAAGGATACTAGATAAGAGGTCTAATAAAGAACCTATAAGACAGCTAATTATTTAATAATACAAATTTAATTCGTTTTGATTATAAGACAGCTAATTATTTAATAATACAAATTTAATTCGTTCTGATTATAAGACAGCTAATTATTTAATGATACAAATTTAATTCGTTCTGATTATAAGACAGCTAATTATTTAATAATAAATATTTAATTCGTTCTGATCATAACAATAAAAGGCATTATTTGTGATTTTTTAGATTAAGTTTCTCGTATTGTAATCATACATAAGAAAAGAAAAAAAAAACATAAGAATTTTTTTTAATGAAAAAAATCAACGACCTATTACTCTTTTATCTCAGGTTTAAGGATCCTGGATCTAGCGTCCACTAAATGTAGCCAACGAATTTCAAGTTACTACGTTGAGATCCGTATGCAGAAATCGTTTACATGGCGTCATTCGAGAATTTGCAGTTTTAGTCACATGTGTTATAATCAAAGCTTTTGAAATGGTCTCTCTCATATGGCTTTGAATACGAAACAGGTTGGGCAAATACAGATAGCGGACTAAAACAACTATCCAAGTGCAACAGTGGCATACAGAAGCTGGGTAGGTAGGGCGTTGTGTAAACCAGGAAGTTGTTCCTCGCAATTTAAAAAAAATAAAATCATAATGTCGTATTACCGTATCACCTACTTAAAGCCAACGCTTTTCCAAAAAGGCGAAAAGAATCTGGTGAGAAGGAACTTAATTGCTCGGTTAGAATGATTGGTCGCTTTGGATCGAATGAGAAGAATATCCTGTACTTTCTTGGTATCTGACTGTAGACCTTTTAATAACGCCACATAATGAAAACGTGACGTTATTACGCGTGGAGACGAACGGCTCCATTTTAAGATATAGAGGATATTTTCTTTTCCTACGTTAATACCGGATATATTTCATCGTGTGGTACAAAAAACGTGATATTTTAACGAGTGGCGAAGCCACGAGTTAAAATATACCGTTTTTGGTACCACAAGATGAAATATATCCGGTATTAACACAGGAAAAGAAAATTTTCTTTTTATACCAAAGTTTCTCCAGAATCAAAGCTTAGAAGATTAAACTAACTATACTGCACCACACTCCACCGTACACCCACCCCTTTTTTGAAAATTCACCTCACTTTCATACGCTGGTCATATAAATATAAGTGACTTAAGATATAGTTATGATTGGGTTGACCTAATCTGTCGCAGTAATTATATTTTTGATATTTTGTAAACTATTTTATCATATTTGACCACAAAGCAAGTCCGATTCATCAATGCATCACAGCGGTTTATCATCGTTGTCAAGGAAGTAAGGGGAAATAACTTCATAGAGACGCGAACGGCGTCGACTCTAATTTCGTCAGCAAAAATTAATTTCCATGTCTGAAATGTAATGCAGTTTCTATTTATTTGTTATAGCTCACAAAGTGCTCCTTTTTGTTGCTGCAGTATAACTTCTGTAGGTACACACAATACAGCTTCGCATGGCATGATGGGAAATCTTATATTTTCACATGTGAAAATATAAGGATATATTTTTCACATGTGAAAATACAGGAATGAAAAAATATGAAAATTATTTCGCCAATAAGTTTCTATATTTCACACTAAAGTATATAATAAAAACATGAATATAACTAAAAACAACAGGCTTTGTAAATTCGAAGGTAGTTACATTCCAATTTTCTGTAGTCAACTTAGCTATCTGTATGGATGCTAAAGAATAATGTGCTATTTATAGAACATCATCATTGAATAACATATATACATGTGTATTAGAGCCCAGCTGATGGGTTTGGGGCTTGTGCGTACAATGACGTTCCTCATTCCTACCCTGCCACCTGCTTAGTACGCGAATATCAGACACTTTCAAATATACATTGCGCTATTAATAAGCTAAAACTATAGGGTGTGCATGACATTAAAATTCATTTCCAGCGATTATTTTACTTCAAAATGACAAATGAATGACTAAGTAACTAATAATATTGCACACATAATGCAACCATCGTCGAATCTGCGTTGTAAAAAAAAACGGATCGTTGTACCATGTGTTGTAATGAAAGCACAGCCATAGTACAACAAAAAACAAGTCCTCAACTTCAAAAACTGCAAGGATTATGGTGAATCATTTGCGCTTTAATTGCGAGCATGTATGTTGGGCACAGTTTCTTTATAATTCCCCCAAAATTAATATATTTTGTTAAAACGGACAATTGGTTGTCAAACAGCATTCAGTTTTACAGCGAAACCCTGAAAAAATATTCTTGGAAATCAAGGGTTAAAAGATGACGCTTTAGACATTCCGTGGGACTACAGTAGGTTTGCTTTTGTATAAATAAAACAGAAATCAATCATGAACCCTTTCCGTGGATCCTGCTTCTGTCATTGCGTGCAAATATAATTGCCCGTGCGTCACGATTGACAAATGTATGGAAAGAGCCGATGAGAAGTATAGAAATCTTAATTATTGTATTGATCGGCAGTGGCATTTTGAGTCGGCGGATCGGGGTCTATCATATTTGTTCTGATAATGATTTTCACGGCGCACTAACCGTGAAATGTTTGTGTTTTTGTAGTGAGAGGCAAAGACAGGTTTCTACATACACATGCTTATTCCATGGCATACATACTACAACTGACCCACTTGTCAGACCTACATCTGACACCCTATGTATATCAGTCTTATCTCTGGTCTCTAGGTTGCTGATTCAGCAAGAAGGAAAGTTTATATTACCTTATAGCACTGCTTCTAAAACACTACAAACCGAAACTGCAAATGGGAGTATTCGCTGTTCAAATTTGCGTGCGCACTGGTAGGTACTGAATAATTGTCACAAGAGTCTAAACATTGAGCAATATACTCGTACAAATACAGAGGGGGGGGGGGGGGGAGGGAGAGAGAGAATATACGATGCTACTAGATGCATAATCCCATATAACAAGGAATTGCACAGATCCAGGTAAAATAACATTTCATTTATTGTGCATAATCATTTCTATTTCTCTATCTCTATGTCTGTCTACATTTCTGCCTGTCTGTCCATATTCGTGGACAATTCCTAATAACCTTATTTCTGTCATGTCGCGTTGTTTTGCTACACATATATCTGGATCACAATTTACTGCGCTGTTTGGTGATCTGTTTGTATTACTTGCTTATACACCAGTGCATGTTCATTCTGGTACTTTACCGGTTTGTGAATCCTACATGTAGCTCTGATAACGCCTGTCTAAAGCCGAACGTTTATGGCCAACAATCCGGGCTTTTGTACAAACTCATACTCCTCACAGTGAGTTATCTCTTTTGGTTAGGATAATGCCAATGCCAAAACGCTATAAATTTAGTGGTAAATTGCTGCCTGAAGAAAACCGCACACTTTGATAACTGCATCACATTGAATTCAGACTGCATTTGCTGCGATCGTTTGTCTACGATGGCTTTAGTGCAGAATGAGAAGATTTTGCCCAATATGTTTCAGGAAAATGTAAGGAATTCTTTACTTGCAGTTATTGAGTACAAGGCTGATTATGTTGAAAGGTAGCGCGAGGAAAGTGTCACAATATACCGATGACATCACAATGAAGGGCGTCTGAGCCTCCAAACACAGTCTTTTTCTTTTTTCCTTGTTTTTGTTCGGATTTCAATCTGTGATAGGAGATATAAGGCAGGATCCAGTCAACGTGCTCGTGAATTAATGCCCATGTGCTAAGTTTTAATTACCCTGGGGTCAAAACAGCCTTAACTCATTAACCCCTGGAGATTCTTTTCATTTTCGCCTGAAATGGGGGTAGGAAACGCATTTTTGGGGTTACTTCTGAATGCAGCAAAACACATCTGCTTAAGAAAGTTTTTCGTTTAGCCGGATGCTTAGGTGTATCAGAAACATTGTTTTTGATTGACTATTACGCTCGCGCATGTGCAGAAGGGTAAAAGTTGGACTTCTTTTTTTTTTTTTTTTTTTTTTTTCGTATTGGATCCCCGATTTTTGTGTCCTGGCCCCTTTTTACTCCAAATCTCAAACTTATCCTACTTTTTGCAAAGGTTCATCTGTCTGTGTGCAGTTCGGACCGGTCTGCTTTAGATTGAAGGCCAAAAAGTCTAAAATCCGGACACAAACTCCGGTTCCGGAACTGGCAATTTTTGACCTAAAAAAAATCGGGGTCTCAAAAACTGCATTTTTTTCGCTGTATTTATTAATGCGATTAGAAAGTCGACATTATTTGGTATCATTGTAGAGCTACATCTGTCTACTTTCCTGAAATACCATCCACTTTAGTGTATCCTAAATGATGTTCATGTTACAGAGCTCGGAAGTAGGGTACAACCTCATGACGCGTAAACGGGGCGCCTGGGGTTAATGAGTTAAGGCAGCAATATATGCCGAAAGAGTACGAGTTGTGAGAAGAATGGTACAAACTAAGAACTCGTGGAATATTGGACATCTATACTTTGAATGGTTTAGAAGATATCTGTCTGAGAAAAAACACTGTGCGGCTAAACGCGTTACTCGGAATTTAGGCCACTTGAAGCATGTGTTCCACAAGGGTCGCTTTTATACATAAACTTCATTGCTGATGATTTACTTAGTCTTGCGAGATCATTTGAAGAAATTTTTTTAAAAACCCAACATATTATAGCTATTACATTAGTTGAAAAAAATTAAATGAAACTATCTTTACATTAGTTGAAAAAAATTAAATGAAACTGTCTTTAGGTAAACGAAAAAAAAAAATTCTGGTTCGAAAGAAAATCCCAGGCCCCCTTTCCACCCCCACCCCCGCCCCGAAAATGAAATGATTGGTCCCCAAATTTTTCAGTTTTCTTCCCAAATCTAGTCTTTGATAAAAAAAAAATACTTAGCTTTACACGATGTCATAATAATGTGAAAGTAATTCTTAGCAGTGATGGAAAATGGTCATCACATACCGGTAAACACGATCTATGCAATTCTTAACAAAAAAAAAAAAAAAAAAAAAAAAAAAAATATAGGATCACTTATAGCACTAAAATTCAAATTAATCCAGAAGTCTTTAGAAAAGATATACTTGTCATTTATACGACCATGTTAAGATTATATAGATGTTGTCTGGTACGATTGTTCTCAAAAGATTTAGATTGATTAGAAAAACTCCAATTGGAGGCAGCACCAATTGTTACTGGACTTACCACAAGTACCAGAATAGAAAATTTTACATCGGGGAAACTGGTTGGTCAAAATAATGCGAAAGACGAAAATTCCATAAATTATATACCTTGTATAAAATTATTGATAGTCAATGCCCATTTTATCTTAATGATCTTGTACAACCTTTCATTTCAGATCTAACAAGTTATAATCTAAGAAATAGTTTTAATTTTGAAATTCCACATTCTAGATTAGAAATATCATCAATAAAGATCATTTATTATTTCGACCTTATCTTTGTGGAATATTCTTCCTGGAAATGTAAGACTTGCCTATTCGTTTGTGAATTTAGACGACTCATAACTCGTGAAACATGCGGACCACTCTTATAGAATACATAGGGCGAGATGAACTATCCTCCACGCAACAATCAGAAATAACTGTAGGGTTCTAAATAATGACTTATTTACTAACCATGTAGTTCGATCATCATTATGTTCCATATATACTCGCGTATAAGCTTTGTCCAAATGCAAACAACATAGACCCTGATCTGCCGTAGCATAATGCGCGGGCAGATCAGGGTCTATGTTGTTTGTTCTACTGATTCGTCCTTACAAACTGCATAGACCCATATCTGCCGGCGCATTATGCGACGGCAGATCTGGGTCTATGCAGTTTGCATTTGGTATCTGATTAAACGCGAGTATATACGATAGTTGCGAAGAGGCACTTGCAACTGCATCTCATTGCTTTTTAGAGTATATAACCGATATGTTGATAAACGCAGAATCCTATTTCTAAATCCTAATCACCTAATTTGGCTGCGACTAAATCACCTGCTGCTTCAAAGGTTCAGCTCAGCTATCTTATGATCAAAATTCTGAAGTGTTTAAATCTGTGCAAGATTTTATCAAGGAAACCAGACAACTTGGTCCCCTCTCTCTCTCTCTCTCTCTCTCTCTCTCTCACACACACACACACACACACATTATGCTAAATGCTTTTGTTTAGGATGTAGGGAAGGGCTGTACCTAAGTTGGAGAACTTGTTGCCCAACCTCAGTTGCTTCATATTATGACAGTAAAATATGTTTAAATTTAAATCATCTGGGCCATCACGTGGGAACGCTTCGCGATCTCGAGGCGCAAACTCGAGAGAGCCAATCAGGCGATACGTTTCATTCACACGAATCAAAAAGTTGATTTTAATCACGTGATCTCTCTCTCTCTCTCTCTCTCTCTCTCTCTCTCTCTCTCTCTCTCTCTCTCTCTCGTGTATTCAAGACTCGATATCATGTGTTCAAGCCTTTTAAACGTGAATTGCTCTTCAAATCGGCGATCAGGAAAGAAATCGTGTGATGAAAATCCTTCTCGGATCGGCTTTCTCGAGATCACGTATTCGAGCTTCGAGAACGTGCATTCATGTGGTTTCATGTGATTCAGACGACTTTTCCAAAAGGATCTCTCGAGATCGCGTATTAGAGCTCACATACGCGAATTGCAACTTCGAGAACGCAAAATGTTGTCACGTTATGGTCCTATTGACATGCTAACTAGTTCTATTACACGAACTGGGAGTTTCGATTTTGTGTAAAGGAGAACTCGATTGCACTATTTCGCGCATTACTGAGATCATGTAATTGAAAAGTATTTTCTGATTGGTTCTCTCGAGTTCATGCAATCGAGCCTCGAGATCGCGAAGCGTTTCTACATTATGACCCCGATGGTTTGCCATAAACAGGGCCGGTTTAACCGCTAGGCAAACTAGGCGGTCACCGTGGGCAGCTAAATGGTGGTGGAGCGGGGGGCGGCGGCAAAAAACTGAATGAATAAAACAAGAGAAAAACAGAAGAAAAGAATAAATGTACAATATTCATTTTCGAATTTACAAAAGTTATATGGGGGTGGGGGAGAATCGCAAGGCTGAAGGTTCGATTAGGGCGCCAAATACCCTTGCCATAAACGTGAAGGTGCGAGCATTGTGCTCACGTATGTGTTGTATATATCCTGCGCATCAAATGTCACAGGCAGACTTTGTCACCAGACCCAATACATTCTTCATTCAGCAACGGGAACATCACTTTTCATAGTTACAGCATTCTCTGTTCAAGATACCATGCATTAAACAATGCTTGAAACAAAGAACCTTTAAAAATAAGATGAAACACGGGAGAAAAGCGGAACTGCATTGCTATGATGGTATGTGTGTACCCCTCAGTAACCATATTATATCTAAACGCTTCACGAGTGTGATCGTCGTCCCAGATTTTGGAACCAGTCCTGTCTGTCAACAACAGCTTTAATTAAATATACATATTTGAGGTCAGACAGTTCAAAATTGGATAACAAGTTTCCCCAGCCTTGAAACATGAGCATGACATGGGATAACTTATATTGGATCACTTATTCATGACAAAAGAAGTGTACATGTCTAGAAATACGCAAGATGGTACATTATACTGCACTATCCCCTTGGTGTGTTCTCTATTAAAAATGTGTACCAAGAAGGAAAGAAAGAAAGAAGAACATAAAAAATATTTCTTATTCTACTACTACTACTACTAATTCAATCGTCTTCTTCTTTGACATATGTGGAGATAATGTTATGGCCGTGTTCAACTACTGGGTTAGTTCCAAACATGATACACGGGCGACAATAGGTAACTGCTCGATGTTCCGAAGGTTCAAAAGTCCTAACTATTTTTGTACAAGAACTCTATTTTCCGAACATTGTAGCCCGAAGCTCCATTGTCCCGAAGGTTCTCAAGTTCGAAGAATATAGGGGCCAATTGTCTGGCACGTCTTGTTACTCAAATACACTACAATATACCCAAATACAATAAAATCTACCCATGAAATTATATGTAAAAAGGTATATGTATATACCTAGTCAATTTTTTAATCGATAATTGATTAATTTAGCACTTCGAGCCTCCACCTGCTCTGTTATCGATTGCGGACATGATTTGCCTCGAGACTATTATTGACTTTGAACATGTCACAAATCTAATTAACAATTCAAAATGGACTGGACACGCTTTATTTCCGTAAATGGTATATATAAGACTAAAACGGAAGGATATCATTTTTGAATGTACCATTCTTTCCTTCGTTTTTATTTTTTTTTATTGGAAACATAAAAAAGTAATAAAGAATATAATGGAGAGTTTTATTAGTTTATAATAATAATTGACAGTGATGACATCTTTAAGTCAGTTGAACATTATTGACATCTTAAGCACATTTATTTCTTGTAATCAAGTGATGTTATAACATCATAAAAATAAAAACAATAAAACAAATAATAATTGGACTGAAGCATATGGTCTTAGTTCTGATAAAAGTCTAAGAAAACAAATTGACCCCACAATATTTTGACATTTGTTCATTATACACAACAGTTAGTTGTCTGGGTGAATACCTGAAATTTCATACAATATTTTTGTATTGATTAGTACAGTATGCTCAGTGAAGCCTTAATTTCTATTTGTGACTCATTATACTGAATGGTGGAAGTTTTTCCAGTGAAACTCTAATTTCTATTTTGTAACTTATTACACTGAAAAGTGGGTTTTCCTGTTCAAGATATGTAAACAAAGCCAACATGTGATCAGCGGACCTATCTTTAGCATATAATACAAAATTCAAGGCCAAAATATCTGACACAAATAAGGCATTAGTCAAAATATAGATTTTCATTCAGATTTTGTTAAATTACATGAAATTATCTGTTTAAATCTCATTTTGTCTGATTTTATTTGTTAAATACTTCCTGGCACAGTTGATGATGTCATTATCTTGAAACAAATGCGTTAGGTCACGAGAAACATGGCACACAATTCAAGGATGGGAACAAAGTTAGGAGGGTCGACGATATATATATATATATATATATATATATATATATATATATATATATATATATATATATATATAATTTATATTAGTTTTATTACATGAAGTCCATAACCTGATAATATTCCTGTGATTTTTATTAGTTACGCCTTTGATACTTTATATGTAGCTATTACTCACGTCTGTGTGATCCCCCTCTAGAAAGGCCGCCCCTCTTATAAGGCCACTTTCCTGCTGCAGAAGGGGTGGCCTTATAAGTGTAGGACCACTGTACATTATTTACCTTTGAAATACGTGTTCTTTAACAGAACCTCCAATGCATGACAATTTATTTTAATGAAGCACCGTTTCAAGTTCATATACCACTGTACAATTCTTAGTCATTGTAGATTCTATGCAAGCATTATATGCACATGTCCAGGCAGTACGTCCGGTTGCATAATCGACTTCTTTCATCATGTACATATATGTAGTAGTATGAAAATATCATGAAGATCCTAAGGATGTTTTAACTAAATTGTCAGATATATTCAACAAAGACATGTCTTACAAAACTGAATCATATCATAATAAGAGGTAAAAGACATATTGCAACTGAAACAGTCATAAATTAATTGAAGTGCAGCATGCAAATTGTTAATGGCTTACATATAAATAGCTGTCATCTCTATGCCTGACGTAAAGATTGGGGCAATGGTTGAGTTTCAAATCGGTTTGATTAATAGGCATCGTTTTGGTTATTGTATACTGTGTACACGTTTATAAATTTTGGTAAACATTGCAGCCTTACAGATAAACAGAATGATCCCTGTAAAATCATGTGCAAATTGGTCATGCAGTTTTTGAGAAGAAGTTGTAAGTAACAACTGTAAATGGCCAATTGACAATATTATAAGCTCACTAAGCCTTAAGGCAAGGTGAGCTAACACTACTTGTATCAGGGTCTATTCTATGACACGCAATTGCGGGATTTGCACTTAGTTATAAAATATCATGCCCAAAATTCATCCAATTTTGCAAAAATCACAAAGAATATTTTCAAGCCCAACCTTTATTTCTTTATTAAATTTCCCCTATATTCAGAAAATAACCCCCTTTTTGACAAATGCAGTGAAAATTTCTCCCCTAAATTTTCAGTTATAGAATAGACACTGCTGTATATGCAGTCACATAATAGACCCTGCTGTATATTCAGTCATAGAATACACCCTGCTGTATATTCAGTCATAGAATAGACCCTGCTGTATATTCAGTCACAGAATAGACCCTGCTGTATATTCAGTCACAGAATACACCCTGCTGTATATTCAGTCACAGAATAGACCCTGCTGTATATTCAGTCACAGAATAGACCCTGCTGTATATTCAGTCACAGAATAGACCCTGCTGTATATTCAGTCACAGAATAGACCTTGCTGTATATTCAGTCACAGAATAGACCCTGGTGTATATTCAGTCATAGAATAGACCCTGCTGTATATTCAGTCATATTCACAGCCAGGGCCGGATAAAGGTTATGAGGGCCTAAAGCTAACAATAAGGAAGGTCGCTCATCTGTTACCATAAATACTCGCGTATAATCCTATACCAATTGCAAACTGCACAGACCCAAATCTGCCGTTGCATAATATGCCAGCAGATCTGGGTCTATGCAGTTTGTAAGGGCTAATCAGTAGAACAAACAACATAGACCTTGATCTGTCGGTGCATTATGCGCCGGCAGATCATGGTCTATGTTGTTTGCATTTGGAGCTGGCTTATACACGAGTATATACAGTACTTCAATACAGAAATGAAGGGCCTAAAGGAGGACCAACAAAATATGAGGGTCTAAGGCTATAGCCTTATTAGCCGATGGGTTAATCCGGCCCTGTCCACAGCAAATGAGTATTAGAGAAGGTACCTAAAATTAGTTCCGTTTTATTATGTACAGTAATCTGATTATGTTAGCTGTCTTGTATATATTACAATTATGTGCATTCGTCTGATTACGTTAGCTGTCTTGTATATATTACAATTATGTGCATTCGTCTGATTGCGTTAGCTGTCTTGTATATATTACAATTATGTGCATTCGTCTGATTGCGTTAGCTGTCTTGTATATATTACAATTATGTGCATTCGTCTGAGTATGTTAGCTGTCTTGTATATATTACAATTATGTGCATTCGTCTGATTATGTTAGCTGTCTTGTATATATTACAATTATGTGCATTCGTCTGATTATGTTAGCTGTCTTGTATATATTACAATTATGTGCATTCGTCTGATTACGTTAGCTGTCTTGTATATATTACAATTATGTGCATTCGTCTGATTGCGTTAGCTGTCTTGTATATATTACAATTATGTGCATTCATCTTAATATTTACATTAGACATATTATTTAGCACAACAAACAAAAAAAACCTTCATAAAATTTTTACATGATTAAAACCTCAAAAATACCAGAAACATATTTCATTACATGTATCATACAATTGTTATAATTACTGCAATACAGGTATTATGCATGATATGTCACACAGCAAATTCCATGGAAACAACCACTGTTGTGCCAGAAGTCATAATTAACAAATTATATACAACAATTTTTTTCCCTATTTTTCTTTCCTTTTGACAAATACTGGATTTTACAAATAATCCAGGTATCTGAGATATCTAGTTTCTTGTTGCAACCGAAATGTTCTTGATACAAATTGTATTTACATTCAAAGATAGGTCTACCTTGTTGCAACTGAATGTTCTTGATACAAATTGTATTTACATTCAAAGATAGGTCTACCTTGTTGCAACTGAAATGTTCTTGGTGCAGATTACATTTACATAAAAATATAGGTCTACCTTTTCAAAATTCTCATTCGGATGCCATTTGATGTTCTCATAACTGCAGCTGGTTTCTTCTCAGGGACATAATTTGGCTCTAGCTCAAATTTGTACCTTTAAATAAACATAAAAAGTTAACCTTAGTTTAAAATACTAATGCCATGGTGGCCTTTATTTTTGGTACTGTACCTATAAATACC
The DNA here is from genome assembly GCA_029931535.1 of Margaritifera margaritifera. Classification (NCBI taxonomy): domain Eukaryota; kingdom Metazoa; phylum Mollusca; class Bivalvia; order Unionida; family Margaritiferidae; genus Margaritifera; species Margaritifera margaritifera. The sequence goes on from JAQPZY010001172.1 coordinate 1,119,877, forward strand.
TATTAATACTATGTCCGTTATTCATTCAACATGTATGTAATGTATATATCTATCTATACAGACTCCACAATAAACCACATAATTTTGGAAAATGTATTTCTTCTACTAAAATCAATTTCTTGTAACAAAATTGTATGTTCACAATTAAGCATATGTTATACACAAGCACAATTGGTACACATTATGTGACAGCAGGTCTGAGTTTATGCTGTTTACAATTAAGCATGTATTATACACAACCAACTGTGACAGCAGGTCTGAGTCTATGCTGTTTACAATTAAGCATGTATTATACACAACCAACTGTGACAGCAGGTCTGAGTCTATGCTGTTTACAATTAAGCATGTACTATACACAACCAACTGTGACAGCAGGTCTGAGTCTATGCTGTTCACAATTAAGCATGTATTATACACAAACAACTGAGACAGCAGGTCTGAGTCTATGCTGTTCACAATTAAACATGTGTTATACACAACCAACTGTGACAGCAGGTCTGAGTCTATGCTGTTCACAATTAAACATGTGTTATACACAACCACATATGCTACACTCTACAGCAAAGGAAACATCTTTCTTCCTACTGCATTTATCCTATGATATTCCCAAGCCTGATGATAATCCCCCCTCACACACACACACTGCCCTCCTTACACTTTTACTAAATGTTTGCAAATATTTACTAATGATATCTATGTCTGAGAATAAGCCCCCCCCCTCAAACTTTTGGACAAAGGTATTAGCCTGACCACTTGGTCTTATAATGGGACAAATAGTGTATACACCCACCTCCCCAAAGTTTTGGACAAATATATTAGCCTGACCACTTGGTCTTATCATGGAACAAATAGTGTATATACACCCCAACTTTTGGACACATGTATTAGCCTGACCACTTGGTCTTGTCATGGGACAAATAGTGTATATACACCCCAACTTTTGGACAAATATATTAGCCTGACCACTTGGTCTTATCATGGAACAAATAGTGTATATACACCCCAACTTTTGGACACATGTATTAGCCTGACCACTTGGTCTTATCATGGAACAAATAGTGTATATATACCCCAACTTTTGGACAAATGTATTAGCCTGACCACTTGGTCTTATCATGGAACAAATAGTGTATATACACCCCAACTTTTGGACAAATGTATTAGCCTGACCACTTGGTCTTATCATGGAACAAATAGTGTATATACACCCCAACTTTTGGACAAATGTATTAGCCTGACCACTTGGTCTTGTCATGGAACAAATAGTGTATATACACCCCAACTTTTGGACAAATGAATTAGCCTGACCACTTGGTCTTATCATGGGACAAATAGTGTATATACACCCCAACTTTTGGACAAATGTATTAGCCTGACCACTTGGTCTTATCATGGGACAAATAATGTATATACCAGTCTAAGTATTTACCTATGAATCAGCTTTGAGATGACAACCTTCATCTCATGCATTGCAAAATGCTGACCGATACAATTCCTGTCGGGAGAAATATGAACATTTTATTATAAGTTACGGTAAAGATTATATAATAAAAAATCTAATTATATCTAGATTACAAAAGGTGGTACTATATGCAAAAATATCTGCATTATCTTAAAAAATAATTTCTGCTAAATATCTTGAATAAAACTACCTAAAAAATTATATGAGGTAAAATAGCGCTGTGTTGTTAATAAAGTTTTATATGTAGCATTTCATTTTTACAGGATCACAATAAATTGCATAGACGGATTAAATTTGTTGTATCCAATATTTATACTGCTCCAAGATATCCGGAACAGAATTAAAAATTCATCTTTGACTCAGCGTGATTCAGGATGATCTGAATACTAGAATTTTAATTTCCAATTAATAAATAATGACTTGAAAAGAATCTAGTTCGACAGATAAATACCTGTTTTAAATGTTCCAATTACTAGCATTCAATTTTGAAATTAAAAAATAATGACTTGAAAAGAAATATCTATATGAATAAATATATATGTTTTCAGTGTTACAATTACTAGCATTTGATTTTCAAATTAGGAAAAAATAAGTTGAAAATAAGTATCTATTTCATAACAGATAAATACTTGTTTTCAGTGTTGCAATTTTAAATACATGTAGTCATTGAGGACACTAGTGAAAGGGGATTATGTAAAAACTTGAATCATTCGAAACAAGTATTTATCTTTTGAAATAGATACATCCTGTCAAGTCATTATTTAAATTCTAAAATAAAAGTAAACATAATTCATCTTGTCCATAGTGATTGTACTCTATTGATCTAGTACTACAGTATACAAGCATCTCACACCACCATTAACTGTGCACTCCTGTGACTGGGTTCCCACTCTTTTTGAATCCAGTTTTTTTCCTAGATGAAGTTAATTTTTTCAAGGTTCACTTATGACAATTACTGAAATGGAATTAATAAACATTTTGGCTTAGAAAACGTGTATTTTTAAAATCAAAAGCACTTTTGATTTTGCGACATTTTCATAACATCTGAATTATGACCATGTACTAAACCACAAAATGTATCACATGTTACTGTAAGTATTGATTTTCATATAAATTTTCATGTTTCTCATTTTAATTTACACAAAAAAAATGTTAACTTTACTCTTCTTAACTGTATATGCTGGTATGAAAAAACTATTTTGGAAAAGAGTTGTTTTAAATTTTGACAAAAAGCCTTTGTATAATACCTTTGTATAAAACGAATGACTGCTTTTTTTTTTTTTTAAATCCACTTGTGCAGATCTCAGGAAAAATGTCCCTGTGATCACTATGCTCAACACAGTACACTTATCACTACACTACTTACAATCTTACTAAAACAAAACACTTGCACCCAACACAAGCTTGATACTAGAAGGGATTTAAACCTGCTGTCTTCACTCTGAAAATAATATTTTCATGATCTGAATCCATTTAGTATCAAGCCTGCATTGGGTGCCTGTGTATAAAGCAAAGTCAGCTTCCTTTGCAACATATTTCTGGACTGACAACATTTAGGCAAAATAGGCAAAAGTAAATGATGATTGACATATGCTAGATGTTAAGACAACATTTAGGCAAAATAGGCAAAAGTAAATGATGATTGACATATGCTAGATTTAAAGAAATGTTGAGCTTTGGGCCTTGTTAAGAGTAGAAAATACACACAGATATGCTCAAGGTGTGTCCGCATCTCGACCCACGGACAAGTAAGTAGTAAATTTTTCCTCAGAACAGCCATTTTTGTGCAGTCAGGACAAGAGGATGAGTGGTTTTCCTCAGCCTGCTTATGTCTGGTTGGTGCCGTAACATCTGCTTCAATGTAATCCGACTACTGACTGAATATTAAATGCAGTCATTGTCAAGGGCACCCAGAGCATGAAAATTGCTCGAACATGGTAGATTTCTATATATTTTGCGAGGTCTGATAGTAAAATTCACCGCAAAGGTGAGTTGGGGGTGTTGAAGGTTACTATTGATTTTAATACTTAACATTGTTCCTAGTGAAAACTACCAAATAATAAGCAAAGATTTACCACCATACATTTTCGCTAACTTAAAAGGTGAAATGGGGGAAGACAAGGCTTTATTTTTCTCTAACATTTACTGAGATCACACATCACAGACGTGTTGGCACAGTGTGATTCTAGACTAGTCTTCTTATCTTTTGCATAAGAAAAGATACTGATATGGAGTGAACTAAGGAGTAACCAGTCTACTTGACTAATCCAATCACCTGAGCACTTGAATTAACTATACAAATGTATGTTTAAGGCATGCAGCCAAATGATCCATACAGCAATTGTATCTCAACAGACTGAAGAGTTCCACAACCTCAGACAATACCGGTAAGAACTCAATAAATTTAATTCATGATCAGTTTAATTACAACTCAGTTACGTATTTTTTTTTTTCATCAAGCGGTGGCTGAAACATTTAATTTTTTCCTGACTTTGATCAATGATTGCAAAATTAAAGGGTTTTTACTGGTTGGGAACAAACTTATTCTTTCTCCCAACTTTTTCCTAATTTCCCAGTTGCGTGGGAACCCTGCTTGTGATAACGTTACCCTGTTACATTATAATGAATCTTACTGTTAGTGACATGTGCCTCCAAATGAGGCATCTACTGTGCAAGATAAATACAAATGGAATGTATAGGAAGAGGAAATGGGTTCATGTTAGAATTCAGTATCAATTCTTTTATCCCAAACATTCAGTTTTAAAGTGTAATCATACAGTTAGTCATTGTATGGTTAAGAGCAGTTTGGAATACAGACACGGAAAATGAAATCACTGAAAAAAATCTAAATTTTATATCATAAAATAAAAAAATTTGATGTATATTTTGGGAATCATCCTAAAAAATGAAACAAAATAATGTGAATAAGACAAAATTAAACAGAAATAGAAAGCAATGATATTAATGGAGTCATAGTCGTAAAAGAAACTTCACATGCTAAATTAACTAATTTGTAGTGAGATCTTTGTTACTGTCTAAAGGTCTAACAGTTTTATTTATGAATTTTATTTAAAAAATAATGTTGCTATTTTTAATTAAACTGAAACTTACTGAAAAATAAAGAGTCTATAAAATCCAATTAATTTTAATAATAAAAACAAAATTATTAAATGTCAATTTTCATTGACTTACCGTCTATACTCGCGTGTAATGTGGGTCCAAATGCAAACATAATAGACCCTGATCTGCTGTTGCATAATGTGCTGGCAGATCAGGGTATATGTTGTTTGTTCTATTGATTAGTCCTTACAAACTGCATAGACCCAGATCTGCCAGAACATTATGCGACGGCAGATCTGGGTCTATTCAGTTTACAGTGTGTATTGGCTTATACGCTAGTATATACGGTAGGTTGCATGCAATGAAACCCCTCCCCCTTTTGACCACTGTTTACAAAGTTGGCAGGTATGTAAGTTTCAGTATAACATTTTACAGAGGAACTGACCTTGGCCCAGCAGAGAATGGCACAAATTGGTAGGAATCCATTGTTGCTGCATTCTCACTGGAGAACCTCTCTGGAATAAATTCTTTCGGATTGTCCCATACATCTTTGTTGTGGTGGAGGTTCAGGATTTGAATGGATACAACGGTACCAGCAGGAAAAGCATGTCCATTGATTTCAAAATCTTTAGTAAATTGTCGCTGTATATTGAAGACAGGGGAGTGAAAACGCATTCCTTCTTTGATGACCATTGTCAGGTATTCAAGCTTTGACAGGTCTTCCCTGAAATGTATGTTTCAAGGATCCCGCATTAGTGTTAAATGAGATAGAAAATTAATGAGTTGAATAAAGAGAGGATATTTGCTTGAAATGAGTGAATGATGGATATATTTCATCGAGTGGGTGAAAAACTCAGTATTTTCATGAGTGGTGAAACCATGAGTGAAAATACTTAAGATTTTCACCCACAAAAATGAAGAAAAAAAAAATTTGCATTTTGTTGGATTTGAACTCGGTTCGTCTGCATCCAAGGCAACCTTACTTACCTTTAGACCACACAAGCATCTTAAAATAGCTCAAAATTTCTTTGTTATCAATGTTATCAATTTCAATTGATGGGCAGTGAAAAATTATTTATCGTATTTCACTCCAGTGAATTATCAAGATTATTTTACTTGGAAAATGCAGTAATTCACAGCCTAGCATAAAATAATATGATTTATTTTATGCAAGTCCATGAATTAGTCTACTTTCCAAGAGAAATAACTTTGATAATTCACTCAAGTCAATTATCAATTTAATTCTTTCACTCAAGTCAACAAACATTATAAACAACGTAATCTTTACGTATATGATGTGGTCAATACACATGTATGGGTTTCAGTTAAAATAATTATTTACCCAGTCTAAACACGAGTTTCCTATGGTTTAGCAGATTATCCCAACGTCCGATTTGATCATTTTATAGTTGATCAAAAAAGTGAGTCCTGTCAGACATGTTGGGCATATACTACTATGAGAAATTCCACAGACCTGCAATCAAAGAATCCAAATTTAATGAAATTAAATTGACCGCATGTCTGTGCGATTTTGATTGTGAACAAATCACTTCCCAGATACATTTTTTAGATCGTCCCTGTATTTAACTGAACTGGTAGTTGAGTTTCTGCTCATAACCATCTGTCTTCAGTGCTAAAGGAACATTACTGAATTGTATTGAGTTTGAAGTGAAACAGGGAAAATAACACCAACATTAATATGATTTTTCATTTGAATCATCCAAAATTTATTTTAAGATGCCTACAATGTCATTTAATTAGCTTTAGATGACTCAGTTCACAGTGTTTTCAATGCAACTTGACTGGGAGTGGGGATGACAATAAATACCAAAGTAGATAATGAAAAGAGGATGGATTTAACACCTTTATTGAAATAGATGAATATTCAAATCCTATTAGAATACATTCAATGAATATTCAAATCCTATTAGAATACATTCAATGAATATTCAAATCCTATTAGAATACATTCAATGAATATTCAAATCCTATTAGAATACACTCAATGAATATTCAAATAGGAAAATTTGGTATTCGTTTCAGCTCTAGTTAGCATACTTTTATGAATGAAGAACAGCTATGAATTTAACTAGAAGAACAATTTTTTTTAATCAAAGTTCTAATTGGAAAGATAGGCCTGTTTCCACATTGTTTGTGAACAAACATTCATGAGAGCTGCAAATGAGCATAAAAAATAGAAATATCTTTAAGAAAACTTAAACAGTTTGTACCACTGCAAATCATCTGATCCACTGTCCTGCAGTACACTGTTTATCTCTTCACAAACTTTACTCTGGATTTCTGGATGTTCGGCCAAGGAATAGAGTGTCCAGGAAATAGCACTGGCTGTAGTGTCATGGCCTTTTTAAGAAAAAAATATAATAAAATAACAAGGAAATAAGCAACAAACACAACTGTATACCAGATTATTTTCAAAATTTCACTCATTTGAACATATGAGACTGTTTTGATTTCATTCTGCAGTCTGTTTGACATTATTCTATATTATATATTTACTATTATTATTTAACTTTATTTTTGTGGAAAACTAATTGATTGCTAATATAGTGAAAATCCCCCATCCCCACCCCCCAAATGCTGTTATCTTAAGTGTATAGTATACAATTAACACTTTAGAAAGTATGGCTTAGTGGTAAATGGTGGCATTACTAATGCTTGATCAGAAGGTCATTTGAAGTATGGCTTAAGTGACAAATGTAGACATTACTAATGCTTGATCAGAAGGTCATATGAAGTATGGCTTAGTGACAAATGTAGGCATTACTAATGCTTGATCAGACGGTCATATCAAGGGTATCAGGACATCTCCCCCCTGGACATTCCCCCCCCCGGACTTTTCCCCCCCGACATATCCCCCCCGGACATCTCCCCCCTGGACTTTTCCCCCCCATCAAATAGGACTTTTCCCCCCCAGTCATTTCCCCCCCATTATCTTTATACTACTTTATTTATATATAGTAACATTTAGCTTTGATGTATACTCGCACCTCGCATCACCGTTAGTGCATAGGTATGACTGTTGTCACCTGAAATAAATGCATTATCAAATGTAAATGTTGATATCAGTTCACTATTTTGAATGAATGAAATGTCAGTTCACTATTTTGAGTGAGTAAACTATCAATTCGCTATTTTGAGTGAAAACATCATTTGTTTTGCTATTGTGAAAATCGTATTTTCATTTTGTGATATACCATGAATCGTTCGTTTTTTTTTTGTCCTGGTACCGTATATGACAATGTGTTTGCATTTGTATTTGTTGCATTAGTAGGATCGTGCTAATTATGTTAATTCGTCCAATATTTGGACCCATACACGCACGTATCAGTCATACTTATTTCCTTATTTTCATATATCATTAAATATTGTATTTGCATTACCATCAATAGTGTTTTGTTGTTAATCCGGAAATCCCAAACTCGGTTTTCTTGTTACAAATCTTGTTATCTTTATTTCAAATAACCTTTTTCTTTTAACATAACTTAATATAAGTTTTTATAATTAAATATTAAATGAATTAAGTTTTAAGATAATGGGGGGGAAATGACTGGGGGGGAAAAGTCCTATTTGATGGGGGGGAAAAGTCCAGGGGGGAAATGTCCGGGGGGGATATGTCGGGGGGGGGGGGAAGTCTGGGGGGGAAATGTCCGGGGGGGAGATGTCCTAGACTCCATATCAAGTATGGCCTAGTGACAAATGTAGGCATTACTAATGCTTGATCAGATGGTCATATCAAGTATGGCCTAGTGACAAATGTAGGCATTACTAATGCTTGATCAGACGGTCATATCAAGTATGGCCTAGTGACAAATGTAGGCATTACTAATGCTTGATCAGAAGGTCATTTGAAGTATGGCTTAGTGACAAATGTAGACATTACTAATGCTTGATCAGAAGGTCATATGAAGTAAGGCTTAGTGACAAATGTAGGCATTACTAATGCTTGATCAGACGGTCATATCAAGTATGGCCTAGTGACAAATGTAGGCATTACTAATGCTTGATCAGAAGGTCACATATAGTATGGCTTAGTGGCAAATGTAGGTACTACTAATGCTGAAAGTCGCAGAATGTATGGCTAAGTGGCAAATGCTAAGGCACTAATTCTGGATCAGAATGTTATAGAAAGTATGGCTTACTGGCAAATGTAGGCATTACTAATTCTGGATCAGAAGGTCATATAAAGTATGACTTAGTGGCAAATGCCAAATGCTGGTACTACTATTTGCTGAAGGACATAGAAAGTATGAGTTAGTGGCAAATGCTGGCACTACTAATGCTGAAGGTCATATTAAGTATGGCTTAGTGGTAAATGTTGGCACTACTAATGCTGAAGGTCATATTAAGTATGGCTTAGTGGTAAATGTTGGCACTACTAATGCTGAAGGTCATAGAAAGTATGAGCTATGGTAAATGTTGGCACTACTAATGCTGAAGGTCATATTAAGAATGGCTTAGTGGTAAATGAAGGCATTATTATTGCTGGATCAAAAGGTAACAGACAGTATGGCTTAGTGGCAAATGTAGGCACAACTAATGTTGGATCAGAAGGTCATAGAAAGTTATTCTAGTTCCCTGCTTTGTATGCTCCCTATGTTGCACTCCACTATTATATTGGAGTGCAATGCAGGAAACATATGAATCTGGGAACCAGACTAATAGAAAGTGTGGTTAGTGGCAATTGTAGACACTACTCAAGTTCCACCCCATCATTGGAAGCCATGGGCAATAATCCTCTACATTCTCTTCTCACTTATTACTGCTTGTGATACGATTTCCTCATTTCTCTTGAATATACATAAACAAAAAGATGTCACCAACAACCCAATGAAATAAGCTCGTATACATCAACGGAATTGATCTCTTATACACTGATGAGTTTTTGGAATAGAAAATCTGATTGGCTCACTCAATCAGCATAAAAAGGTTATGTTGTGTCAACCTTCCATGAAAATTTTACTTGGGCTTGCAATGGATGGTTTAATCAAGTTTATCCATATTATTGAGAAATGAGGAACTTTTATCACAAGCAGCCATGGGTGAAATTAGCATAGCGGATATTTGCCTCTAGCTTGTGATGATGGTTGCACCTTGTAGGCTTGCCATATTTATAGATTTATCCATATTATATAGATTTTTCACCATAGCAACAAATGGATAATCCAGAACTGCAGATTTTTAAAAATATTATCCAAATGACATTGTTAAGCTACCAATTCTTTTGGCTTCCTGCAACTTTTTCATACTTTACTCTAAAATATCTCTGATTATTGAAATGATTGCAAGCTGATGGATGAAATATTTTTAAAAATCCCCATAAGCACAATAAGTATCTCAATGTTAAATACTAATTTTACTGATTTTGTTATTAACTTCCTATAAATACGGATTATCTTCTTTCGCTGCAGATAAATGTAAAGATTTTTTTGCAAAATATATGTGGTCACCGATAGAATCCTTATTTTTTCTTTTTTTAAAAATGGACAATAAAGGTACAACCTTTTTCATCCCCTGAAAACCTTAGCCCTGATGCGTATCCACAGAACTCCTTGCATTTTAATGATCTATCATATTAGAACACAAATAAATTAAATGAATAACAAAACTGTGGTAGCAGTGTCGTAACTTTTAATGATTATTAGCATTGTGCAATTTTTGTTACTAAGTGGAAAATTAAGAAATGTTAATTTTCATATTTATCATCCATTCTTTAAACTTTAAAGGCTTTTAATTTCAAGTAGATTTAGTGTTCTTAAAAATTTTACCAATAGAATCATTATGCTTGTTAAACTACATAAAACTATACATGTGTTCAAATGTATCAGTGAATCAAACAGACTTTCTAAATGGCTGAACTTCAAAATTTGGGACAGTAGTGACAAAATCCAGTTTTTTTGTTTTTGTGGGTGTAACATCATTTTATAGCACATGATGGCCAGTATATTTGGTGGAGAAAGAACCTAGGAAAACCCAGAGAAGAACCACCGACCCACGAGAAGCTACTGGCAAGTGTTCTCACATACCCACATTGACCGAGTCGAGATTTGAACCCACAATGATTGAGGTGAGATGTCAGTGATCTGTAATGGTGAGCGCCTTAGACAACTCAGCCACATGGGGCTCCCAACAAATCCAGAGCGGGATTTGAGGAGTCCAGTTGAACCCCTGTTTCAGTTAAAATTGTACATTATTCAGTAAAAAACAGATTAGATTGGTAATTTTTAAGCAAATAAATAAACCACACCTTTTCAAAATCAAACCCCAAAAGCATAAGTTCTGCATCCCATTCCCGCCTCACACACACACATGGGAGGGGGGTCCTCCCTTGGGCAGTAAAATGTATGACAGATTGTCTAAAACTGTCATTCCATCTATGATCTCATGGCGCTCTATTTGTTACGTAGTCATAGTAAATGTAAATTTCTTTAACATCAACACAAACTGAATATGCCCTAGAATGAATATATACATTAATTTGAGAATATAAAAGTTTTAATGTGATTTTTTCTTTTGCAAAAAAATCTACTATACCTCGTCTGCTTATGAGTTGCAAGAAAAACTGCCTTTGCAACATTAATAGTAACAGAGTCTGTATATTCAATGCATGAAATAGCAAAATAAAGGTAATTTATGTAACTTTCCATGCACATTTTTTTGTTTATTAATTTCTATTTTTAGGGCACAACTAGAAATGTGTCCAGAGGATGTGGGCATGGCCCCCCTCCCGTCCCCCTTGAATGAGTGCTGCAAGTACAAAAAGCAGGACGATCAAGTTTTAACCTACACATAACCAGCAAAAGATGTCTTGCATGCTGAAGTGATCTAGGCAGTTAAATATGCATCATCCATCATCAGTTTCAGAGCCAGTAATAGTACTGCAGAGACTTTCAAAGCAAAATGTTCATATGCCTGATAACAGAGGGTTTCAGTATGAGTAGAACAAAGCTCTCTTATCAGATGGCCTAGAAAAAACTTTTTCTGTTGATATGGTGTCTTGTGTCAGAAATTCAAATAACTATTTCTCGTTACTATATGATGAGACAATCCAGGCACAGTTGACAAAGGAAATAGATCATCAGAGCAGATATTGGTCTCAACATATGATGAAGTCTGGTACAGGTTTTATTATGCAATGTTCTTTGCTAATGCAGATGGGAAGCGTTGGACCAAAAGTGAACGGAACAATTTTAAGAGAAGTGTCCAGGCTTTTGAAAGATGTTAAATCTGAATCAAAAGGTCTTGTTGATATAGATATGTATACATTGCTAGTTAAGTAATTTGTTTTCTTAAATTTTTCATGTATTATTGTAGAAATCAATTGAATTTCACTTCAAATACATTAAGAATAGAGCTTTGGAACAAAAATTATACAGTGTAAGAAAAAAAAGATGCAGAAGATATTACATAAATTACAGTATAATTACATCTTACAACAGAATACCATTATCATCTGATTACCTTCAAATAAGAATGTATCCACCTCATTCCGGATCTCCTCTTGTGTAAGACCAATGCCACTTTCATCTTTGGCAGTCAACAGGATGTCTAAGAAGTCCAGGTACTTCCTACTGGACAAACCCTCTTTCTTCTGTAGACACAAGACATAACAGTGATTAGGGCTTGGTTTCTTTTTGCAAGAAATAATTCAAAGATGTTGAGAAAAAGAATTTTTATATCTGACCAGTATTTTTATACACATAAAAAGCAATATAACCTACGAGTACCAAGGCAGAAGGAAACACACTGCAAATTAAATTTGATAATTTACACATCATTTAGTGGATTGGCTGACTTATAATCTTTTACATAAAAACTTGAAATCACCCCAACAATTCTCAGTTCTAATCAATCTATGGAATAGTTGGTATGCAGGAATAATAATTTGATAATACATCTGCTTATTCTTTTATAAATTACCGTATATACTCGCGTATAAGCCGATAACAACTGTAAATTGATAGACCCAGATCTGCCATCACATAATGCACTGGCAGATCTGGGTCTATGCAGTTTGTAGGGACTAATCAGTAGAACAAACAACATAGACCCTGATCTGTCGGCACATTATGTGATGGCAGCTCAGGGTCTATGTTGTCTGCATTTGGACTCTGATTATACGCCATATGGTATGTTAGTTCAATGAGACTTCTATCAAGATATTACATTTTATTACTCGTGTATAATTCGGGTCCAAATGCAAACAACATAGACCCTGATCTGCCATAGCATAATGTGCCGGCAGATCAGGGTCTATGTTGTTTGTTCTACTGATTAGTCCTTAAAAACTGCATAGACCCAGATCTGCCGGCGCATTATGCAATGGCATATATGGGTCTATGCAGTTTGCAGTTGGTATCAGCTTATACACGACTATATACGGTAATTATTATAAATCAAAATACCATTTTAAAAAAATTCATTTCTACGATAGAAATGCAGTGAGATGCATGATTTCTCTTTTTACATGTGCATAATTTCTGGGTTTATGGGCAAGGAAAATAAATATAATTTGCACAAAAAGTCTGGCAACATGTCTGTGAACAATAAAACCTCAAATGTAACATATTTTTGGGGGGAGGGGGAATTAAAGAATATTGTTACGACTCTAGGTCTTAAAATATATGTAACAGAAAGAAAGTGAAACCAACAATGTAAGTAATATCAACAAGCAATTTATTTCCCTACAATACAAAGTGAAATTCAAGAGATACTTACAATATTGTGCATAAAATTCCAATTAATCCTAAATGTCCTAATCATAAGTCCAAAAATATAGAATGTTCCAAATGAGTTCCAGTAGTCTTGAATGTCCTGATATAACATAATGATACAATCCAGAATGTCTTTGAATAAATTCACAAAAGTCCAATGTAATGTATCAATTCAAAAGTCAATGAGCACTTTAGTAATTCCAGTGAATATTTAAATAAATAATTCCTCTCGAATTATATCTGATTTTAATGGCACAAACTATAAAATCTGATCTCAAATGGATACCCACAGACTGATCTAAAACAGGAATGAATTATTTGTTTACCAAATCCCTATTTGTACACATTTTCACTTGACCTATATCACGACAGGATGAGAAGCAATTCAAGGAAAAACAACCAGTCTAAATGTAAACAAAACTGACCGTGAACTCAAATGATTGTAAACATTCTGTTTACAAGTGACCAGAATCTAAGGTGCAACTTATCATCATGGACAAACTATAAACACACATTATAGATTAAATATACATAACAATATGCAAAGAAGCATTACAGAGTACACTAGTTACAAGGTCAGAAGTTTAATTTTCTCCCACAAATGCAAAACTTAATATACATATGAAGGATTTAATTTTTAAGCAATATCGTTCATAGTTCATCCAATGTTTAATAGTTTCATAATTCACACAAGTGTTGCTAAATGTTTGGTGCACAGTATATTATAGCAGATGTAATTTTTATATTTAGTTTTAGGAAAGAACTACCGTATATACTCATGTATAATCCAATACCAACTGCAAACTGCATAGACCCAGATCTGCCATCGTATAATGCACCGGCAGATCTGGGTCTACACAGTTTGTAAGGACTAATCAGTAGAACAAACAACATAGACCCTGATCTGCCGGCACATTATGCTAAGGCAGATCAGGGTCTATGTTGTTTGCATTTGGATGCGGAATATATGTGAGTATATACGGTAGACATGCAAAAATAGCACGTTACAAAAATACCCTTTTTTATGTTATTAAGAGATGAACCTACCAATGTTTCTCTTCGCTTGTCAATTATTTCTTCAGCTACTTCATGTACATATTTGCAGTTCTTTAGGAACTTTCTTCCCCTTGAACTCAAGTAGAAGATGATGTCAGGAAACAAATAGGGTGTCCTGATCATCAAAGATACATTCTTAAGTAAGTAAAAATCCAATGAAAAAAGAAAGAAAGAAAGAGAGAACGAAATAATTGAAAGGAAAGCACACAAAAAAATTAGAAAGAAAAATGGATGCAAAGAAGTTGTGTGTCTTCCAATTCATTTTGAGACCTATGATGGATGGCCCTGTAAAAAATACAACTAAGAACTTGATCATAGCAGGTATACCATTAACCAATTATTGGTCTAAATCAAAGAAGAAAGCCACTTTGCCATTTCATTACTTTTGTTATGTTTTAAATAACGTGTATCTTGCAATACTGAATTTGCATGCATAGAAGATATACAGCATAATCCAGCAATTACAAATCATCTTATTGGATACAGGGATATCTGTCTTAATATAAATTATCTTCTGAGATTCAGGAAATATGTCTTAATACATATTATCTTATGGGATTCTGAGAAATCTGTCTTAATACATATTATCTTATGGGATTCAGGAAATCTGTCTTAATACATATTATCTTATGGGATTCTGAGAAATCTGTCTTAATACATATGTCTTATGGGATTCAGGAAATCTGTCTTAATACATATTATCTTATGGGATTCAGGAAATCTGTCTTAATACATATTATCTTATGGGATTCAGGAAATCTGTCTTAATACATATTATCTTATGGGATTCAGGAAATCTGTTTTAATACATATTATCTTATGGGATTCTGAGAAATCTGTCTTAATACATATTATCTTATGGGATTCAGGAAATCTGTCTTAATACATATTATCTTATGGGATTCTGAGAAATCTGTCTTAATACATATTATCTTATGGGATTCTGAGAAATCTGTCTTAATACATATTATCTTCTGGGATTCAGGAAATCTGTCTTAATACATATTATCTTATGGGGTTCTGAGAAATCTGTCTTAATACATATATCTTATGGGATTCAGGAAATCTGTCTTAATACATATTATCTTATGGGATTCTGAGAAATCTGTCTTAATACATATTATCATATGGGATTCAGGAAATCTGTCTTAATACATATTATCTTCTGGGATTCAGGAAATCTGTCTTAATACATATTATCTTATGGGATTCAGGAAATCTGTCTTAATACATATTATCTTATGGGATTCAGGAAATCTGTCTTAATACATATTATCTTATGGGATTCTGAGAAATCTGTCTTAATACATATTATCTTATGGGATTCTGAGAAATCTGTCTTAATACATATTATCTTATGGGATTCAGGAAATCTGAAGTTAATACATATTATCTTCTGGGATTCAGGAAATCTGTCTTAATACATATTATCTTATGGGATTCTGAGAAATCTGTCTTAATACAAATTATCTGATTGGATACAGGAAATCTGTCTTAATACAAATTTCAAATTGGATACAGGAAATCTGTCTTAATACAAATTTCCTAATTGGATACAGGAAATCTGTCTTAAAACCTGTGTATTAAGGAGACTTATATTTGTGCTGATTTCAAAAGAAGTTTACGCAGTTTGAATAACTTGAATCTTTGCTCACAAAGGCCAGAAAAAGATATCAATGATTTTCCAAGTTTAATACATTTTATTGAAAATCAGCACTCATGTAAGATCTTCTATTTGTTGGTTGCCGATAAGATTTTTACATTGAACAATTTCAGTCTCTTACATTAATTGAGAAATGAAATTTGGGGTAAAATATTTATTGTCCTTTGTCGGAGTTAGACATGTTTCTAATACATGTAAGATTTTTTTATATAAACAGTGAGATTCCTTTTATAACAGTGTCTTTCAGGCATCCCTACACTACCATATATAATCGTGTAAAATCCAGGTCCAAATGCAAACAACAGACCCTGATCTGCTGTCGCATAATGCACCGGCAGATCAGGGTCTATGTTGTTTGTTCTACAGATTAGTCCTTACAAACTGCATAGATCCAGATCTACCAGCACATTATGCGATGACAGATCTGGGTCTATGCAGTTTGCAGTTGGTATCGGCTTATACGCAAGTATAAACGGTAATTAAGTTCCTCATATATTTCCTTCATTTTCTCACATTTTTTATGAAATCCAGTGCATTAGTTGTATGTTCAGATGTACTAAAACTACCTTACTTTTGTTAGGCACTAACTTGGACATAACATCTCCAAAAATGAATCTAAGTTATGTTGCATTTTCTGGAAATATTTGCATTTGAAACAAATAACTGGAATTTTTTGTTTCATTTTTTTTTTCCGGAACTGGTGGAATCACACCTGTTTGCTTCGTCGTCCTATGCAAAAGCCCCAAGGCTCAACTCAATAAATATTTTCTTTTCTTTTTATCTTTAAATGCTGCTTTCTATTGAATGCAGGCAACATTTTTCACTGCTTACCAAATCTCAGGAAAAATCAGAAAAAATATGAATGATTTTCTTGGAGGCTGTTGTAGGATGAGATATCACTTCATCGGCTCAATTAGTGTAGTGATACTTTTAAAGACAACTGTCAATTATAGAGTCTGCCTTTTTTAACATGTTCCAATCTACCGTGTATAATTTTTCACCTCTAAGTGTAGAAAGTGGAGGTGTGCAAATAACATGAATATTTTGACATGGTTTAGTCTCAAATAGAAAGATACATAAATTACTAATAAATCATAATATTGTTGCTAATTTAGTAAAATCTGAAAATTTCAATCAATCTTTCATGACTGGCTGATCAGCAAATCACATATTATGTAAGTATGTTACTAAAATTGTGAATACAACTTTTGCAATCTTATGCCTTTAAATAAATTTAAACCAAACCAAACTGTTCTGATTAAAATTTACAAGATTAATGTAACTACATTTTTAATATGTGCATGTATAATCTGTAGTTATTTGTACATATATTAAATATTCTGTTATATTAGTCATTAATCTTTTATCATGTACAAAGGATTATACACACCTGTTTCTAATGCCCCACGTCTCACTGATTTCATACACAGCTACTTCATATGGAAGTTTCTCTCTAGAAATATAATCGTATATAAAATTGTGTCCAAAAAACACAAATAGTCCTGTTCTTGGCAATACAAGTTGAAAACTAACATGGCACATACACTTAAAATATAGATCACAGTGACATAATTGTGGGTTAAGGTTCCTGTATTCATTGAAAACATCCCTAACTAGTTTCATGATTGTTTCATGAACAGTGATGAAATAGGAACTTTAACAAAAAAGTCCTACTGAAGACATTGAAAAACACAATACAGATCACAGTGACCTAACTGGAGGATAATTGTACTCTTCAACTTAAGATCCATCCCCTTTATTTCCAATTTTTCAAACTGTGGTTGGAAAAGTAATGGAGTAAACTGTAATAAACAGTGTGCAGTATGAGAGACACATCTTAGTAAATAGCACAGTGGACATCGGCAATCTGAACACTTTCATGATTTTCTGCCAAAACCCCACTTCAGAAATACTGCAGTGGACTAAAACAGTGTAAAAACAGGAAAACTGCTGAAAATGGCTGAGAACTGTATCAAATACTGAGCATGCAAAATAGATTAGTGCTCTACCAAAAACATCATAATAACTTTTGGGAATTATGTGCAAAAGTTATTTAACAGAAAGTTTTCTAACAAGCTCAAACTTGAATCGAGAAACACATGAATGTTTCGGCCATGAGGAATTCAGCCCAATCAATGAGTGGCCTCGATGAATGTTCTGATGATGCTTGACAACTCTTGGGATCAAAAGGTTATGAGACTTAGTCCAAATACAGTAACTACTTTTGTGCACTTGAGTGAGACCTTTAAACCACAAACTCCAGCCAAGGCAGCAGTGAATAGGTGACAGCCAGGAGTTTAACCAGCTATGGATAGGCATCCCATTCAGGACAGTCATTGACTCTCATGTGCTTAATATACTGTATATACTCGCATATAAGCTGATACCAACTGCAAACTGCACAGACCCAGATATCTTTTTTGTATTTGGACCCGGCTTATACGCGAGTATATACGGCAAGTTCTGGCCTTCAGAGACACATGGAGGCTTAAGAAGTCTTGATCAAACTTAAACTAGCTTTTCTATTTTGTCTTTGAGGGAGTCATGATGGTTCAGTGGTTAGTGTATTGGGCTCGCCACCTGGAGGGTGCTGGTTTGAATCCTGCCAGAACAAGGCTAGGTTGGCGACTGTGGTATGCATCTGGGGAAGGCACTCTACTTCAACTACCTTAGTACAATATAACCTTCAAGTGTTGATATGCTGTTTAAAATGAAATGAAACCAAACCTATTTTGCCTCAGCTTAGCAAGTACATGAGTCTGAATAGGCACTGTTCAGATTACATAATTAAAGTTTTGACCCATGGCCACACAAGGTGGTAAAGTTACACCCAAAGCCTCTCTTATTCTCATAAGGCCAAAACTGATCCTGGTTTCCATGTTGTTATATGGCTGAGAGTGTATCACTCTCCCCCTGGATGGAATGCCAGTCCATTGCAGGTTAACCTCCAAGAGATGCAAACATACTGTGACATCTCATAGTGTAAGGAAAAATACCACAGGATTTTGAACCATCTTACAGCCTTAATCCGAGTTCCATTTCTCACACAATAAGAAATTTCTTATCCTAAAATTTTTTCCTGGTGACATTTTGAATATACCTTGAAAATATTTTCATAATAAAATGCAGTCTGAGTAAATCTGAATATGGCGCAAAATAGGATTATTTCCATCATGATTGTGAGTACATTACAAAGAATATGCAATTTATTCATGGATTATAAAAGTGAGCTTAAAGAAAATTAATTTGCGTTTTTGCCTCAATACATACAGATGATCCATGAAGGACAAGAGTCCCTCAAAATGACTGACACTCTACTGGGCAAAAAGAATTTCCAGGAATTCAATATAAGACCATTTCTTCCTTCTAACTACTGAGTGTTGAAACCACCTCTGATGTTCTTTAGCAATAGCAAGATTTTAAAATTTGCTGCTGTGGTGGACATATTGGATGTCAGATTGGCACATTTTCGTTTAGGACAAAGTAGACATCATTAGAAGTCTTTTGGTGAAAAGCCCATGTAATAATGATCATCCATTCAGGGGGAGTAGTGATAACAAGAATTTCAAGACAGTTGTCATGGCAGCCATATTGAATGTACGACTGGCACCATTTTCATTTAAGACCAACTAGGTATCATAACAAGTCTATTGGTGAAAATCCTGTGTTGATATAGCCATCCATTTGGGAGGAGTAAACGTAACAATATTTTCAAGGTAGCCATCATGTATGGCCATATTGAGGGATAGTCACTTTCATTTAGAACCAACTAAACAACCTAAGAACTCTTCTGATAAAAACCCCATTTCAAGATGATTTTCCATTTAAAAGAAGTAGCGAAAACAAGATTTTCAAGATGGTCACATATTTGACATCAGATCAGCACCATTTTAATTTAGAATCTACAAGACATTAAAATAAGTCCTTTTGGTGAAAACCCCATGATGATATTCAAGATGGCTGCTGTGGTGGTCATATTGGACCTCCGATCAGCACAGTTTTCATTTAGGACCAGTAAGACATCATAGCAAGTCTTTTGGTGACAACTGCATGTCAATATGACTTTCTGTACAGAAGGAGTTGCCATAACAAGATTTTCAAGATGTATGGTGTGGTGGCCATATCGGATGTCAGATCGGCACCATTTTTACATAGGGCTAACTAGAGATCATAAGAAGTCTTTTATTGAAAACCCCATGTTGATATGACCATCCATGTAGGAGGAGTAGTGACAACAGGAGTTTCAAGATGGCCACTGTGAACCCTGATCAGCACCATTTTTATTTCGGACGAACCAGACATCATCCATTCAGGTGGAGTAGCAATAACAAGATTTTCAAGATGCTGCCATGATGGCCATATTGGACATCAGATTGGCCCCATTTTTATTTAGGACCAAATAGACATCATAAGAAGTCTTTTAGTGAAAACACTATGTTAATATAACTTTCTGTTCATGAGGAGTAGCGATAAGAAGATTTTCAAGATAGCTGCAATGGAGGCCATATTAGATGTCAGATCAGCATAATTTTTATTCAGGACCAACTAGACATCATAAAAAATCTTTTAGTGGAAACCCCATGTTGATATGACCATCCATGTAGGAGGAGTAGCAATAACAAGATTTTCAAGATCGCTTCTGTGGCAGCCATATTGGACATTAGATTGGACCCATCTTCATTTTGGACCAAGTAGTCATCATAAGAAGTCTTCTAGTGAAAACTCCATGTTGATATGATCATCCATTCAGGAAGATTAGCGATAACAAGATTTTCAAGATGGCCATTGTGGTGGCCATGTTGGATGTCAGAGCAGCACCATTTTCATTTAGGAGTTTAATGGGAATCCTTCTAGTAATTTAGGGGAAGTAGCAATAACAAACTTGTGCTAATGGACAGACAGACGACAGATGACAGACTAACCGGTAAGCTCTTCTGGTCTATGACCAGTAGAGCTAAACAATAAACTTCTCACATATATTGCTCAAAACTCAGATTATTTTGTATAATCTCTCAGTCTCGACCTCTGAAAGTATCACAAATCTGTTATGTGCTGGTACCACTTCACAGCTGGGCAGACTGGGGCAATGGAGGCTATGTGCCTTTGCTCAAAGTTATGACCTTTTCATCCTAGGTCTGCTGTGCCAAGTAGCTAACCACTAGTCCATACTGCCTCTTTGAAGCCACAGCATTACAATATTTCTCCCATGATACACCACCCCATGCTCCCAATATGAGGTGGGCTTATCACTGAACAAGGCTTTGTTAGATACAAATTTGCCAAAATTTTGTAAGGGTGAGGGATGCACTTATCATCAAGCATGGTCTTCTCAATGGAGAAATATGGCACACAAAAGTCAAGAGTCATAAGATTGGTCACCTAGCAGACCATGGTCCAAAACCCAATACAAAGATATTGCCTGTGAAATTATTTTTCAAAATTGATCAAGCATGTTTTTTTCTTCATTTTAGTAACACAGGCAATATTAGGACACATTCCAAGGGTCAAATTTAGATCTACATGTACATTGGAAAAGCAGTTAATGATGAATCATAGAAGTTATGCTACAGTTACTTTTACTAATAACAACCATATCTGATATTACATCAGCCATGTTTATGCAAACTGTAAAGGCCTTGATATCACAGTGCATTTAAGCTGCTTGCAATGTAACATTCTTGCACAGTTGATCAAAATGGACCCAGCCAGTCTGATGAGAAATTCAAAAGGAGGTTTCCCACTTTGTTGCTATGGAAGTCAGATCAAACTTGAGAAACTACTTCAAAGAGCTCCAAGATTTCGTCTTCGATGAACACAAGAAACTCTGAACTACTCTACTACTATTGGATTTAGCCAATGTTTCAACTCTTTATATTTGAAGGTTGAAGGCCACAGTGTTTGAAGTTTTCAAGATTCTAAATGACCAATATCCCATCTACTTAAATGATCTTGAAGTTTGAACATTTTCTTATTTTTTGGCCATGTAAATACATTGGAGATAACAAGAGTGAAAACAACCAGGTATAGTCTACAATCTTTTAAGTACATAACAGCAAAATTCTGGAACTCTTTTCTAAATGTAAGCAGATTTTAAGGAGTTTCAATTTCTTTTAAGATCTTCTAAGGATGATTTATGTAAATGTTTAAATTGTAAACACAAATAAAGATCTTGTTGCTGCTATCATGATAATATGTTTTCAGCTTTTAGAATTTAAGATATCATGTGTCCTGGACATCTCATTATGCATATTTGGATTTAACACTGGTTTTGAGCAATACCATGTCTTCAAGTAGAAAATTCTCTATGTTGTATGTATATTATGGACACATTTTGTAAGTGTATGAATGTATCATACTCATATACAGTGTATTCATACATGAAAGTGTGTATGTTTAAATGGAGAGAAATATGCAATGTATTTTGGCCATATGACTTCAAAAAAGCTTGGCTGAAACTGTACATTGTAATTAATTTTAACTGACAGGAGTACCTAGATTACAGTATTGCAATTACAAATAGGTAAAAATACTTAAGCATCAAATTAAATTTTTTGTTAGTTTCTTCACCTGAAAATGGGAGTTGACAACATTTCTACACTTGTTTGAAACAACCCCTATAACATGTACACTGTACATGAGAGCACATGCACAGGTGTCTTCAACATCATAGCGTTCATCCATTCAAATCACAGTGGTCACTGATGAGTAATCTCAACTTTACATGTTGAGGGAGTTGATTCTAAATTAAATGTTAATCTTTTGACTCATTGTTTAGTGAAGTTTTTAAAAGTATAAAAATTAAATTGTTTGTTCTAGTCGCATATGATTAACTACTTATACCTATTTATAATTACAATGATGTAATCTAGCTAAAACACAACTTTAGCTATTCATCGACGATGAACTGAAGTAACTGAATCACGGCACACAGCCAAGTACAAATATGAAAATATGGCATTATGCATGCCATGTAGATGCATCTATTTTTAGAAACAGGGGTTTTCTTCATATGACCACTCACTTTCTAGCTTTGTTACAACAATCCCTAGATAGGATTGAAAATTTATGGTTTTAATATTTGTCTATGTACTTGTAATAACGTCATGTATTGGTTGAATATTTTTTATTTGCTACTTTTTCTCAAATTTTCACAAAAACGAGTGATGTAAGAAAACAACCTTGACCTTAAGTTACAGCGCCTATCGATTCCACAACACAGCATTGTCCCATACGTTTCTGACACACATTTTTATTTTTAGGTTAAATCTTTTATCACCTGATAGTCACACTTTGCTTTCTACGAATTGTGTAATTTCCTTAATTGATGTGCCCACTGAATTATGAAAACAGACAATCTAATGAAGACATACTTCCAAGACAAACCGATGTCCACCATTATTACCCCTTGGGAGGTTCACTTACGGTTTCAAACTGATTTTATGAAGAAAATAAGGCAAGCACTGCAGTTAAAAGTCTTCAAAATATACATTTAGAAAGTGCTTTCACCGATTCTATTCTTAAAACAAATTGTTATTTACATACCGATGATTTAGCTTTGAAACACAAGTTTTCATCATCAAATGATAACGTGCGGATATCAGGCAGCGATATCTTGCGTGGGGATATAATTAATGGGCAATCAGCTATTAAAACACATGCCTGTGAATGTGCAAGAGTTTGTTTTGTCAGTGTAATTGATATGAACACCTGCTATGGCAACATCCAATCCATTTCACCTGGGGCTTAGCACAAACTACTTGGCTGGGTTGAAGGAGCATCTCAGAAGCCATAAACTACTGTCATTCAGTGTAGATCTAAACAAAATGACAACGGGGAAATCGTTTTTGCCTTCCTAATAGAAAAAGGCCAAGTTTACATTTTTCGGTGACTTAGTCGCCCACTTCGCCTGGTAGCGTGACCATTGTGATCAGAAATTTCATTTTATATATTTTTTCCTCTGCATGTACTTTTAGGCTAGAGATTGTCCCTTTGAAAAAAAATTAAATAGAAAACTTATATGACAATCAAGATAATGTAACAGTTAATTATTTTAATTGTAGAAGTCAGTAATTAGCTCCGACGAGCTAATGGGTGTCTTGTTGTCATTGTTGCTGTTGTTTTTGTTTTATTTTTAAAGGGTTTGGGGTGGGTATGCGGGCATAATTGGAAATGTTGACATTAAATAAAAATTGTATATTGTCTGTAGGTAAGCTACCCATGTCACAATATTTGTATAGCATATCCAGGGAAACATTCCTCCCAGGTTGGATCTAATTGCCTTGGCCAGGAGAGGAAATGAAATAGGTTTTCTACCTGGTTGCTATAGTAGCCACATCATTGCTAAGGAAGCCACCCTGGACACAATTCTGATTGAGCTAAGGGTTTTTCAATAAATAGTGGAAACTAGGCAAATTTGATGGACGTTAGATGAACAGGTGTACAGACTGATGCACAACACAAACTCAAATGGCTTTTACTCATTGAGGAGTTATAATGTGACAATGTTATCGTTAAAAAAATTGTATAATGTATGAGTTGTGCAGGATACTTACAGGCTTCTCTGGCAATTTGTGTGGTAGGAGAATGCACATCTTAAAATGATATCAAGGGTACAGAGACTTATTACCTCGAAAACCTCAAAATATTTCGGTGTGTTTGCAAAAGGTTCCAGTTTTTCCTGCAAGATAAATGTGTCTTCCATTGGTGTGAAAAAAATATACCGATTACACAGAACATAGATTACTTTTACAAAAAGTTGAACTAAGGATTGCTCTGTGTACTTAAATTTATTAACACAAAAACTGATTTATGTTGTAATTTAGTTTGTCAAATACACAGCAGTGGCATTTCTCTGTGGAAAAGATTTTTAAATGAATGGTATTGTGATGGTCATGATGACAACTCATGGGTATCACAGCCTTCTATATAGTGAAATGATTAACTTAATAAGCAAATAGTGAATAGTCATCATTCCACCATTAACAAGAGGCCCAAGTGGGCCTTATATCACTCACCTGTCTTACATGACACAACAGGTTGACCATTTCACTAAGCAAGCTTACCCATATGTAATGTAGGAATGCAAGCCTATGTCAACTATCTTCCAACCTTGACATCATGTCAATTTTACCTATTTTACTAGTCTGATAAAAATTCTTTCAAAAGATTAAAGACATAATTAATAATGCATAAATCTCGCTCATAACTGAACTAAACCAAGATCTAAATGATATTTACTAAGTTTTAAAAACCATGACGATATAAGCTTATTTACCAACCTTGAGCAAATTGCGATCAAAAGTCGGTCTCCAGAGATGTAACAAGCTCAATCATTCTAACTATTACCTCAAAACTGTATAGATCTTGCTGATAGAGTGATAACCTATGTCTCGACATTCACATGTGAGATAAAATTTACTTACAATTAAAATATTTGCTGCATCATTAGAAATGGCAACGTATGGTTTCAAGATGTCAAAATGGAAGGCGGGAGTGAGCAGACGTCTTGCCCGAGCCCAGCGGGCACCATCAGCTATTAGCAAACCACGCCCTAACCAAGGTATACCGTGTCTGTATGCACCGCCAAATCCAGTTGGTTTGGGCTCTGTAGAGTTTAGGAGGATTTTTTAAAATTAGTTTTTACAAAAATGGCTAAATTATGATAACAACGATTGCCAATATAATGCTTTCAGCGATGTTATTTGATCCTATCAACCAACCAAACTATCTACCTTCATGCTTTAATGCCTACCAAAATAGAGACTGAAAGATTGACAAAAGCAGAAATGGATAGACAGACAGGCAGAAAGAATGGCATGTACATACATACATACATACATACATACATACATACATACATACATACATACATACATACATACATACTGTAGGGATCAATAAAAATTGTGACCCGCTATTGGACATGTCAGAGGCATAACGCCCCTTCCACCTTCATCGTTTTAACGTGGCAAGTTAATTCCAATATATAGTACTAGTCTGTATATAGCAGTCTTTCATTCAGGGTTCCCATCCATTATACAACTATGGAATCGCCATTATAACTGTTTCAGCTTCGATCACTTAGAGGTGTATGTACCATTTGATAACGATTGTCGAGTAGCTAGCTAATCATTAACTTTGGAAAATAACCATGTATGTTTGAGAGGTGGAAGAGTTTGTATGAAAGTATTAAGGGACCGACCATTTAATTTTCTTGGGGAGGGGAACCTGTGATGTAATGAAAAGTTGCAGTATTCAGTATGGTCGTTGTGAACGCAGGAACTTTGCTGCTGCTCTATATTCATCTCTGATTCGTCTATCTCATCTTGGTTGAATATGGTACTTCCAGTTTTCTGAATACTCCACACTAATGTCTCCTTCCATTGGATTTCCGTCCCCATATAACTTGAATAAAGTATTCTTCAGGACCCCTCCCCCCCCCCCCCCCCCCGAAAACTAAATGATTGGTCCCTAAAGTGCCATCGACATGACGAGATATTTCTGTTACATAATGTGATCAAGACGACTTCCTTTATGTCAACAAACGAATTACCGATTGCAGTTTGTTGACATCATAATGTATACATGATCATCAATTTACATACTTAGGTTTCTATATTGTGACAAAATGTCAGTAAGACAACATACATATACCATTTTGTTGCCATGTTTCATGCATCACATCAAAATACACTGCAACTGGCAACTCCTTTTGGTGACGTAAAAGACGTCGTCTTGACTGTATACATATGTATATGTATATAAATATCTCGTCATGCTGATGGCAGCGTGATACTTCTATTATGTTTGCATTTGCAAGCAAACTTCATACGCCCTATTTTTGATGTACATTAAGTACAAAGCAATAGTTCTCATCCTAGATTATAATTAAAACTGGGATTATTTCACCTTTACTTGAAAATAAATGCTGGCTGATTCAGACCATGGCTGATTCGGACCAAGTGCCAAACTGATTCGGACCATGTGAAATATTATAAGAATACAAGGGAAAACACATACCTGATTTATTTTAGTAGTTATTACTGCTTTCGCAAACATAGTAAGAGAAAGTAAAAAAAAATTTTTCAGCCCTTACATTTAGGTCTTCGTATATTTCTAGCCAAAATCAGAACAAAATATATATAAGCTATCACATTTAGATTTTTTTGTTTATAAGAAAGAAAACATAAAGCTATTCTTTGAACTAATATCTTTGAAACACTTTTTGAAACTTTTCATAAATCAGGCCAGTATGGCCAACTTTGACACAATCAAACAGTAATGTATATAAACTGAACCATGGCTTTGAGTGATTTCTCATGCAAATCGTGTTTGCTTTGTATTATATCTACCAAAAATATATTGTATAAAGAGTTGTTGATCAGTAACATGATATTAAAATGTACTTTAGCGCTGTCGTTGAATGTTATCTTGCGAGTAAAATCTCGAACTAGTAAACCAACTTATTTTATTTTCCTTCTAACCTTTGAAAATTTTGCAAATATTAATTAACATAAATATTATTTTAAATGTTAAATCTATTAAGGTTTGATTTCTGAATGGAGATTTTATTTTATTAACACACATATAATATAAAAGCAATTCTGTGTAACCAAAGACCACAAAGTTATTTTAAATTAGCATTATATTGGTGTTCTAGAATGGTATTAAATTCAGTAAATTGGAAAATGACAACAAAGTGCTTTAATTCTCACTATTATTGTTTGCAATTAAATTAAGGACACACTGATCAAACCAAGTATTTAAACAGACGGTGATAATATTATGTGTAATTATATAGTTTCGTTACATTATCATTTTCTTTATCATAATTATTATTAGGTCCACAACATCAGCAGAATACAGACATATGATATTGACTTATGATATCGTATTGATTTCACAGGGCCCCAGCAGAGACGGCGCGAGAGTTCGATGCGCCCGGAGGCAATGTTCTTTAGTGTGACAGCCCTACTTTGCTACAGAGAACAGTTTTTATTTTAATTGCCAACCCCCAACCCCCCACCCCCCACCCCATAAGTTTTCTGAAGAATTGTACCCGGTACAAAAATGTGAAGGTGAAATACTATGAAAATTTCTGCAAAAAAATCCCATAAGTGCCCCCTTTCCCTGGCGTCTAGGGGCTATAACCCCCTCGCACCCCCACTGAACCCTGCTTTCATTTTTGAGTATAAAAGTTTTTTTTTAGTACTATTAATATATAGTACAATATTCAGTATAAAGATAAAGTCTGCACAAATCTAACAAAAGTCAGATTATATATAGACACACACACATTTACTGCACGGGCTTTATTTAAAAAATTTTGCTAGTGTGAGTAATTTGCATAAAATTAAATTATACATTATGAACTTAGAAAAACAAATAACCTGCGGTGCTTTAACAAAGATAAGTAAAATATATTTCATCTTTCTAAAGAGATAACACCACCATTTTTGTTACGTTATCATTTTCTTTATTATAATTAATACGAAGTACACAAAAGTAGCAGAATAAGGACGTATGATATTGACGCATGATGTTGTATTGAATTAGATCATAAATCTGAGAGTAACCCAGTTTCATTTTTTAGTATATAAGTTTTATTTAGCAATATTAGTATATATTACAATACACATGATAAAGATACATTATACATAAATCTAACAAAAACATTAACATAGACCAATATATAAAGACGATTATTTTACTGCATTTGCCCTATTTTCACGATTTGTTTCGGTATAGGCAATTGTATTATTTCTCAAAGAAATAAAGTTAACTATTTCACTTTTGCACAAAGGTGAATGAGCCGCTTTGAAAACATTTCATTCTTAAATTGTCAATGCAAGATAAACTATCTTACATTGTTTCATTTGATTTGTATACAGAACTATGGCTTTTGTTTCCTTAAATGCACTTTTGAACTGCTCAACGTGGATGGGAATAATGAGAAATATCATATCTGAAACATTTGTAAAATCTAAGATGAAACGTAATAATATTACACGTGGCCCTAATCAGCCCGTAATATGGTCCGAATCAGCCTTGCTTTTGGTCTGAATCAGCCAGTAATTTGGTCCGAATAAGCCTGGTCCGAATCAGCCTGTACCTCTTGAAAAATGACTTAACTGTTTATTAGAGATGCCTGTTTACCCATCTACTCTCAGACTTAGTCGAGACAAGGAACTCTATAATCACCGACCATTGGGGGGGGGGCGGCTGCTTGATTCTACTTAGCTCAATGGATGAACACCCAATTTTCGTTCACGTTATCTCTCTTTGTAAGCAAAAAACAAGTGAGTGTTCCGTATACAGCAGTTATGAGTGGATGATACGTCAAAACTACAAATTATTTAAATCTACAAACATAAAAAGAAAGGAAGAAAATAAAAAAGACAGTTACAAAAGGAAAATAAATTACTGATTTGTGTCTAACCTTACCTCCCCTCTCAGTGTGCAAACATCAAGCCATAAAGAAAAATTAAGGAAACATGAATTCCAAGGAATTGTATATCTGGCCTGCTCCCCAGCCTGTCACAGATGTTCTCATTTTCAAATGACATTGACCGTCCCAGAAGGTCAGAGGCAGGTTAGATGTATACGTGTATGATTCCTTATAGGGTTTAGAAGTTATGAACAGTACATACAGAAAAACTCTAACCAAAAACTCAACCAAGATGACTTTAACCTTGCCTTAGGATTTGACAGAGGGTAGTGGCATATGATACGGCAGGACAGCGCTTTCTGATTCAACAGTCTAAATACGATAGCTATCCCTGCAAGGGTTTAGGACTTTTGACCATACAGGAATTTTTTTTTTTTTTAAAAAAAACAACAAAACAATATACATTGTTGATGCCGCTGATGCTGCCTGAGGAATGAATGATCTCTGTGTCTATTCTAAAGAAAAAAGGAATGACAAGCATAAAAAAAAAAAATAGGTCTTAACATGCTGGGTTAGAATGAGAAAAAAGAAACAAGGAAGACATGAGAGTTGCGAAGATATGTTCCATATGAAAAAAAAAAAAACAACAAAAAAACCAAAGAAAAACAAAACAAAAGTAGGAAAATGGAAGGAAGGAGGGGATAGAGGACGGTTATCTGCCTAAATAGAAAGAAAAAGGGAAAGAAAGATAGAAGAAAGAAATATATCCTAAAATGCATTGGTCTTAAACTTACCTGATGTTTTCAGAACTTGTTTCACGGTCGTTGGATGGCAGACAAATACCACGGGTCGAAACGGTCCAAACCATAGCACGTAGTATCTACGATATTGTTGTCCAAGTTCTTGCATGTGATTTACCAGTTCCTGTCCAGTCTTTGGAAACTGAATAATTAAAAATCACAACAAATACTCAAAACAGAAAGTTAGACATAAAGAAATCATCGATTGACGCATATTTTCTATAACTGTGACACTGACCCCAAAGGGACAATGGTCAAGCGTGTCACAGAAGGAATTGTCTTAGCTTCGTAATGACTGATTTCAAGTATCAATAGGTTTAGAAAATTTAAGCGAATGAAACAACTTTAACCAAAACCTAAATACAAATTTTCCATGACTCTGATCTACACCCCAAGGTCAAAGAGGTAGCATGCGTGCCACATAATAAATTGTCTTAGCTTCTTAATGATTCATCCCAAGTCGGAAGAAAATCCATCAAGATGTTTAGGAAAAATAAGCTAATTTTCCGTGACTGTAATCTTGACCCCAAGGTCAAAGGGGCAGCACGTATGCCACACAATGAACTGTCTTAGCTTCATAATGATTCATCCCATGTGTGAAGAAATTCCATTAAGAGGTTGAGGAAAAATAAGCAAATGAATAAAAATTAGAGCCAATTTTTGATGACTGACCTTGAACCCATGGAATTAATTGTCTCGCTTCATATTGTTTCATACCGTGTATGATAACAATCTATCCAGGAGTTTATGAAATATAAGCAAATGAAAAAACATCAACCAAAACCATAATGCAAATTTTTGTGAATAAGACCTTGAGCCCAAGGTAAAAGGGACGAGCGAATATGTAATAGAACAATTTGTCTTAGCTTCATACCGATTTATTTAAAGTATTATGGTAATCTATTAAGGAGTTTAGGAAACATATGCAAATGAAAAACTTTAACCAAAACCTAACAAATGTTGGAGCCGCCGTCACTGCCTGGAAAGCGACTGCTATATCCCGCTTCCCACTAACATGGGTTCAACAAAAAATGGCTTTAAAGTCTTACAACAGACTTCGTAAATGGTTTAATGGAGAGATTCTAATAGGAGATAAACATCTTACGAATGAATGAATGATATTTTGTCGCTCCCCCTTCTCTCACTTTTTTCTCATCTTTGAGGTAATGTAATACACAATTTATTCCATAAAACAATTTTTCTAGAGAAATTCCTTAGGGGACACGACAAAAAACATTTGAGTTGTATGTATGTACGTAGTAGCATTTTATGACACCTCAACACATTAGTGGCAACTAAAAGTAAAATTCGACAAATGTAAAAATGAATTGCACAAAAACTTAAGGAAGATAAACCCTTCCAAATAGCTGTAAACATGAAGTACAACAAGATAAAATATAAAATATAAAAATGTTAAAATTCTGTTACATGTATATAAAATAACAGATAAAACGTAACACATGTAAAATCCCGAAACATTGTGTCAAAATGTGTTATATGAACCGCATTCCCTCAAAAAGTGCAAGGTTTCTCCAGTGATACATCATCATACAGTTCTTCATGCAGTTCACATCAAACTACTTCTGTCTCACAGGATGCTAGTCGAGACACTCGACAAATGTTTGCATAAATAGAGGATATCTACGTTTTTTGAGTAGATATAAGGATATATTTCACGAGTGAAGTGGATACATTGTATTGTCACGAGTGGCGAAGCCACAAGTGACAATTCAAAATGTTTCCACTTCACAAGTAAAATATTACAAAGTACGAAACTGGAGAGTGCCACCTTAAAGACTTCTTATGATGTCTAATTTGTCCTAAATGAAAATGGTGCCGATCTGACGTCCAATATGGCCACTATGGCAGCCATCTTGAAAATCTTGTTATTGATTCTTCTCCCAAATGGATGGTCGTATCAACATGTGGTTTTCACTAAAAGACTTCATATGATGTCTAGCTGCTCCTAAATGAAAACGGTTCCGATCTTACATCCAGTATGGCAGCCATCTTAAAAATGTTGTTATCACAACTCTACTTGAACAGAAAGTTAGATTTTTAAAGAAAAAGAATTACCCAGGTTTTCCTCACTGGTTGTCCCGGCCATTTAAAAAAGACCTTGTATATCTTAGGTATTATTAAAAGAACTTTTGAATTCCCCTTATTTTGGTGTAGTATTGATGGGTGCAATTTGGGTTAGAGAGTATACAGCTTGGTCTTACTTTAGATGTGCACCTTTCAAAAAACTGCTTGCTCCGCTTGGTCATTTTCACTTCCTGGACTTCAAAGGTAAATTTTAAAAAAAGAGCAGATGACTTTTTTTTGCTTTTTATATATTTTGTAATTCATTCATTGTACTTTCAGAGGCTGGTATTGCCTACTCTGGCAAAATTCATTTCCATATTTTAATTGCTGAAAATACTGTACTTTTGACTAATTCAGGCTGATTTTTTTAGTAGTTTGGAGCAGCCATATCTGTCTGCTGTGTGCTTAGATCATGTCCAATTTCCACAAGTACAATATGTAAAGAAATTTCAGCCACATTACATGAAAGTAGCATAGAGGTATGCCAACATTCTCTCCATTGTGCATGTTGCAAATGCAAACAACTTCATCTTACACCTGTCACTCTCTCAGAAGCACATATTATCTGTAGAGCGTCCCCTTAGTGAAACCCCATATTTTGATATTACATTCCATTCACGAGGAATAGCAATAACAAGATCTTCAAGATGTCCACTGTGACGGCCATATTGGATGTATAAGCATTTTAATTTAAGACCATTTTAAAAAATTTTTTTATAGACTATGGGATGACTGTGTGTGTAAAGTTTCAAGACCATCCTCCAAGCAGTTTAGGAGGAGGAGTAGTACTAACAAGCTTGTGCTAACGGACGGACGGACGACAAACGACGGACAGACGACGGACAACAGACCATCCCATAAACTCTTCTGGCCTATGACCAGTAGAACTAAGAACAAAACTGGAAACTTAGGTAACAGACCGATCTTTTAATCTTCATGGGGGGGGAGACTTGGGATTTATTATGTTCATTATATTAGCTGCTAAAAATAAAATATCTTCAAGTAAAACAATAAATAAAATGTACTCTGGTCTGAAAGAACAATCCCAGGCTCTTCCCCCACACCCTCGAAATATAAATTGTCGGTCCCTTACCCGATATCAGATCTAGGTCAAGGACCAAACAACGTATTTACATTAGGCTAAAGATCTTGAAAAAGAGCATAGTGAAGATGAGAGAGAGAGAGTGAGTGAGAGAGAGAGAGAGAGAGAGAGAGAGAGAGAGAGAGAGAGAGAGAGAGAGAGAGAGAGAGAGAGAGAGTACCTTGTGCATGTTTCCCAGAAGCCAGTGTCCATCCCTTGGTCCAGGACAATCTTTGAATATACGTCTTAAATGTTTATACCAGACGATAAAAGCGACAATTTTGTAAAAAATATAGCCCAGGACCCCAACGATAATGGCATTTAACGCCGTGCTAGACATGTTGGCTCGCTTAGTTAATTCGTTGAAACTGCCGGTTCAGTACAGATTTGGGCATTATATATCAACAAGACTGATAGCCTTTCACACCTATCGCGCTTCACTGTAAGAAAGCATGTACACAACTTTTTGGAATTCTAAAAAAATGTGGACAATGCAGTAGAACCTATAAATCGTGATTTACAAGCAAATTAGACCAGACAGCAGATAATATTTGTCTAATAGAAAATTATATAAATAAATGGACAGACGGATGGATGGAAGGACGGATAGATAGATAGATAGATAGATAGATAGATAGATAGATAGATAGATTCTATCTGTGAATATTTTTACATACTGAGTATTATAGACCACTAGATAAATTATTGAATTAACACTGTAAATTACAAGCATAAGAGGAGCTCAGTCAAATTTCGTCTTCAACAATGTTAATTTAATGACTTGCTACAAGAAAAAAAAATGATTAGACAAGTCAGAATATGAAGACAATTAGAGAATCTCCTCCAGCGGAGCGCATTGAAACGGTGAAACGGGGTGGGGTGATGGAGGAGCGAACACAAATAATATAATTTTCGTAAACATCATAAATAATGATACAAGATACATTGGGCTCAATTCAATTTTCAGAGGTGATATAAATATTTCACAAGTTATTTGAAATAAAAAGTTATATTCTTAGTATCAAAAGAAAATTTCATTTAGTTTACAAGTTTAGATGGGGTAAAAGTCTGGTTAAAACTAGTTGTCTTCAAGAGATTAAGAGTGTTAATTTGTTGAGTTCAAACATTACACAGGATATAATCCAATGCAGGCATTTGCAATCTCCCGCGATCTGGTTTTATCCGCTTATTTAAGTCATAGGGTGTCGCTTTATAAATTTCTTATCCGGCCCTCGCACTGGAAGAAGTTGCACATGCATGCTCCAGTGCTCTAAAAAATACACAAATTACAAACTGCGATCATCATTCATGCTTTTGAAAGGATTGAAGAATTGTTACTAGTTAAAGTACATGTTTTAGATGGTCGTCCTGTTGGCTTGTTAATAACCTGAAGTATTCTCTAGATTCTGTTTTATTTCGTTTTAAATGACTGATAAGGAACAGTATTTAAGAATTCTTTACGATGATCCCGAAACTCCAATTAATGACGCATATATCATATTACACAAGCAAGCAAGAAAAAGATTTTCATGTAGAAGGATCTACGTTAGTCGATTGGATGATCAGTGGCAGGGAAACATGGCTGACATGAAAGCGTATGAAAAACGCAACGAAGGATATAAATACAAGTTGACAGTGCTATTTATTTTCACAAAATACGTTGGGGCTGAAAAAGTTAAAACAAAAGAGGGACACAACATACACGATACTTGTAGAGAAATATTTAAAGAGCTAAAACCTCAAAGTATACAGTTTGATGAAGTAAGAGTTTTACAACAGAAAAGTTAAGGATTTGAAAGAAAAAATATTTAATAGTTCTCAACACAAAATGAAATTAGAAAATGGGTTGACATTTTACAGAAGATAATTGTTGGTTACAGTAATACTTATTACAGATCAATGTTTGAAAAGGGCTACCTTCCTAACTTTATTGAGGAAATATTTACAGTCAGACAAGAAATTGTAAGTGATGCGGCTGTCTGTAAACTGGAAGAGTTGAATGGAGAGGATACAGAAGGCATGTTTTGTGAAAAAGAGTTATCTCTGTATGACAAGCAAAATGACGTATACAAAGTTGTAAAGATTTCGAAGACCAAAAGAAATATCGGTAACAAGTATGTACTCGTTAGATGAAAAGGATATGGTTCATTCAAGAACTGGGAACCGGCTGAAAATATTATGCCATTAATTAAATGATGTGTCAAAAGCACATCTCTTCATCTGAGATGAACGAAGAAGAGTACATAAATTGTAGTATTAGGAGCATGAATACTGATTTAAAAAATAAAATAAAAAAATTACTAGAATGTGAAAGATGTAGAAACAAACAAACAAAAAAAAAAAAAAAAAAAAAAAAACACAAAAAGCCACGCGATAGTAAATTAAGGAGTAAAGACATGTGATATACGAATTTGTGTTAATTACACAACAGAAGGAAAAAAGAAAGTATATCTAAAAACACCAAAAACATTTCCACCAGGTAATGAAATGATATATGAAAAACGTGGTAAGACTAAAATTTACTCCGTGTCCTAGCACGGTAATAAAAGACATTGCAGAAGAAAGAGATAACTTTAAATTTAAATTTATTTCAACTAAATATCTAAAATGTTGAAAAACAGATACAATATAAAGGTCTACAAGCTGATCAATAAGATTTTTTAACCAAGTGAAAGGTAATAAATAAAATTACACAAATGCTGATGAAATCATGGAGACATGTAAATTCTCTCGAATTTCATGAAAAGAAGATACAGCAACCATGCCAGTGGCATATGTGCTTCGCATCAACTATGCATTTTTTTCTGGACAATTTTTGTACACTGTAAATTTTTAATACATTCATAAAATCTTCTGTCAAAAAGAACTACCGCACAATAAACCAAAACCAAGTGATATGGGAATAATGTTTGTGCCACAATATTGGGTAAAATATTACATATTACACAGTGTGTAACTATTAAGATTTTGAAGAAACAATTTATTTCTTCAGAACTTTCCTTTGATATCTAGTAATAACTGAAATTAAACTCCCCTAATAAATAAATGGAACAAGCAGCATTGCATGTTGTGGACGAAATCCATTCAAGCTGGAGGCAATGTGTATCAGATGTACAATTAGTTGTTCAATGTTACAAAACACAACAGAGCAAATGGAGAAAAAGATATTCAATATGCGTGAGACGCAAATAGTGTGTTAAGTCAACAAGGTTAAAATGGTCCTACAATGGAAAAATGTAAAAGACTCAAGAAAGAAATCAACAAAGAATTACAGGTGAAAAAAGTAAAAAGATGATCGATGTACTTACACAAGAAAAGTATATTCCACACTAAATTTAAGCTGTAAATAATGGACTTCAGATTCAAACAACGAACAAGCACATCACCTTACGCTTGTTCTGTAATTAAGATTAAAGTCACAGTTTAAACGAACATTTTACAAATATGTAACAAAATAAAAATTGACTACACTGAAACTCATCTTTGCACATACAAATAACTGCAAAATATCTATGATTAAACTTTTTTATTTGACAGTGATGACTTTATAAATATATAAGGTGACTAGTGACACGAGATTTTGGCAGAATCAACTTTACTGGGCAGTATGGATGGCATCAGGTAGCTCTGGGATTTCCTACTGGTGTTTAAGAGATCAAAGTTTAACAGAGTTAGTAACATCACTATGCAGGTTTCACTTTTACATTTAGATATAAAAACTGTCTGAATGTAAAACACACACACACACACACACACGCACACACACACACACTGTATAATTGCTATTCTTTCATAAAATGAAAAAATAAAAAAGAAGAAATGCTCAAAAGCAATTTAAAGTTTCCATCGTGATGGCGCCGATCTGGTGAGTTGGCTTTACTTAATCCTTTTCCAGGATGGAGCACGCTCTTGATCATTTGATGTAAAAACGTCGCTGCACACTAGCGTGTCGTAAAATAGCCAAGTGTTGAAAGTCATTCAGCAATATATCTGTCATGTCTGAGGAATAAAGCAACTATTGCTGTACATCCTTTATGTCCTACACTGCCGACTGAAAATGGTCTTAATGTAAAGATGCATAAAAAAAAATGAGATTCTAAATGATTTAGTTATTAAAGACTGAACACTATAGAGGTTTGAGAAAGATAATCAAATTAGCATGCAGAGTTTTCAATTGGGCTGAAGTTAGCATGACAACATTTTAAGCTTGTATGGCTGTAACAGCAGCTGCATTATGTATTTCAGGAATAGATGTTGGTGTAGTTGTTCTTTTGGCTTTTAGCGGTTTGGTGCAGCATTGTTAAGATTTGTTGTCAAAGCTTTCAAGGGAAAGTTTATATGCAACAAAGTTTTAAAATAAGTTTAATTAGGACCTTCTACCATCAGTAAGTTCACAGTATTGACAACATCATAAGTAAAGTGTTCAATGATAATGAAATCAACCAGGAAGAGTTTATCTCATTATCAGCAAGTACAACAGATACAATCATATAAAAATGCAATAAAAAAAATAATAAAATAAACAATACAGGAAGCCCAGACATTGAAGAATTGAAGAAAGTTTTCTTAGAGGAGGGAAAGAAATTAAAGGAGAAAGAGATTTTGGAAAAGTTAATTATAGCCAGAATGTCTCTCATCATTACCAAAATGGATTCAAAATTGCACAGAAATACTCTTGGCTGTTCAAATGTTTCCTTTTCAAATGGAAAGTATCTTTACAGTCAAGAGCACAGCACTACAAAGTCTGGCAGACTCCCTGAAAAATGAGTTTATCTCAACAATCCTTTTTACATCAGAAATGGTAACCTAATAACCAATCCATCTCATTACAAGAAATAAATTTGTTTTGTATTATTACAATGTGTTTTTAAATACATCAATGACAAGAATGAAACATTGACTGTTTTAAATCATGATTTTTACAACCTTAAAATGTACGTGAACAAAGTCGGCAATCGAAAGACTGCTATAATGGCAGTGAAGAAAGTATAGATGTTGAACGTCTAAATCACGTTTAAAAGTTCTAATAAATCCGAGTAACAATTACAGTGTATACAGCAAACCGAGGGGTGAACGGTAAAAAGTGCTAACTACGCTTTTTCAAATTTCGAGATGTTGAACATTAAGTATTTGAGTGAATTATAAATATCTGTAGAGTTTCTATCTGTATTAGTTTGTAATATATTTGTTAAGGAAGCATTTCTCGTTATGAATCAGTAGTGAAATAAAATGTTTCTACTTTTAATTAGTTGCAATTTCTCCTTGTTTTAAACAAGTATCTTTTTCTTTGCAGTGGGCACTTTTTTGCTTTAGGAAAAGTTTTAAATATGGCATATAACCGGAGACATGCTATGCTAGCATCTTTAATCAGAACTTTGAATGGAAAAAGCTCCAGAGTTTTAAACAAACAAAAAAAGGCACTTTTTCTCAGAAAATACATTCATGGAAAATATCAGGCATACCATATTATGGTTATTTTGCACATTAAGATCAATGTGTCATTCAGCGTGTTCTCCATAGTTTAATGTTACTGTAAAATGTTCAGAGTTGTAAATTTTTCCCCAAGTTCATTAGAAAACATAATTCCTTATTCCACAATTAAACACATGTTATGGATGGTTATGTATTCTCAGCCAATACAATGCCAGAATTTGGTGTAATATTTTTTTTTCATCGCACAAACGTTTACATTTTCCACAATCATAAAAAGGTACATTAGACGTCAATAATAAACCAAGATGAAACTAATGTAAACTCTTTTTATTTGAGAAATGAAAGATCTTTGTATAAATAATGTTCAATCCTTATAAGTGTTTCCTCATCCTCATTTGCTTTGGAAGCCGGAAGTTTGTCTTTCACATATTTACAGGATGGGAGGGACCTAGTATTTGCCAGCTTTTGTTTGACAATATCTAATGTACTTGGGAAGAAATTTCTGCAAATACATTTATCCTGACCAACAGTCAAGTAAAATGATTAACACCTTTTTTCTTCACCTTTTTGAACCTCATTCAGGCTCCGTCTGCTTCACATGCTAAAAAAAACTTTGCTATCTTTCCCAAACATTTTAATCTGCAGTTGAACTCTAGGGTGGCAAAACCATCAATTTGTAACAAAGTGAAGAACTCAATCCATCTCATAAAGCATTGGCATGGCAAGACACTTTCTGCCAATATGTTTAGTGACAGTGGGTAGCAGTATAGAGAAAGAATTACAAACTAGTAAAGAAGAAACAAATACAGTATTACAAAAGAATTCCAACCCCCTTTGGCTTCATAGAGGATTTACAGAGATATGCTTGTGTTTGGATTGTAAAAGTTAGCTAATGCCTGTCTCTAAATGTGCGTTTGTTCATCTCTCCATCCTATTTTCACTCCATGTATGATATAGTGTATAAGTACGTTTGTGTTTGAATTGTTAAAGTAAGTCAAAGTATGTCCTTTAGTATGCATTTGTTTTTCTCTTTGTGTATGTGCGTATGCACTCTTATTCTTTTCTCTTCTTTCACTCCATGTATGATAGTGTATTTAAAGTATGTTTGTTATACCCTTTTTTCTCTCCTTGCACTTCATTGATATGGTTATAGGAATTATAAGAATGGTAGCGGGTGTTAGTTTTGTTTAAAAAGGATGGTAGGGAAGTTATAGGGGAAAAGAGGTTTTACTTTGTTTATAAGGGGATAATAGAGAAGTTATTTGGGCATAGGAAAGTTAGTTTTGTTTATAAGGGATTTAAATTATATTTTATACCCCTTCTTTTACATGTGACCCTGTGTAGCCAGTAGATGAGTGGGTGTTGGTCACTCCAAATGGCGTGTTGGATAGTAGGTAAGTTTTAACATTACATTTCCCATCTTGTCCCCAGAGAGTCCCATCGAATGTTTTTAACATTATGTTTCGATTATCGCCATATAGACTTAAAATGTTAAACCTATGAACATTTTTTAACATAGGATTTCCCATCTTGTCACCAGACTGACCCATTTTATAATTTCTTTAGGTTTAACATCAGTTAATGTTAATTCCTCATATATCCCCAGATTGTCCCACTATACTAATTGCAATGCTCTGTAACTTGATTGAAGTGTTGGCCATTCTGCTTGAGACCATCTTCATTAGTTTCTTCAGATAACTGTTGGGTTTTGCTCTTAATTTTTCTGCACATTGTAAATGGATGTTGGTCTGAATTATTGTCATCTTCGTTATAATTGTTCTATGAAGTTTTCTTTTTAATTCTGCAAGAAGAATATCACTTTCTGATTCAGTATCAATGTCATTTGCACTGTGCTGGTGGCCTTGAATCTTATCAATAATGGTTTTAATTTCTTCATTTTTTTCTTCTCTTGATCCCTTTCATTCTGATCTGTATGGCTTTTCATGTGAGTTTATTCTTTTTGACTGTCAGCTTTTGCTGGTTGTACCTCGTGAATTTCTTAGGGGTTTTTTTTTTTTGGGGGGGGTGTTGGGGTTTTATTTGGGGGGGGGAATTGTTGCTTTTTTCTTCTGCAGGTGTTAGCATCCTTTATTTTTGCTTGAACACAACTGAAAAATTTATCTAACCAATGAGACCAATCACTGCAGTCTTCTTGATACATCTTCATGTACAAAGACCAATCACTGCAGTCTTCTTGATACATCTTCATGTACAAAGACCAATCACTTCAGTCTTTTTGATAGCTAAGATCTTCATGTACAAAGAAATTGTAGGTTTCAGCTGAGAATCAATTTTAATCAGAAAAAGTAAATAAAACACATCTTAAATACAAGAAATGTGGAGCTCTAAAATTGGATTCACAATCGTATATTTAGATGGCAAAATTGAATGAAGTTTACTCTTTTATTCAAGACAATTTATTGCACTAGTGTTATGTAAGAAGGGGTTGGATGGTGCAATGGCCACTATGAAAAGTTACTGAAAACTTATTTGTACATTTTCTCATTATTATCTCTTAATTTTGTTACACTTAAAGCACATGAAATGTACGTTGTTCCCTAAACAATATATAATGATTAAATATTTGACAAAAAAGCAATTTAGATTAAATATGTAAAAGATAGTCGTAAGGTAACAAAAATATTTTTTAATCAAGATGGATATCCAGGAGAGTGACATGTTGATGATAAAGGGTATATTAATGGCAAAATAAGCAACAGTAACAACAAAAATGAAAATACATGCGCAAAGTAATAACTTCACGGGCATTTCAATAACTTAAATATTAACAATTGCAAGGAAGGAGTTTAAAACAAGTAATGAAAACATCATTAGTCTCCGGGTAATTAAAAGTGATTTAACAATGATACAAATAACAATATGTACAAATATACAAGACTAGACACAAATCTTAGAAATCATTTAATCTTTGATATTCTTTTTATTCTTTCATTAATTTTAAATGATCACACTTATCTAAAAACTGTGGATTTGTTAATGTCAAATAATATTACTTCTTTTTCCAAGTAACTGTGTCAGTGTATCCATATGAATTTTTATTCTAATACTTAACCAAGCTATTCATGTATATTTCCTGGTGCTATTTTACCTAATTGAGGCAGAATAATGTGATATTTAAACTATTAATTTCAAGCCCAGAACAATGATCCTGAAGATAACCCCTTAACAATTAACAGATTAGAGCACATTGTTTCAGGTAAAAAGGTGATATTGGATTTAAGTACATTTTACCATCCAATTAAATCATACTCTTTGCTCTGGAAGAAGGTACTAAAGTCTCATATTACCTTTTACCAAATGCTTTTGTGAGTTATCCCCTTTTACCTGAAAAGATATGAGCCATCACCACACATCCCTCCTACTTTTGTCTATTCTGCACAAAGTTTTATAAATAAGTAAATTTTATATTTTAAAAATCTTTTTTATTTCTTGTTTGTATTATGTTTTTTTTATATTTTTTTTAGGAAAAGAAGAATAACAGATTCGAAATATGACACTAACTCAATTTTCGTAAAAAAAATCAGATAACACTTTTTACTGTTCAACCTTTGAAACTGTTGACATGCACATTTTATTATGTCTGCAAAGAAGTTTTAACAAAACTACCCCCTCCCCCCTTCCCAACAACAAAAAAGAACAAAATAAAAAAACAATGGAACTTAGAATTGTTAAAATCACAATACAGTATGGCTACTATTATTTGGCTTGAGAAGCTATTAATTTATTATGAGTTGTCTTTTGTGTTCTATAATGTATTTTTTTTAATGACATCAAAAAAAGATATTGTCCTGTTTTGTCTCTCCATCCTCCTTCCGCGTTTAAAATATAGTGACTAACATTCTGTTCACTTATTTTGTAAAATCGAGTTGCTTCCGGTCGCCATTTGTAAACAACTTTTATCGTTCAGAGTAAGCAAATTCCTCCTTAATCAAGATAAAACGACAAGGATTGAGAATCTGACCACTTTGCCTGCAAAAACTTGCTATTTCCCGTTTTCGAAAAAGAAAGCATGTGGCATTATCTTTGGGCACATTCAGTATACCATGTAATGAGATGGTTTCCACAGAACAACAGGATAAAAATGTGAGTATAACCTAATTTCGGGTCACCAATTTTCGACAAAAGATATTTCCACTTACCAGCGATAGTAGATTACATAATTTGCTATTTCTGCATGTACGTTGTTAAATTGCTTCACTCTCAAGATTTAAGTCTAAACTATTTTTACACTTGGATAGTCGTGGAAATAGAACGTCTTGACATTAATTGAATATGTAAAATGTGTAATTGATTGAAAGAGGTGACCTAATGTCGCGCTCATCCAGTTGCTGTTTTCAAATGGCTGCATATTATTTAGGATATTATGCTTCAATAGTTTAGAGGACACTTTGAGTAATTTTTTTTAAGATCTTAAATTTGTTTTGAACAGGAATAAACCAGTCTGTAATAGTTTGTATGCATTGTTGACAAATTGGCAAAGTCCACAAATTTCACACTTAGTTTGTACTAATCCCCTAAACATGTAGTTGTAAAGTTGAGGTTATTCATCTTTAACATCAGTGACCACTGGTTTGTATAGATGATAAATACAACGGTGTGAAGACACCTGTGCATGTGCTGTCATGTACATTTATAGGGTTTGTTTCATATAGTTTGTAAATGTTTTTGACTTTGTCATTGTTTAGTGAAGTTTTAGAAATTTAAAACAAAATTAAATTACTTGTTTAAGTGGCAGTTGATTAAGTATTTTTAC
Source organism: Margaritifera margaritifera (assembly GCA_029931535.1). Classification (NCBI taxonomy): domain Eukaryota; kingdom Metazoa; phylum Mollusca; class Bivalvia; order Unionida; family Margaritiferidae; genus Margaritifera; species Margaritifera margaritifera. The sequence continues at coordinate 1,163,410 of JAQPZY010001172.1, forward strand.
CTATTTCTAATTACAATAACATGGTCTAGGTATTCATATTAATTACGATGTATATTTTTTGCAGTGTTCATTTGAAGTCATGTGGCCAAAATACATGGCATAATGACTAAGAAGGGCACATAAACCTTAAGTGCTATGTGATAGTTCCGATGTCAACTGTTCATTGTGAACCTGACTTTTCTACTCAGAATCAAAACCAAGTACCGCACAAAACTTGGTGAACAGAACTTGAATATGCTAATGTGAATATTGGAGGATGGGCTGAATATGAACAAGTTTGACTTTACTAAAGCCTTGGGAAAGTGGAAAGAAGTTAGAAAGATATGTAAAATGTAAAGTTATGCTGTGATAGCTTGCATGTATTCTAGCACATTTAGATCTATATGAGTTATAAACATTCAAAAATTCTAAACCTTCAATGAATTATTGGTTGATGAAATTGAAGTGTCATGATATTATATTGATGATTGAAATAGAAAGTTTGTTTTATTTATGTTAATACAGCCATTTTCCATTCAGCCATCATTGAATAGGTCTCTCCATTCAAGCATACACACTTTCAAATATGAATAAACTGCATATGAATATGATACATTGATACACTTACAAATTGTGTTTATGATATACATACAACACAGAGAATTTTCTATTTTAAATGCAAATATGTGTAATGAGAAATAGAGGACATAGTTAAAATTAGAGAACCCACAGCATACACACACACATACACACACACACACATATACACACACAGAATTTTAGTCTTTCACAAGATAGCACTTATTAATAATACCATGTGTACATTTGATTTGCGCTGGTAAATATTTGTTTTCTCCCAAATATTTCTTATATTTGTACACTTACTGCATAGATTTATTATTAATTTAACTTTCCTAAAAGTGCATATACAATTTAATTGTTTTTTCAATCATTTTAGTGTATCTGAACATATTCAAGAAAGATGGAAAGAAAAGAACAAAAATATTTTTTTATTCATTTTTGGTTAAATCAGCCTATTCTGCAATAGATTTCAGCAATGATATAAGTGATGTTTGTTTCATGCAGTTTTGTATGCAAAGTATCTATTGCATCCCTCTAAGGCGACAAATTTGCAATTGTTCAAATCATATGTTTGGAAAAGTTTTGGCTTCCTAAAGAGTGACAAGAAGAAGGTTGTTTGTTTGAAATGCAACTGACTGACAGTCACACAGTGGAGTAAGGTAGCTATAAGTATTGCTAATGCATGGTGTTTGTTCAATATTTGCCTAAAGCGATATTGGCAACTGAACATGGAAATTAAAGAGAAATGCATATGATGTTTGGTAAAACTGGGAAAGACTTGAAACTCTTGTTGCCAACATATTTTTGGTGCAGTACCGAGGTTTGATTTCAATGTCAATAATATGCACAATGATAGTATATCCTGCATCATAATTGTCAAATCTGCATAATTCATGCACTGTTTTGTGTCAGTGCATGCACTGCAGGTAATTTTCAAAGCCTCAGGACAGGAATTGGCAAGGAGTAGATCCTTTGTTGCATTTACTTAGATAATTAGATATGGTCACATCTAAGAAACACTTTTCATAGGACATCTGGTCAGTTAACTGTCAAAATCTAAATGCGGAACAAACTTCTCATGGCAGTCAAGTGCATATAGTCTGTTATTCTTCTTGACCAATATTTTGTAGACTTCAGGGCTGCCCCAGTAATTCAGAGTGAAATTTGACAGAGCAACTTCTTTGCCTTAGTCACCCCCTAGGATGGTCCCTTAAAAAAAAAAAGTGTATGGCTGCTTGTAAAACATGAATCTTGCTACCAGGAATAAAACATAAGGCCTTTCATATCAAAATCAGCTTGACATACCACAAGAATAACAGTTGTTCATTTGGGGTTTACATGATATTGACTACTGTACATTAACTAACTTGCAGGTCATTGCCTAAAATAGTTAGCACAATAATAGGCAATAGAGTGATCCCTCTTTATAACCCTTGGGGGGGGGGGGGGGCATAAAAGTGATGTTATAAGTGAGGAGTGTTATACTGAGGTATGTTCCAACAAAGCTGTGTTCTGATAGTGCATTAAAACACAAAAATAGAGTATTTCCTAATGTGAAATGACATTATAATTGGTTCTCATGAGCAAGGAATTAAAGTAAAGTGAACTAAATTAAGTAATGATGATAAACAAAATGTGTCCAATTTAATTGGATCCATGGCCATATCAGCATTATAAGAAGGGCCATGGTATACTGACTGGCCCTATAGAGAGGGATCACTGTACAGTTTATTCTCTTTGCACTGCCAATGCATAGGATAATGTTATAAAATGGCTGGTCAGTCACACCAAAAGAATTCAAAAATAAATGGCTGTAATTACATTTGGTTGTGACTGAGAAGAGATTGAAGTCTTACTGTCAGGATAAATGTAATTTTTGGGGATGAAATTTTCATCCTTGAATGTGATCTGTTTTTACAGATTTTTCATCAGTCTGCTGTTCACACTGATGCTGCTGGTCCCCCAGATATACATCCTGGCCATGAAAAAATCATCCCGCTTCTGTACTGGACATCTCTTTGAGCTTCTCATCGTCTCCATCATCATCACCTTCTGTGTCATAGGTGAGAAATTTGACTGTAAAATCTTGTGTTGTAAATTCAGTGTAAATGGTCCAATGTATTATTACCATCAATAGTAGCTGTTTTCACAGACATAAAATTTGGCGATTCTGTTCAAAAGTGGATTTTAGTTTTATTTATTTATATTTTAGTGATTGCAGCTGTAAAGAGATTAGAATATTTAAGGAGGTAAATTTTGATGGAATTTATTTCCATAGTCTTATTTTTAGACTGCTAAATTGCTCCGATTTCTCTACTGCAAAAAATTTTGCAGTACAGTATTTGACCTGACAATGTATATTTTACAAATTGTACATATGAATGTGTGATATTAATTGTAGTTACATATGTTTTAATTAAACAGGAAAAGAGTAAATGTTTTAGTGAAACTAGTTTGAAGGAAATCATATGGATAAGAGAATAAATTAATATGCAGATATAATATATGCAAGGCAAGTAACAAGAATGTGTAAAGTCAAATGAAACAGCTACAAGAACTTTGCAAGAGATTTAAAATATGTATGTATTCTTAATCTTTACAAAATTTTTTATTTATGGTTTTTAATTCTCTCAGCTGTTACAAATGTTGTTTCAACAATGTGAAAGAAGAAAATCAGAGAAGGCATGAGAGATTGCAAATATAATCAGATTAATTCATCAAGGAATTTGAGTAGATACTGTATATACTTGCATTTAAGTTCAGTCCAACTGCAAACAACATAGACCCTGATCTGCCGTCGCATAATGCACTGGCAGATTAGGGTCTATGTTGTTCATTCCACTGATTACTTCTAACAAACTGCATAGACCCAGATCTGCCAGTGCATTATGCAATGGCAGATCTGGGTCTCTTTGATTTGCAGTTGGACTTGGCTTATAAGCAAGCATATATGGTAGTGGCCAATCATGACAAGTTTCACTAAAGAGAAGGACTATTACTTCCTTTTTACATAAGAAGTCTGGACCAGTTGTCTCCATTATAGGTATTCAAATTGACTATCCAAACAAATTTTCATTTAATTGTCAGATAAAACCCATCTAACAGATTCCGAGAATCTTACATGAATAGTATTGTAGAAGAGACCTGTAGACATTTGCCCATCTAATAGCACATTTGTCCCTCAAAATTTGATAAGTCCCCAAAGACTATCTGAATTATTGTAGGAACTCTCCAGACAAAAGTACATACAATGTCTATGTAAACGAACTTTTGTTAAAATATTTCTTTGCCCTCTTCTTTTCGATTGAGTCATTAAGCTAAAAGTTTTTGAAAAGTTGCATTAAAATTGATTTGTGAGTTCAAAACATAGTTTTTCATGTGACATGACTGTTATTCCAGTTTTAAAAGCCACTTGTTCAAGGGACAAGCACATTGGAAAAACTACTTGCCCCTTGACAAAACTACTTGTAGATGCCAAGTTAACAAGGTAAAAAAAACTGAACCACACTTTAGTTGTACATCAAGTTCTGGCCAAAGCAGCATGGTGTCTGTATAATTAAGATATTTTGTACATCACAGAATCTTCCAAATAAAAACTTGTTGTGTGAATTCAGTTCATAACACATCTCAATCTGAATACAAGTATAATACTTATGGTTTGCTTTCTGTACTACCATATATACCCACCTATAAGTCAAGTCCAACTGCAAACAACATAGAGCCTGATCTGCTGAAGCATTATGCTATGGCATATCTGGGTCTAAGCAGTTTGTATTTTGACTCGACTTATAAGCAAATATAGATGGTATTTTTTTGTACATACTGGCAAAACTTTGAGCCTAATTCCTCATAAATGATAGGAAAACTGAAAACAGGCACATTTTACAGCATTTTCAAGTTGAGTGACTTCCAAATGGTAAAGAGGAATTCAATAAAATAATTACAGTAATTTTGCAAAAGAAGTGACAGCCTCTGTCATTCTGGCACCAGTGTGCTTTTCTAGTCATATATTTGTACCCTGCTTTTTGTAGAAAAGGAGGACATTAATTTGGGCCTGTTTGTTCATCCATCCTTTCTGCTGTCCATCTCACTTTTGTTTCTGCACAACAACTCCCTAAGTTATTATTGGATTTCAACCAAATTTGGTTTGCAGCTTGATATTGGTGAGACCTTGGCTGGATTAGATTGTCAGTTTTTTACATCATTGTTTAGCAGAGTTACAGCCCTTGATTGTTGAACCCAGCAACTTTTGTTTCTGCGCAGTAACTCCTGTAATTGTTATTAGATTTTAACCAAATTTGTTATGTGGCTAGATATCGATGAGACTTTGGCCAAGTTCGATTGTTAGCTTTCTACATCATCATCTAGCAGACTTACAGCCCCTAATAGCTGGACCCACCCACTTTAGTTTCTGCACAATAACTCCTGTAATTGTTAATAGATTTGAACCAAATTGGATATGCAGCATAGTATTGATGAGGCCTTGACTGAGATCAATTGTAAGCAGTTTAAGTCATCGTTTTGCAGAGTTACAGCTCCTGATTGTGAGACCCACCCATTTTTGTTTCAGCACAATAATCATTTGTCAGTGTTCTGTGTCATCTTTTAGTTATAGCTCCTGATTGTCAGACCAATCAACTTTTGTTTCTGCACAATAACTCCCCTAATTATTATTGGATTTCAACAAAATTTGGTATGCTGCTTGATTTACATGAGACCTTGGCTGAGTTTGTCAGCATTCTTTATCATCATTTTCCACAGTAATAGCCTCTGATTGTCAAACCCACCCACCTTTGTTTCTGCACAGTAACTCCTTCAATTGTTGTTGGGTTTCAACAAATTTGGTTTGTAGCTTGATTTTTATCAGACCTTGGCAGAGTTTGGTTGTCAGAGTTCTGCATTGCTTAGCAGAGTTACAGCCCTTGAATGTTATACCCACCCACTTTTGCTTCTGCACAGTAACTCCCTTAATTATTACTGGTTTTCAACCAAGTTTTACAGGCAGGTTGAAATTGATGAGGCCACTCTAAAAGCTCAGAGCATATATTCATGGAATGTAATTGTTAACTGTTTGAGTCTAAATTGATAATATACATTATCTTTACAGGATTCTCTTTCCTATTCTCCATAATGATTCCAGTGCCCAGACAGATCAAGGTAGCATTCCATATCTTTGGCATGGTTGATTTTATAGAGTCACTTGTTCTACTTGGACTTTTTGTACAGTCTGAGGATTGTGTAAGTATACTGTAAGAGCCAGAAATGTTCTGTAAATCACAAAACTTTCATGAGCATAACATTTTTCATGAATTTATGACAATAATTTGCCATTAATGGGCAAAAATATTATTCTTGGTCATGATGCAACAAATTACAGTATATACTGGACTTAATCACTCTTAAATTTGCAAAAATGTAAGCCACAAATGTACTACCGTATATACTCACGTATAATTCGGGTCCAAATGCAAATAACATAGACCCTGATCTGCCATCGCATAATGCGCCGGCAGATCAGGGTCTATGTTGTTTGTTCTACTGATTAGTCCTTACAAACTGCATAGACCCAGATCTGCTGGCGCATTATGCGATGGCAGATCTGGGTCTATGCAGTTTGCAGTTGTTGTCAGATTATATTAAAGTATATACTGTAAGTGGGCAAAATTTTCCCAAATTATTAACAATACTAAGATATTTTAGTCCTATGTTGGAATGTTGGATTCCATTAGTATCCTTTTTAAACAGGATGTGCACCATTTTGTACAGAGCTTGCATTATGTGTCTCCAAGTAACTGGGAAAGGTATGAAATATGTAAGGAAAGAAACTTTATTGTATTTTTATAAAGATTTATAGTCTTCCCTTAGTGTATAGTGAGGGGACACAGTATTCTGTGAAATCTGAGTCATTTTATATAAGATTTTCAAAGGAGCAGTTGTTTTCATGCCTTGATCTTCAATGAGGAGCTATAATGACTTGGTGGTTAGCATGCCAAATTTGAAGGGTGTGGGTTGTAATTCTACCCAGACCAGGCTGGGTGAACCGCCATGGCAAGTCTCAGAGAAAGATATTTATTCCCATGGCCTCAGCATGATATAGTATTTCTCCAGGCTGTGCCCTTGCACCTTTTAGTACAGTAAAATTAGAACAGGCACACATAGACATCTGCAATGCACTGTCAAATGTACACAAAAAATAACTATATCTCTTGTACAAGCTTGTGCTCCATGTGCTGAATATTAGGACAGTCCTCCAAGTCATCAAGAGGCTTGATTATAAGACTCAAACCGTGCTGCAAGGTTCTCATTACTCAAAATTACCTAGTGTTGTAACAGAATTTGGTAAGAGCAAATTGTAAGGAATTAAAGAATTATGGACTTTGTCATGCTGAATAATTTGGTCAGTGGAGGTGATAATGACTGAAGGTCTGATATAAATGCAATTACTATGTGTTTAAGACTGTAGAAAATGACTTACATGAAATTGATGATGATGACAACGGGGGCATCGCCTCAGCATCTGATACCAGTACTGGGTGTGATAGTTCAGCCATTCAAGCATAAAGAATGTATAAGAAAACACTGCTAATAGCCCCAAATACTATTTTTGGCTCAAAAATGACTAAAATGAAAAGTAAGATTTCATTTATTTTTGAATGTGCAGTAATTTGAAAGAAACAACCCATGATGGATTTATGTGTAGGCTCTAAGTTATTTTAATTCTTTTCTGTGGATACTCTTATCTTGAATAAGAACATGAGAACATTTTTGAATAATTTAGCATGAAAGAGAAATACAAGTATGAAATGAATGCATTATTTTAAAGGAATTTAATATAAATGTTCATAATTGTGGTGATGTAGGATGCAAGTAATATTGACAGAAAAATATGAAATAATAGTCAGGACTGCCTGAAAGTGAAATGGGTCCATAAAGTTTACCCAGTGGGGCCATAATGGCCCCTTTTCTTGGAAAGGTGGGAGAACAATGATGATATAACCTTTAATGCATTGGTGTACTGTTCAACACAACCAATCAATCATGAACTAAAAAGTGGAACTATTATATAAATTCATCTGTGTCAGACATGAAAAAAAAGTTACAGATGGCATAGTGTTTTTTACATGCTAATTACGTAACTGATTTGTACTTTGTCTATGTATACATTTCTGAAGTATTACTGAAACTGTAATTTTCAGGACATGGTCATTAGGTTTTTTCTTAACATGTACATACCACATGCAGTGTTTCACTTAGGATCCCAAGGGCAGGGTACACTGTGTCCCCTGCCCTTAAAATCTGGGGGCACTCAATATTTGTAAGGGACAAAGGAAAATAGTAGTACATAATGCACTAGTAGTGCAGAAAAATGAGATAATCTTATTTTCTTTGAGAGTTTTGCCACCTTAGCTTTGTTGTCTGCATTGATTTATCATATTTTCCATGGACACTTACATTATGGTAATAAACATTCTATCATGAGCCCAAGTAACTCATGAGAACATTAGCATGTTTGAATATCTGGTTAACCTCAAATGAGCTGCACCATGGAATTTTCTATTCCAGGTCTTGCTCTGTTAACTTTAGTGTTCACTCATTATCTACAAGCATTCATTATAATAAATACACATTTTTTCTGAATGTTTTTTCATTTCAAATTAATAAATCACTGATTAAATGACATATTGTGTATTTGCATAAATTTAGTCTCTTTTATCATCAATTCAACCTCAAAGTAAATTAAATCTTCATTGCCATAGGTGTGACTTAAACCTAGAAAATATGTTACACTACCAGTCTAAAGACTATACATTGCAACTCAGCCGACTGTCTCAAGCCTTGAATGTTTTCATTGTCAGATATACTGTTTTAAAATAGATATTAATTGCCATCCTGCAGATTTTATCACATTTAGCAGCCTTGGCAATTTCAAGGTGTATATTTTGATTTTTTGTAATATGTAACGTTTTATTCAATCTATCATTGGTGCCAATTGTACTTTGTTTCATATTTGAAAGTGAACAAATATACTACTGTTAAAAATGTTGTCCATAAAGGGTGCATGAACATGGTGTAAAATGTTAGAATACAGTTCTCATTTTATAATACAGTACCGTTAGCCATTTACAATACAGTACTTACTTTGCAGTACAGTGCTTATCTTACAATGCAGTACTCTTTTTACAATACAGTACTCATTTTACTCTACAGAACTTATTCTACAGCTTAGTACTCATTTTGCAATACAGTACTCATTTTACTCTACAGAACTTATTTTACAGCATAGTACATGTATTCATTTTGCAATACAGTACTCAATTTACTCTTCAGAACTTATTTTAAAACACAGTACTCATTTTGTAATACAGTACTCATTTTACTATACAGTACTCATTTTACTCTACAGAACTTATTTTACAGCTTAGTACTCATTTTGCAATACAGTACTCATTTTACTCTACAGAACTTATTTTACAGCATAGTACATGTATTCATTTTACAATACAGTACTCATTTTACTCTACAGAACTTATTTTACAGCATAGTACATGTATTCATTTTGCAATACAGTACTCATTTTACTCTACAGAACTTATTTTAAAGCATAGTACATGCATTCATTTTACTATACAGTACTTATTTTACAATACAGTACTCATTTTACTATACAGTACTTATTTTACAGTACAGTACTCATTTTACAATACATTACTTATTTTACAATCTGAATAAATGTTTTTGATGTTACAAAAATCTTAGTTCATTTAGGGGTGGCTGAGTTGTCTAAGGTGCTCACCTTTACAGATCATTCACAACTCACCTTTGTCCATGTGGGTTCGAGTCTCAACTCAAGCAACATTGGTATGTGAGAAATTTTTGGTGGTTCTTCCAGGGTTCTTCTTCCACCAAATATACTGGCTGCCATGTATAGCCTATAATATGCTGAAAAATGGCATTAAAGCCCACAAAAAAACATCATAGTTAATTTAGGTTTCATTTGATAGCCAAATCTGCCACAAAGGTCACGTTTTTCACCTTTCTTCAAAAGCTGCTTTTACAACATTTATTTGTAGAAATTATTTTCTGTGCAGTAACTGTCTTTTGTATGAGTTCATTTTTCTCACTTCATCATTATTATATCAATGCACAGAAAAGCAGCACTCCCGAGTTGTACTGGATATCAGCCACTTTGACCTGGTTTTCTGTTGCAAGCATCAGTAAGTCTCGCTTTTTAATCTTATTTCATAACTGCATGATTAATTGCACTTTAATATCTGTAATGAATAATAATAATAATAATAATAATAAAAATGTCTTTATAGAGGGTAACTCAGTTGAGTTAAACTAATTTCCTTTAAGGCCCTATACTGCATACAATTTACAAATTATTATCACTCATGTAAAGGCAAAGTATCCTCATGTTTATTCTTTTCTCCCTCTCTCTCTCTCTCTCTCTGTCTCTCTCTGTCTCTCTCTCTGCCAAAATAAGTATTTATAAATAAACACAACTGCATAGACATTCTTAAACTACATTAAGGAAACAGGAAGATTTTATTACATACAAAAATGATTAAGGTGTAACAACATTTAATCATGTATGCTGTATGATTTCCCAAGATAACTTATCAAGTTATTTTTCTTACAATAATTCCTGATTTCTTTGATGAATATTGAATGTCACTAATGCACCATGACAGAATGCCATTATAACTGAGGGAAAGTGAAAGTTTCATTTCTAATATCTCTCAAAATTCAGTGGCCCTCTGTCTTCAATCACCAGAGTTTACTACAATTGAGACAAGGTGATCAAGGTTTGGGTCAAGTGACCATCCATCCATCCATCCATCCTAAGAATGAAATAATCAGACTGTAAAAAGTTTGAGGTTACAAAGGCATTATTTTTTGCAACCAGGAAAATAACTTTCTGCTTAACAAATTATAATATCCATTCTTTTTTCAGTCTTTTTTGCTCTGCTCTTGCCATTCTGGATTCTGAATGAAGTGAAGAAAAATTCTGTCCTGGATCCATACTCAAGAACAGGGATCTGTTATGAGCCAGTTTCCTGCTGCAGTTGTCTGTGGCATATCTGATGAGTTTGTTATATGTTGTCATCATTCAAAATATTGATGACCTGTAATCATCTGTTTCTGGATGGGATCTGTTATTTTCTTCATCCTGATTTAAAATTTCAATATTATTTTATGAAATCATTTTTCCCCTAGCAATTTGAAACACTATGTATTATGAAGCTTCAGTAAAATAAAGCAAATGTGTGAAAAATTCCTTCTTGTTCAGAATCAGAATTCTCACGAGATGACAAAAATGTATATGTATATTTTTCCTTATATTGTACATAAAACTCTGGGCAAACAATCAGAAATATTAATTGTCCATTAAAGTTTTCAAATTGTTCCAGGCTGCCAATACCTGTATTACTCTCTCATGTAATTTCAACCAAACAATGTTGCATTAACATTTATCTACATCCATGTAATTTTCATGTATAATGACATCCATTTTTTTACAAGTTGAACTAATTCCTTATTTCAGTGTCAAATGGGGCTGATATGATTTTTATTTCAGCTTTCTTTTTATACAGCTTTCCATCCAGATTTCAGCACATTCCGTCCATGCTTTTGTTTCATCACTACTTTATGAGGAAGTTTGAATTTGTTAAACATTCTCTTTCAACATAGATAGAAATACAAATATACATGAAACAGAGCAGAAAGTGCTGTCCCTGGATCCTACAGGAGAATGCTTGATAACATTAACAAAATTTTAAAATACGAATAAATAACATTATACAGGTTAGAGAATTTTTAATTAGTACTCTGCGGAGATTCGAACCCGGGTCCATGGGTTACAGCACCCATCACCTTGCCTGCACACACCAACCCTATATATATATATATATATATATATATATATATATATATATATATATATATATATTATTAAACTATTACAATATTCTGTTCAAACCCCGATTTAATTACATTCACTCCAAACATGTTCTATGTCAGCAAATATTAGAAATCTATATTTTTAGCAGTTATCATTGTATTATTTCATCTCATGTTTTGGAGTTAACATTCTTTTTGTTTGCTTGTTCAGTACAGGTACATCAAATGATCAAAGTGGAATGTGCAATAGGTAATTTCATTGCCTTCTTGTATAGTTAAGAGACCAAGCTGCAAACTGCATAGACCCAGGTCTGCTGTCACACAATGGGCCAGCAGATCTGGGTCTTTGCAGTTTGTTAGGATTAATCAGTAGAACAAACAACACAGACCCTGATCTGCCAGCACATTATGTGAGAGCAGATCAGGGTCTTTGTTGTTTGTAGTTGTACCCAACTTATAAACAGATATGTACAGTACTCCTGTATATCGCAAGCATTCCACAATTGAACTAGTGGTTCTCTCAATATAAAGGACACCTGTTCATAAACGATAAAATATATGGGTCCCTTTTCTTGATGATCATTTTAGTCTTTATCAAAGAGACACCTGTTCATAGAGGACAAATTTTGGTGGTCTTCTGAATGTCCTTTATAGACAGGTTTCACTGTACTCATTATCAGGTTGATATTCAGTTTTTGTTGTATATTATTCAATTAAATTTGTTAATATAAAATTTAATGTGAATGGGTTTTCTACCAATAAATTTTGCTCCAATGGATCCTGCAAATGATTAAATCTCACACCAGAATCATATTGTTTCAAAGCTGTTTTGTGGATTGGGGTAGACATTTAGGATTTATTATAAGATTTCTAATAAATTTTTACTATTTACTTATTGATATATATTCTGCAAAGAATGTTTTAGCATTGAGAGTTTAACCAAAAAAAAACAATATTTTGCTGTCAAAACTTGATAACACTGTCTTGTAAAATGTGATATTGCTTTGTTTATACCTTTTTTTAGTTTTGATAACACATATTTTCCCTATATGTTTTTTATGCATTATTGTTTTTCATCATCATGTATACCAGTACATTAATGTTATACAGTATTATCAAATATCAATTCATCTCTCTTCTCTATTTTGATGTATGGTAAAGTCTTTATGATCTGATACTTTTTATTGCAAGCAACCCCATTGTGGAAAATCATCCATTGTTTGGCTTAACAAAACACAAATGATTTCAAAATAGCGTTGAATATCTGGATTGTTACAAGAATATTTTTGTTGGTCTGATTTAACTTGGTGATTGACAATATCTAGTTTACATGATACACCAAACTAGAATAAATAGCTGCAATAATAAATGTGTCAGTGGCTCAGTAGGCCCAAGTGATGATATGTTCTTGTTATTGTGTTGGTTTTGGAACACTAGTACCCTTTTAGACTGTCTTGGTATCCACAATTTCTTTGCAGTAGACTTTTTGGTCTAATCAGTGTATTGAGAGGACAGATGGTTTAGAGGGGTCAGGTAATGCTAGATTACACAGGATTAAAGGGACGAACATAACTTATGACATACAGAGAAATACTGCTATAACACGCTTTGTTATTACACTAATTTGGATATAGCACAGTTGTGGCATAACTTCCAAATTTTTACACTAACTTCACCAATTTCCATAAGTACTAAAAAACTCTAATACCAAAATAAATGAGTATAATTTAATAATTTGGCAAGATGTGTTGTATTTTTGAAAGAAAAAAAATATCACTGCTTCTTGCTTATTTTTCCTTAAAGAGCTGATAATTGTTAATCTAATTATTATTGAACCATCACCATTAAGTCTTCTTAGTGTTTATCTTCAATTCATCCTGTGTACAATCGTTGCTTAATCCAGGGTAAACAATATCCATCAGATGTTTGCTCAATGATCTGGCATACACAACCTGACTTTATAAATCAATTAATTTACCTACCTATTTCAGGGAAAACAATCGACTAATAATGCCTGCTCAATCAATCATCATACACACGTTGAAACAAGTTTTCTAGCCCAAATTGTCAGGAACAGTTTTTGGTTATTTCCACATACATGTCAACCCCCACCACCATCTTAATCCTTTTTATTTTCTAGTCAGAAATGCAGAGAGCAGCTTCAGATCAGTCTGATATACACAGGCCACTTGTTATTGTAATGCTAACACTGACTGGAACAGAAACACTTAAGTTGTAGGGGTGGAGGGATTTGCAACTATAATCAAACATACTATGTCCTGTTTTTGCTCTGCAGTAGTGCAAAGTCATAGTTATAAAGACAAGTTTCAATAAATATTGGGTTTATTTTATTTATTTTTTTCTGTCTTTAAGAGAATGGCTCAACTATTTTTATGGAGATCACTCTTTACTCGTGAAATCGAACAGTTTACTCTCAAACTGGATTCATGCAGTTATACACACCTGTTAAATTGTTCATCTTAAGTACATTATGATGTCAATACTTTTGACCTGTATAAAGTTAAGTTAAAGTATTTTTCAAGCCTAAATACAACTTTGTTTTTAGAAACTCATATGGTCTGATTTATGCATTTTATTGTCAGTAAAAATTCAGACCCTTTGGACATATCGAGCAAATATGAATGTTTCAGGAAGTACACTGTTTTACAAGTTAGTGTGAGTGTATTAGCAAAAAATTAAGTATTTGGATTAAAATGGAATCTAGCAGAAAAATTCTAGAAATTATGATCTTTGTGCACATTTTTGATGGAATTACTATTATGGATACGATGAGATCGACTGATGAGTACACATACTCTAATTAATTACACTTCATTTGCCAATTTTCTAATACATGTACATGTATGTACCAATGAATGGTTCTCTGCCCTAAAAAAAAAAAGGTAAATATGTAATAACTGTTGTAAGTATTTCTTATTTAATATGCATCAAATTGGTAACTGCGTCACTGAAGGCCATAGTTTTGTCCCCCCCCCCCCCACCCCCTCATGTATAGCTAAGAAGATACACATGTAATATTTTCTTCACTTAACTTGGTTGGATATTGCACGATATGGTACATAGCATGATGGCACTCTGTGGACCCCAACCAACGTGTTATAGCAGAGTTTCACTGTATTGATAATCATGTTCTTTTTTATGAACATAAGCAGATATCGATTTCCATCTAAATACATGTGATATTATAAATGTTTGACATCTTTCTTCTCTTCATCTCATAACTGAATTGATAAAAGAAAATTCATGAAATATTTTGATAAAAATATTTATGCAATTAATTTTGATGAGCATTTTCAATTGAAATGATTCTGTATTGTTTGATGTGCAACATAGAAGCCCGCAAACAACCTCAAGGAAGGTAACCACTCTTGAGTAATCATTTCCTCTGGATTAGAAGGAGTTAAATCCCTTTACTTCGTTTGTGTGGTCTTTTGTGGCTCGAAGAACTAAATATAGACAGTGCTTTATTATTAGAAACACAAGCTATTCTTAGTAACTGACAGTGGCTCTGAGGGATGAAATGCCACCAGGCCAACACAAACTGTTAAAGTATTGAAATGTATTTCTTTGTACTTCTGTAACAATTACTACTTTTGCAAGAATTTTAAAATAAGTAAATGTGGGTTTTTTTATGTACTTTTGTTTTCATAGTACCCAGCTGGTCTGGAAATTCAGTTATATATAACTAATAAATATATCAGTATTTAAAAGGTTGTCTCTTGTGATTAGTCCTCATAAGTAAAGAGTAAAAGAGCTGACATTTATTCCCATTGATTTATCATTGTTTGAATCTCCAACATTTTCTGCAAAGTCCACATTTGTTTACAGATGGACTTCTGGATATCTCAAGGTTCCTCATGATAATGTAACTGATTTTATTCTCACAAACCAAGGAATCATAAATGACCAAATTTTGACTTCATGTGTATCCTGTAGCTAAACGCTGCAATAAAACTTGATGAGACTTTTAATTTCATAATTAGGAATAGGATGAAGTCAATCTTTTTTTAATAATCAATTTGTAATGTGTTCACAGCAACCATTTTAATTGACCTAGTTTTAACTCTGAATAGACATCTATACCATTCTGTTCAAAGATGGTCACTGTGACATACATCAAGTTATGAAAACAATTACTTTCTGATTAGAATGACTGGACTGGATATTTCATATTATTCAGTGATATTGATTCAAACACGTTAGGGTGGCAAGTAGGCCCTGATATATCTTGTGTAGAGGTGTAATGATTCATCAATACATATCAATATTGTGATATTTTTAAAGATGATATATTGCAGTGATATAATAACTACTGCTGAAATATCCCAATACATATTGCATCACGAGTACCACAAGACATCAATGCAGTAGAACATGAAGGTGATATTATCATGAATAATGATATACAGGACTTAAAAGTTAAAAAAAGAAAGAAAACAAGTACTTTATGTCTCTCCTAGAAAAAGTACCATCTATACTTGCGTATAAGCTCCTACCAAATGCAAACTGCATAGACCAAGATCTGCCATCGCATAATGTGTCAGCAGATCTGGGTCTATGCACTTTGTAAGGACTAATCAGTAAAACTAACAACATAGACCCTGATCTGCCAGTGCATTATATGACGGCAGATCAGGGTCTATGTTGTTTGCATTTG
This sequence comes from Margaritifera margaritifera, assembly GCA_029931535.1. NCBI lineage: Eukaryota > Metazoa > Mollusca > Bivalvia > Unionida > Margaritiferidae > Margaritifera > Margaritifera margaritifera. Next base: position 1,179,554 of record JAQPZY010001172.1, read on the forward strand.
GATCCGGCTTATACACAAGTATAGACGGTACTACAAATGTTGGTGCTGTTTTCTTTCTTATTTATATTACTATCCATCTGCTAGACAATAGTTATCAAACTGATATCCCTTCACAGCAAAAAATCCACCAGTCTCAGTAGCAAAATTCAGAATAAATTATAGTCGGATATGGTTATGTAAAATGATAAATGAATTATATGTTGAACATTTCTGTTGTTTTTTTAAATTACAATTTGTGTATGGAAGATAACCTATAGATTAAATGTGAAAACAAAACAAGTAACTTCTGATCCCATAAAGCTTTGCAAAGACCAAAATGGTATATATTGTATCATCACATTTTGTATCATGATATATATTGTATCATCACATTTGTATTGTACCATCATAATATGTATCACATCATGACCAAGCAGGTGATACACAGCTATAGTATTGTCATACATATCCAGAGTTTATTTTCATGCAAACATGTGATGATCTTCTCTTTATCAGCACAATTTTGTACACCTTAATATTACCAGCTTTGGACCATCAATAGCAGCCATTCATAGGAAAAGGACAAACTGACCTTTTGTACTTTGGTGGCCTATGAATGCAGGTTCACCTTTCAAACTGTGTTCTTGCAGAAAAACCATGCACTGAATGCTATTATAATTATTATTACCGGTTATTATTATTATTATTATTTCAGGCAATTGGCATATTTTCTTATTTAAAGAATTCACCGTATACATTTATATATAAATTTTGGTAAAAAGGGTTTCATTTGTAGGTTTCTTTAAGCTTTCCCTCTATTTTACATGTAGTACTCTTTTGCTTATATATATATATATATATATATATATATATATATATATATATATATATATATATATGGTAAGGATGTAGCTAGCTTGTATATTGCTCAGAAGTAACAGACTGTGACCAAATATAGTGTCAACCCAATGCTTGACTGGTCACCTTTATTCCAAAACTTGCAATGCCTTTTAAGTTGAAACACTGTTCCCATCATGTATTTACTATCAAACATGCATGTGTTCTGGTTCTCGGTTTTGTGTTCTTGTAGAATTTGGTATATCATTCCTTCAAAATGTTGACCCAACAGAATATCTTATATGAAATAGTGACTGTAGTGTTAGTCCATTGTCTATTCTTGGATTAAAAAGAGTTATCTAGTTATTAAATGCCTGTTAACATTTTCATCTCACTTGGATGGATATTTAATAAAGATCTGGTATGTACATAGTAAATACTTGTTTTTCTCACACCTCAATGATTTTTGATTGATGCAGACTTTTCCATACAATTATAATGCTTTTGCATCTTTTTTTTTAACTTAAAGTAATTACAATCCATTTATCTGACAGAAATGAGCAGTGTTTGCAAGCCGAATTTGATTTGTCAAATTCTAAATAATACGTAGGAAGAGCCAGGGTTCTCCATAGGATTTTGAACGTTGCAGTCCAGGACTCCTTTCTTGAAAAAAGTTGGAGACCCAGCCCTACCAACAGGTGTCTCAATAACAAGACCTTTTTCTTCCTTGTAGCAATTCGAAAAATTATGTGTGTATTGTTGTGTCACCAATATAAATGTCATCAGATTGCTAATGCTCATTTATTGTGAAATATATAGTATTATTATAAAAGAAATCAACAACAACTGATAACAGAGATAATTGTGATTCCTTGTGATGTTACAACTATAACAATTCTCAATGGCTTTACATTGCCATTCCTTGTGATGTTACAACTATAACAATTCTCAATGGCTTTACATTGCCATTCCTTGTGATGTTACAACTATAACAATTCTCAATGGCTTTACATTGCCATTCCTTAATTTTGCGTGCAGCTAGAAGGAATCAAGGAGGAGACTAAAGATTCAGTTCTATATTAATTTATTTCATTAGCTTACTTCCATTTCAAATAAATAAATTTGCCAAGACGCTGGAGGAAGAAACAAATGACTATATTCCATTCACATCTTTTGTTTCATCTTTAAACAACACAGCATACTACATTAATTTTTTCTTAAACTTTAAAAATCTTCTCCACGGAAGGTTTAGGATAAAAATCCTTAAGTTCAGTACCTTCCTCGATCACCCTCATCAATTTCATTACATTTTCTCATTTTAAACGCCCATGACCATTGGTCTCAATATGATTATGTGATGAGAAAACTTGCTCACAAGCCACTGGCATTATAGGTGAAACCAGCAATGCTTCATCGTAATCAGCAAAGTCTGGAAATGACTCAGAGTACCTCCTATACAATGCCATGCATGTATCCCACAATCTCATCCCTGCAAGTGATTTTACTACCACCTTGAACTGGAAGAAGTCATCCTCGATTCTTTCACTTTTAACTACACCTGACTCCCCACCATAAATTACTCCAAGTTTTGTTAGGACCCCTATTCCATAATCATGCCATAAACACTGATAGAAATTGTTGAATTTGGTAAAATGTACTAAACTAAAGCAAATTTAAGGTAACTTAGTTCTCTTTTCTGATGAACACATTTAGTACGGTTATCAACACATACCCTCCCACCCCTGCAAGAAATGGGGAAGGAGCTATAAGAATGATTTACCTCAAGTATTTACCCCAACAACAAATTTCTAAGCAAATATATTGTGTATTTATTCAAATTGTTAATACAGTATAACAATGGAGAGATTAGCAAATTTAAAGTTACACTGACAACCTGACTTATGTATGGTGAATTTAAGCATGATAAGGCATGTTTACACATCAATTCACATGACAGGTCTTTACCCAAACCAAACAATATCTTTCTTGGGGAAACAAACAATTCATTTTGCACAGTTGATATATTGATTGATTGACTGCTTTAAGCAGGAGGAAATGACTGTTTGGTTCTGAAACACCACTGAAAGCAGGAGCTCATTTAAAACACGACTTTTATAGTGGAATTTCACGGGTGTGTGTGTGTGGGGGGGGGGGGGAGAAGGAATAGGAATGGCTGTTGAGACTAGGTGACCATTATATAAAGACAATTATTAGGTCAGTTTTGACTGTAAATGCAAAGTGCATTTCATTATCAAAACAGCCATATTTTGATAAAATTTGAAAGAAAATTGATACAGTATATAAAAAAGCTTGACCTGTCAATAAATCTTACAATTTCATCCAATTTAAAATGTCAACTGAATTTATATAATTACTTATCTCAGTTCCAAGGTTGTATAATGTGTATCATGTTATGGGGGCAACGATACAATGTTTTGTATCTCACAAAAATATAGATTTTCTTTATATGTATCACTGAATCTTTAATTCCCTGGTAGCAGAAGAACAATCCAAAAAGATCCCATTTCAAGTGTATTGTTAAGATACTTGTTTCAAGTGTATTGTTAAGATACTTGTACTCTATATACTCAAGTACAAGTCGAAGTCCAATTGCAAACAAACAATTAGCATATTTTGGCAGATCAGGGTCAGTGCAGTTTCCAGTTGGACTCGACTTAAAAGCCAGTATATATGGTAACTTTATTAGGGAACATAAAAGGTTACTTTTTACACCCAACAGAAGAAATGACAATTGCTTTGTGCTATAATGGTACTATCTCTTATTTTCAAAATTTAGCTCGGTTCTTAAATTAGTATAGTTATTATTATAATGTAGCCACAGATGAAGGTTATATGCGGGATTCTTACTAATAGCCACAGATGAAGGTTATATGGGGGATTCTTACCAACAGACTATTATAGTTGCAGAAGTACACATCCCATAAGTAGTATGTTTAATTAACAAAGTTGAGGAAAGCACATTTTAAGTAAATTTTATGTTTCTTCGAGAATATTTACCTGACCATGTTAACATTAGGAAAATAAGCTTGCTACCTTCTGAATCGAGCCTTCCTGAATAAGATGAAAATTTCGTCTTTTCCATGCACTACATAGATAAGGGAAGGAACTCTTACCTATTACCTCTCCTTGACTACCAGCTAGGTGTTGCCAGTTTTAAGCTATGTGATACATCAAGCAGGATGCTAACTTTTATAATGTGATTGGGAAAGTGTTCTTGGTAAGTGTTCTCAGATTAACTTAATTTACTTAAAAATTTGCTTTCTCTGAATACATTCCCCAATCACATTAATGTTCAGAGAATAGGTAATAGGAGGGAATGCTATGCATCCTACCTCTACCATGGACATCTTTTGAGGGTAGAATGTTTGGATTCCCTATATGAAGGATAACCTCTTCTCATAGCTCGAGAGCAGCATAACTGAAGTTCACATGATCCTGGACACCTATAGCCTGCTAAAATAATGACTGAATTATTCTTACTGATAAACCTCACCCAGTTAAGAAGAAAATTATTGAATTCTTATTAAAATATAAAAGTTACATGCAAATCCAGCTAAAGTGCTAAGCCATTGCTCATGAGGAAGTTGTGCTGATGTTGAAAGGGTCTGGTGGTCATCTGGGCCACAGCCACTGGACTCACCAGATTCAAACTTGTCTCTGCGAAGCTAAATCCCTGAGAAAAACTCAAAAAGGTTGGTTGTGCATGCCAGCCAATGGTTTCTATGTCTCGGATAGAAATGTTGCATTTGAAAGCGAGGTCCACAGAGATTGCTCTAATTTCATAAGATGAAATTTTCATAAGACAACACTGATATTTTGAAACTTTAGAGTACGCTGAAAGAATAACCCACTTCAGCCTTGATGAAAGGGCTTTGAGGGGCGATGTCCTGCTTCTCAGTGTTCACTGGGAGAAAGAGATGTTTTCTTGTTCCACTCTTGTTCTCTGTGTGCTTCAAGTAATGCTTGCATGTGAACAGGGTTTTGCATGGTCGCTTCCCTCGAGTTATTTATTGAAGAGAGGGAAGGAGCCAGTCCAAACAGGGATGAAATACCTGTGACTGGCGCTCCTCGAGTAAATTCGGTAAGGCTGAGATTTTTCTGGGCACATCTATCACTAGATCGAGTAGATCGTTGACCCTGGATTTGTCCCACCTGAGTGGGACTATTAGAACCAGATTGCAGTTCTGGCCCCACAATTTCTGTATTATTTTAGGTACTAGTACCAAGGTGGGCGTGGAGTCGGGAGGATGGTGGCAATTGATAGTGCGTCCACGGTTCATGCTTCTAGGTCTGGCACTGGGGAGACAAAGGTGGGCAGCTTGTGGTTCCACCTTGTACCAAAAAATATCATCTACCCCCAAAGCAATCAAATCTGATGAAAGATTGATTGATGAAGGGGCCACCACCAAATGATCAGAACTACTTTCCCATAAAGTCGGTCCTTCCAGGCATGAAAGGCCATGATTATCACCTTCATTTCCATAAGGTTGATACGAAGGGGTAATTTCTCCAGACCCCACTTGCCACTGACCGTGTCGAAGCATGGCAAGAGATGGGCTCCCCAACCTTATGAACTGGCATCCGTATAAACTGTAATTTCCTGTTGGCACTTTTCCTGAGGGATTCCTGCCATGAGCCGACCTTCATTGTGCCACTGGCATAGGAATACTACTACTTCAGTTCTCATCTTGACTTTGTGATCAAGGCAACACCATTTTTCAGCACGATAGGCTATACATAGCGACCAGTATATTTGGTGGAGGAAGAATCTGGGAAAACCCTGGAAAGAACCACCAACCCACGGGAAGCTACTGGCAAGCTTTCTCACATACCCATCTTGGCCGAGCTGAGATTCGAACCCATATGGACAGAGGCGAGTTGTCAGTGATCTGTAAAGGCAAGTGCCTTAGACCACTTGGCCACCCTAAGAAGTACGGTATCCTAAGGGACAAGCTATAAGTAAATATCTCACCGGTTGAAAAGGCTGAGCAAGTTTCACCAGTATGGACAGTCAGTGCTGATTGGTTGGTTCAATTGCCAGCTAGACAGTCAGCTCAGTTGCCATCTGGCTAGCATACCTGGCTGGCTGGTTGGATTGGAACTGCCTGTGCAAAGCATGCAGCAAAATGGATGGAACAGTCTGATCCCCATATATGGTTCCGTATACAATGGCATTACTGGCTGGTATGTGGTATGGCTCACCAAAGTGACAGATCTACGGTCACTGTATGGACAACTGATCTGGACAGCCGGCAGCCAGTACGGTACAAAAGGTCATTGACACAGATCATCATTATCCAGAAAAAGCCCTGTGCATTCTGACTAACAGGTCCAAAGGCCATGCTTGGATATGCAGGGGGGCTTGTGCCCACTGGGCTGCTAATTAATGGGGGAACACTCCCCCATAAGGTCCAGATTATCAACGGAATGTGACAAATGTATGGGAATAAACTGCCCTGAATTTAGTAACTGCATCATCGCTTCTTGTAAAAAAAGTCATATATCAAAAGTCATTGATCAAATATCAAAAATATTTACCACCTGTAGGAAGAACCTTGTTACACTTACAATTCCAGAATTCCTGTATGGATTGTGAGAAAACATGAAGATTTTTAAGGATTTTCAGGAGGTCTAAAAACACTCCTTGATAATGTAGAGCTAAAGCTTAAAACTGGTGACACCAAAGGGGAGGTAATGGTTAAGAGTTTCTTCCCTTGTCTATGTAATCCATAAAAAGAGACACAAAAAAATTGTTCTTCAGGAAGGCTGGATTTGGGAGATAGCAAGCTTATTTTCCTAACATTAATGTGATCAGGGAACGTATTAAGATAAGAAAAACACTTCACATAACTAGCATGTGTTATTAACATGGCTTTCATTGCCCCCAGTGGGCATTTTTTGATCATCCAGCAAACAGAAAGGGGCTGCCACTGCATAGTTAACTATTATTTTCCATCTTTATCTGAGCTGTTCAGTTATCTAAAATAATAAAGGGATATATGAAGAAAGAAAATCCAGACATTTCCTTCAAGATCTTATTTTTATTTAGGGCAAAGCACCTGCTCCTTGAATATATTTACATAGAAACAGAACTTGATATGTGGATCAATAATTTGACCACAGTATATATATTTATATAAATAAATTTGTTGATCCCTCCAATATCTTTATGTACAGGAAATATTTTCCTCAAATTCATGACACTGAATGGAAAGGAATAAATAAAACCTTTTCAGTCATTAGAATACTATAATTCTGAGAGAAGAATACATTTTTCCATATCTATTCTCTTTAAAAGTGGAGTCCATGATCTTATTAGAATGTACTGAAAATTCAGATATTTCATGGGTGTCAATTTGTTTGATTTAGCAAAAAATGAGATTTTTTATTCATACTTAAAATTCAAGGATTGTGGATGGAGTCCTTTTCTTTCCACAGAAGGTTCACTGTTCATGGGAGGTCTTTAATTGCATGGTTTGTAGCAACAAAGAAATCTACGAAAATTGCTATGCCATGAAAAATAGTGAAATCAACATATATCCAATACGTACAAGTCATCAATGCAACAGTTAATAATTATTATCATAATTTACATATACATTCTATTTGTCATGTATACATATAACTCAGTTAAACATTTCCTTCACAATGCAGATGAAACCATCAACGACAAAAAATACCTCCATTTGTGTATTGGGTAAAGATATAGTTACCAAATTTGTTTTCATTGTGAATACTTTCATCCATGATTATGTTGTTGCCTTACATGGCTAATAAAGTATTGGAGAAAAATTATCGTCTTTAAGACGTCTAATAGAAAATAGGGCAATAATTTTTATTTTCATGTCCTGTCTGAAAAATGTCTTGATAAGAAAGCAGTTCTTTAAAAAATATGATGCAACACTCACAGTTACATTTTTATAATGGACTTTAATCCTTACCAAATATACTTGCATATAATACGGGTCCATATGCAAACAACATAGACCCTGATCTGCTGTCGTATAATCTGCCGGCAGATCAGGGTCTATGCTGTTTGTTCTACTGATTAGTCCTTACAAACTGCATAGACCCAGATCTGCTGGTGCATAATGAGCCAGCAGATCTGGGTCTATGCAGTCTGCAGTTGGTATCGGCTTATACGCGAGTATATACGGTAATTTAAAGAGTTTCAACTTCATTTAATGAATAGAGTATGCATGCAACAGACCTGCACATGACAAATGCACTACTTTTTAAACAGAATTTGTTTAAAGTTATATATGCCATGATTTTCATAATTTTCTGACATAATATAAAATGTCCATATATGTGTAGTTTTGTCCCATAGGGAAAGTTACAAACTTTTGCCTTTTTACACATTTGTTGGTCCACAGTGATCAGAGAGTGCAGGATAATTAGATGAAATAAATAATTTGGTCAAGGCCTCTACTTAATTCCACCAATCATTGCCTGCATCTTTCCAAAGTTAAATCGACATCACAATACCAAAACAAATACTGTATTCATCAACAAAAGTCACATGTCTTTGGCTGCATGGATAACATAAATGGAACAGTGTTTGTTTATCCACCAGGAAGAATCTATCTGACAGAAATGAGGTGCTCACTAATCTGAGACCCAATTTTGCTTTCACACTAATCATTGATATTTATGTTCCAATGTATTATGATTTACATTGTAAAATATATTATGATCAGAAGCTGAAATGCATACGCATAAAATTGCAAATTAAATGGATGATGGATCAGATCAAACTGATACCAAAAATCTTTCCATCCCTATAAATAATATTAGGATTTGTCCATGACCTGTGACATTGCACACTTTTTATACATTGCCTTCTCTATTAATTGTTGGAAATATCCATCATGTGACTATCTCTGACTCTCTTCAACAGGCTATACCTTTGAATATTCATGAGCAAACAGCAAAGAAGAACTGAAAATGTATCACTTTTTAAAAGAGAAAAACACCTGAAATTAGATATTAGAGCCAGGTTTTGCCTGTAACGTATCATATCTAGTGTCAAGTTTCTATCTGATGCATTTACAACAAAATTAAAACCAATTATAGCATATATGACTTTAATCCATATAGAAAATAATCAAGAAATGTCTTCACAAATAGCAAGCACTTCCTTGATCTGAACAGCTTTCCATCCTCTAAAGGCTGAATTGAATTCTTCATCACTGAATTTTCTTGGTCCATTTTTGCACAAGTCTTTTTTAATTTGTCCATGAAGGAATACCCCAGCTTCACAGTTCTTTAATAGCTCCTATAGCTCAATCCTCTAAAAGGTCCTCATCTAAATTCACATCCTGAAAATAAAACAATTACTGGTAAGGCAGAGCATGAAATGGATTAAATGCATTGTATACAAATCATATTATGGTTTCAATTCAAATCCAGATTCAGAATTTAATAGTTTAAATTTGGAAAATATACCAAAATATATCAGCTTGAGCAAAAAACCTGCGAATTCCATGATTTGATTTACATATAACATATTGTTTTAATTGGCTGGTAGTCTATATGTCACTTAATTAATATTCAAGGTTGAAAGGACATGAAAACTGTAAAGAGGAAAATGATTTTTTTCTCAAGTAAACTGGCTTTTAATCTAGGGCAAATTATGTATAATAATAAATGTGCTGCAATAATATAGGTAGGGTGTTGATTTCTTACAAATGATGCTGTAAGAGAGCAATTAAAAAATGTATTGTAAAAAAGTAAAAATTCTTGTTACTTTAAAAAGGGAAACATGCAATCGTTTCACAACAATCACCACAATTTCTGAAGGATAACATGCATAAAAAAAATTGCAAGGACAAAAGAATAATCGGGTCATAGTGAGACATAATCCCAAAAGTCAAGGTCAAATAGGCACATCAGTGTGTAATACTGTCCAAAAAATACATGCATTTCACATCAACTTTTTTTCAAAGGGACAAGGCTGGGCCCTAATACATTTTTAAATGAAAGATCACTTTCTTCAAGCTATTTAGGTTGTGGTATCCTCTTATTTTCCCATACTGAACAAAATGCACACTGGGACTTTGTGACCATTTAAAATGAAAATCCACACAGGACAAGAGAGTTAGTGGATCTTCAGCTTGCAGGACCAAAACTATGTCAATTAACTCTAAAAAATGATCACAGAAAATGTTGATGGTGACTAAACATACTTGAAAGTAGTTTTGAAGAGATACAATTTAGGCCTTATATAAATACTGAACACATAAACCGAAAGCATAGCAAACTGAAATGTCCCTCAAATCAAATAAGATGCAGATTGTGAATCACAAGCTCTATGACTGGCCAAATCAACATACATGTAATGAGAATACTGATGGCTGGAGGGTGGATTAGTATAAATCCTGAATATTGGTATTCCTTTTATTATCGCAAGCATACTGCTTTAAATAATCTCTGTAGTATTTTTGTAAATGCTCTTTTCTTTATATATCACTAGAAAATTTATATTAACATTTGAAACATTATTTGAGGAATTCTGATTTCCTTTCAAAAGCATTTTTTTTACTATTGTTTCAAGTATTACCATCAGGTCTAATCAATTATCTACATCTGAGTTTCCTTCCTTGACATATCAAAATGACCTAGATCTATATTCTGCTACTAATTTTAGTAAGACTATAAAGTCTGTTACTATTATTAGTAATACAAACTATATTTGGTTAAAAAAAATGAACACTATGCCATAAGCATAAATTTCTCCAAGCCAAACATCACAGTAACTTGGTTTTACTGCCAATAGATAAACATACAAACGTATGTATCTTTAAATGTAAGTAATTTTCAAACCTGTTTGCAATCTTTTGGAAGGATGTATTTAACACTTCCCTAAAAAGTTACATGCATATATAATGTACTGAAAACAACCTAAACTGACCCTTTAAATCATTTGTGAAAGTATGAATTATCAATTATCAATGCTTTTCATTTTAGTCTATCCTAAAAAGTCAGACTATCAAAGAAAAAGAATTCCATAGAAAACTGGGTTTTAGCTGTTCTGCCAATCCTTAAATCCAAGCCCCAAAAGTATGTCACTGCAACCTACTATTAAAGCAGTGTGCAGTATTCTTCATTTTCAGATCAGGCTCCTCCTGCATTCTAAGTCAAGTACCTATTGGGCTTGTGGGAAGAAAAAAAATCTAATTTGCCTGAGAAATCTTTGATCACGCTGACGAAATGCAGAATTTTTTAAAAAAGTTGTTGAAAGGCTAGTAAATTACTAATATTTATTCCCATGTAGGCCCCTTACCCTTATGAAGATCATCTCCTTACCGTACTTCAATTGCAATCTGTAAACTTTGTGTACAAAGCAAAGCATGTGACCTATGAATGGTCAACAGATTGCCTGGGTTACCTATAATTAGTGCTCGCTTGGCTTTAACATATGTGATTCTACCAGTGGTAGGACAAGAAATACCGTTTTTTAAGGCCATCTACTGCACGTACCGTTTTATAGTTAAAATCTACCGCTTTTTAAAATTAAGATTTAAAAAAAAACTAAATTTTTTGAAAAAAACAATTTTTTTTGGGCACATTATAGAAACCAGCCAGAACCAGTCTACTATGGACAGAAACTGTTCCAGCAGTCATTGTGACCAGTGCCATGATGCATGACTGTGTAATCCGATTAAGGCTAACATGTACACACAAAGTTGTTAATTGATTATCTTATTGTTATAATCTGGAGAGTTTAGGCTAAATGCGGGGTGTTTTTTGAGGTGTTATAAGTAACAAAGAGATCAAAGGAGGTCCATGATGGCTTTTGAGTCTTTGATTAAAAATTGGCCATCCTTTGGCAGAGGTCAGATAAAAAGGAGATACTAACCAAAAAAATGTGATTTTGTCTATTTCTTTTCATATTTAAAGTACAGCAATTGCAACACTGTGTGAAAAATAATAGTGAAAAAATAGGGCCCTTCAATGCACATGGAACTGTAGTCAGGGCCTGTGGAATTGAGTCGGGGCTTGTGATTTTTTTAAGTCACCATCCCTGGGTCAGTTTAAAAAAAAAAATTGTGAGCACTGTACATGCAACTGTTTGAAATAAATGAAGCCTGATGTAGAAGCTTAATTATAATGCCTTTGCCAATGACTACAAAAGCACTATTGTAAAATTTAGACAGTTGCCTCGTCTATCCCGAACACCCCTGAAAAAATACACAACTATTGCAATCTTCCACCTGAAAATGCAGCTATGAAGATTATACTGATATTATGAAACTATAAATGGAATAAAAAAAAATCTAGTTAAAATGGAATAATGAAAACATTAATGTTGTGATTTGAAGTGTACTTTTTCAAAAATGCATTCTACTCAGTGTCCATGTTGGCTTTCAAACAATACATGCATACTGGGAGCAAGATTTAATTTAATCAATGTGTGTCACGTAAACATCAAACAAAGCTCTCATCAAAATACATCTTTTTGCCAGAAAATACTTAAAATTCCCATAATGGCTTTGCGAGATTGTGGCTAGAAAAAATTCCTTTTGAATAGTTAATGTACGAGTAATGTATCATAAAAAAATCTTAATAAGATCAGGTTTAAAGTCAGCCCAAACCTAGTCTTGGTTTACATGATCAACAATAATTAAATCTGCCAACAAAAAAATCAATCTAATAAATATCTCATAAGAATATACATTGAAAATATAATGAAGAAAAAACACTATCTTTCTACAAGTAACATTTGTCTAGTAATTTTTGCACTGAAAACAAAACAGACTAGTCGTAAATTGCAACCCGAATTGCATAAACTGCTATGCAAGATTGTGGACTGGACAAAAATTCCTTTTTAAAAGTTACTGTACAAGTGATGCATCATTTGAAAGCTTTTTTAAGTATCAGTTTTTTCAAAAAAGCTTGCCATCTTTTAGCGGTACCAACTGGGTCTCAGATCAAACCCCATGAATGTATGGAGTAATTTCCAGGGTGTTACTGAAGTTGACAGTTGGTATCGGGTTATACGTGAGTATATACGGTACTTTATTTTCGTTACATTTTATTATGTGTTGTCAGGATGGCAGCATTTGCAATTAGACATAGGTTTAATGAAGACTGATGGAGAGCAATGATACAGTTCTTCAACAATGCATTTTCAAATGTTAAGTTAACACCTGAAGAACATTTAAAACAAAAGCTATTCAATGCAACTCTATGAATGTGAGAGCAGACTAGGGGAATCCGGGTTGCATCAGGATATCTGAAAGTCCATACAAAATTTCCAGCTAGTCTCACTATGCTCACCCTCTAGGTTTCACCAACTTTATAATTACAGACAACATGTACTCTATGCCTAACTGAAGAACTGGAGTAAATTAATCAGCAACAACCCATTAATTAATTGGTAGATATACACTGGCATCCAGCTCATGTAGCTTCAAAATGGGAAGCTTTTTTGGAAAAACCTTTATTTTGTTAATCATGACCAGGTGCTCAAGACTTCCAAGACAATATAAACAGGAGGCATCACCACTGGTGAGTTTTGCAATTGGAGATAATCCGTGCTTGTTTATGCCAAAACCAGCAAGTTTTAAGGTGCTTAAGACCTTCAGGACTATAGAAACAGGAGGTATTGCTAACAGGAACCTTCACAATGGGAGATAATCCACCCATTTTTTATACCAGAGCTGACAAGTTTCAAGTGACCAGAAATGTACCGGTATACCTTTTTACATATAAAAACAATCCATGCCTACATTACCAGAAAACATGAGTTTTTATCCGATATTAATGTGTGATTTTCTAAAGCCTGTCATGACAGCAATGTGGAAGTAAACTGTCTTGTTTGCTAATTATCATAAAGGACTCGTATTCAATAATTATACAAAAAGATTAGACAGTCTGGAAATAGGTGAATATAAAATAGAAGATATGGGGGGGGGGGGGGGAATGGCATGACTGGTTGAAAGAGAAAAGTGAAAATTCAGTAAAATTAACTTTTCAAAGCTGATTCTATCATTAATTAAAATGAGATGGAAAGAAAGGCTCAAACAAATGCACCGTTAGTCATTTTACTAGCTTGATTTAAGAGCCATAATAATAAAAGTATCACTTTATTCCTTAGGTGTAAAATGAGTGATACAAATTTCAAGCACATGTAGTTTTTAAAACTGATGTGGCGCAAATGGGTTTTTTTAACACTGAAGCATACCGTATATACTTGCGTATAAGCCAATACCAACTGCAAACTGCATAGACCCAGATCTGCCGTCACATAATGCGACGGAAGATCTGGGTCTATGCAGTTTGGAAGGTCTAATCAGTAGAACAAACAACATAGACCCTGATCTGCTGGCGCATAATGTGACAGCAGATCAGGGTCTATGTTGTTTGCATTTGAACCTGGATTTTGTGCGAGTATATACAGTAAATCAAGGATGGTTATATGCTGTGAGATATAGGTTTGATCCTGCATATTTCAAAAGATATACAATTTTCAATATCATTGTCTTTCCATAGGTTTATTATAGGAATTCAATCAGTACCATGTGCCCTATAAGCCCGAGTGGGTGAAGTGGAGCAAAACTTGACTTTGAACCACCCAACTTTGCCCTTTGCTTTTTCCTGGGGTGAAAATTAAGTCGCTCTCTTGGCTACCAACTAGGAACAATCAAGGGAGCAAATTCTTCAATCACTCACCAAGTGATGACATGTGACCAATGACACTACTCATTTCAGAGACCTGCACAGTTGACACAAATAAATATGGCTGTATTTGCCAATAAAATTGTTTTACAATAGGACAATTGTAATTAATGGACTTATGGATCTGTAAAGATGCTTACGATGAAACAACTTGTGAAATGTGAAACAAATGAAATCTGAATGTTACATCTGAAAAGGAAATTTGTCATGGATCAATGAAGCATACTATGTTTGTGTCATCTGATTGGATATAACAACTGGGAAAGTACAACTTCTTGCATTTTTATGTACAATGGGGATTTAGGAAACTGCTCTTAAATAATGACAATGTAATCTACACTGACTGTCAAGATGTCCCTAACAAACTGATTAGGTATTATTTCTTTGGCTTGTCAAAACAGTGCTACAAAATGAAATGTTTCTGAAAATTTTAAAAGAGAAAAACCAAAGACTTTCAACAAAGTGTTTTGAATCAGAGGGGATTTAATTGGTATATTCAAGATGACAAGTGATTTTGGTACTGCTCATTATAAACATACATACATATACACATACACATATGTATGTATGTACATATATTCAAAAATAGTTGAAATATAAGTACATATGGGAATTGATTTGCTGACCCAGATCTAGTCTTCCTGTGAATTCAAACTTCTCCTTCTTGGTTTTGTATCGATTGTTGAAATACAAGTGCATAATGGGAAATTATTTACCAACCCAAACCCTGTCACCCTGTAAATTCAAACTTTTCCCTCTTGATTTTTGGAACTAGAAGTGACTTTTCCCTAAAATTCAATCCTAGCCTGACCTTGAGGTTTAAGTCTGCCAAAACCATAATAGGACAAGGTTTATCCTAGTTTCCTCGAAGATTATGTACAGCTCTCTCTCGTTATAACGCAGTAGTCGGGGTCCATAAGTACCAACCACATTATGCACCAAAATGCGTTATACAGTGAAACCCCGCTATAACGCGCCCCGCTATAACGTGAATTCGGATATAACGCGATCGTGGCGTGGCTCCCAAAATTTCATATATTCATTCGCACATGAACATTTTTTTTTCAAAGTACGAGAAATAGTGTATAAAAATGTGTATATTACAGTATCATTTTGGGGAAGAGATCGCGTATGAATTCGAGTATAATTCGTCTGTGGCATGGTTCCTGAAATTTTATATACATGTACATGTATTTTTCTTGTACATGGAAAAAAAAAATTTTTTTGAAGTACGAGAAATAGTGTACAAGAAGTTTATTATCATTTTGGAGAAGAGATCACTTATGAATTCGATCGTGGTGTGGCTTCTGAAAATTAACAATTTCACCAATTTCTTGAAGTGTTATGCCAAAATAAACATTATCGGAAATGTTACTTATTATTGATCCATGAGTAAAGCCAGAAAGTCTTCTTTGTGTTTGTCTTCAATTCATTCTGTATACAATCATTGCTCAAACAATAGCCGACATGTTTTTCTTCTTTAACTGCATACACAACCGAGCATCAGACAATGTGGTGGTTGATAAAAGATTCTCACGATTTAATAAACATAAAAAACTAAAGCCGCCAACACGTGCGCTGGACTTGAATTCATCCTGTATACAATCATTGCGCAAACAATAGCCGACTTATGTTTCTTCTTTAACTGCATACACAACCAAGCACCAGACAATGCGGTGGTTGATCAAAGATTGTCATTTGTGGGTGCTTATATAGAGACTGAGCTTGGGCGGCAAGATCAAAGATTGTCATATGTGGGTGCTTATGTAGAGACTGAGCTTGGGCGGCAAGATCACAGGGAGTTCAAATAACCACTATCTGTTACTTGGCACTGAACAAGTACAGCTGTATCAAACTCGTGGCTCAATCAAAGGGTTGTCATGTGGGAAAACAAAGTCGGATCGATATCAAATAGTAAACAGTGTTGATACCCTATTCATGCTATACATTAGACGTGTATACGTTGTTCTCTGAATAAAGTAAAATATAGTAAAACCCCGCAATAACGCGACCCCGCTTTTTCCGCGATCGAATTTTATGGACCCCAAATATCGCGTTATAGCGGGGTTTCACTGTATTGAGAACTGCGTTATGTACGGAACTGCTATATACAGAGAATATCCTGATATACCAAACAGTGGTATAGTGGGCACTATAATTTTTTTTAAAATAATGGTGTTTTGAAAAGGAAATGAAGTTATAAAACCAAGTTTCACCTAGTTTTCTTTCAATCCATATTGTTATACATTGGTGTCATTTAGGTCATGGGGTCCATTGTAGTACTGCGTTAAATCCAGAACTGCGTTATAATGGGGGAGAGCTGCATATGGGCTAAAAGTACACGACAAAACACCAGGATCCATATTCATGAAACTCCTCAACCTAAGTGCACACAAAACCAAATAATAATTTCATTTTCATAGAACATTCTTCAACTTACAGGTATGAAATATTTTGCATCCTGTAAACCAGTATCAATGAATAAGAAAAGTAGTCAATTTGAAGAGGTTGGTTAATATGTAGCCAGTCCATCTATAATTGATGTGCAAACTGAGACTGGTGCCAATATAACTAGGTCAACTGCAGCACTAAAAGGGACAAACGAGTATCCAAAATTAAACCCCTCAGACAACAATATCCATTTTAACCTGGGCCATATCCAACATTTAAGGCAAAGTGCCTTCATCAGTATTTGAAATTGCTTTGTGCCAAGTGAAGTGAAGCCAGCAATATTCAGAGCAGACTACCTGTAGTAACTTTTTAAGGAATTTCACTAATTGTTTCAATAGTTGCTGACCTGAAGTTCAGCAGGTTCTGAAAATGAACCTTTGAACAAACATTTGTTGCACAGAACCTTGTGTCTCACTTTAAAAACTTTAACTTTCTTGACTATGACATTTCCACAGCTACCATTGCCACTGGAAAAGTGACACATATCTTTGGTGAGACAAAAATCATAAAGTAACTCTCAACAAGAATGTCTGTCTGTCTGTCTCTCTCCAATACATGAATCTAATAAAGTAAAAATGACCTTCCTAGGGCTAATGGACACTGAGTTGGTAAAAAAAACTACTGGTAATCACTAAATCTACAACCAAATCCCATGTGAAGTCTTACCTCAGCTTTTAAACTAACCTGGTGGTTTTCCTGGGGGAGCAAAATACAGGAAAGCTAAGTTAAATTAATGTTGAATTTATGCTCCCATAAAAGCATTCTTCACTACTGTGCAGAAAACGGCACCAATTTGAAAAAGATTTTTCAATTTGCTTTCATCTGCTTCATTATAGAAATTTTCAACCAAATTTTAAATTTTTAGGTGGCCGAAATATATAATTTATGGTAGGTCAGTAATTGTAACTATTTTTAATTTGGTGAAGTATTTTTTTCTCAAAAATTTGGATGACATTCCAGCATAATCATTATGACTCACACTATACAAGAAGTGACATTTATTCACTACATATAAACATTAGTCCCTTGAAGGGACTGATGCTCTACTGGGTGAAAAGAATTTCCAGGAATTCAAGATAAGACCATTTCTTCCTTTTAACTGTCGAGCGTTAAAACCATCTCTGATATTCTTCAGCAATATAGCAATTAAAAAAAATTTAAATTAGCTGTTGTGGTATACATATTGGATGTCAGCTTGGCACCATTTTCATTTAGGACAATGCAGACATCATTAGAAAACATTTGGTGAAAACCCCATGTCATAATGATCATCCATTCAGAGGGAGTAGTGACAGCAAGAATTTAAGACAGTCGTCATGGCAGCCATACTGGATGTATGACTGGCATTATTTTCATTTTGGGCTTGGTGAAAAACCCCTATCATTATGATCATCTATTCAGATTGAGTAGTGACAACAAGAATTTTAAGACAGTTATTGTGGTAGCCATATTGGATGTAAAACTGGCACCATTTTCATTCAGGACCAACTAGGTATCATAAGAAGTTTATTGGTGAAAACCCCATGTTGATATAACCATCCCTTTAGAAAGGACTAGAGAATATTTTCAACATTTGACTTTCCATTCAGGAGTAGCAATAACAAGATTTTAAAGATGGCTGCTGTGGCAGTCATATTGGATGTTAGATTGGCACGATTTTTATTTAAGACCAACTGGACATCATAAGAAGTCTTCTGTTGAAAATTCCTTGTCAATATGACTTTCTGTTTAAGTAGAGTTGTGACAACATGATTTTTAAGATGGCTGCCATTGTGGCCATATTGGACGTCAGATCGGCACCATTTTTACTAAGGAGCAACTAGACATCATAGAAAGTCTTTTAGTGAAAACCCCATGTTGATATGACCATCCATTCAGGAAGATAAGCGATAGCAAGATTTTCAAGATAGCATATGGCGGCCACATTGGACGTCAGATTGGAAGCATTGTCTATGAAACCCTTTTTTTTAAAAAGTTCGTAACAAAAATAAAGAAATGGATGACAAAATAAAAATCTGTTTTGCCAAAGCCAGTTATACAGACCATCTAATATTCACATTTTAAAAGTTACAATGTCCGATTATTTTTTTATATTGATGGGGAATAAATATATATATATATTAACATATCAGCATATAAATGTGTACACTGACACAATACTGCTGAGACTTGTGTCTAATGACTAGATCATTGAGAACATTGTGAAATCAACAGGATAAAAAAAGCAGTTGTAATCACTCTACCTGCATTTTAACAACTGATAATAATGAATGGTAATCCTTTGATATGAATACACAAGCTCATTAACAGATTAATTGTCTTCAGCTGATTACAATACATGAAAGGTGCTGACATCGCAGTAACAACTCGTTATAGGTTAAGTCTAATTTCTTGTGAAAATCCCATACTGTAGACAACTGTTTTTGCCTTTGGCTAATCTGTAGATTATTCTTGTTCCATTTAAACATACATGCTACCAAGGGAAGGCAATTTTTTAAAAAATATATGCCAAGGTACTCTGATTACTCAAAGAGTTCACATGAAAATAATACAAAATTCAAAATTTAATCTATGGGTGACTACTTCACACTGAAAGTGTCTTCCCTTGGTCCCAAGTGTGTTTTACTTGAACAGCCCTAAGAACATTTACAAATGAAGGAGTGTATAACTTTAATATAATAATGTCTCTGTCTGTGCTGATCAACTACAGTGAGCAGCAGCTGATGGATTTAAGCAGACATTTCTATTCTAGACTTGCTCTACCTCCCCAACTAAGTTCTGAGAAAATGCATGTTTTTGTTCTTTCTCTTTTATTTGGTAGATTTTTTTTAACATGTTTGAATATCTGGTTAACCTTAAATGAACTGCACCATGGAATTTTCCATTCGGATCTTGCTCTCATTTAACTTTAGTGTTCACTCATTAATTACTAGCAGTTATTATAATAAATACCCATGTTTTCTCAATTAATTTTCTTTTAAAAGTAATAAATCATTAATCAAATGACAAATTGTGTATTTGCATAAATTAGTACCTTTTTTCATTAATTCAGACTGAGAATATATTAAATCTTCCCTGCTGTAGGTGTGACTTTAACCTCGAAAATATGTTACAAAAGTGGTGGTCAAAGACTTTAGCAACTCGGCCGACTACCACAAACCTTGAATGTTTTCATTGCCAGATTCATTGTTTTGAAATAGGTAGGAGTGTATAACTTTAATATAATAATGTCTCTGTCTGTGCTGATCAACTACAGTGAGCTGCAGCTGATGGTTTTAAACAGACATTTCTATTCAAGACTTGCTCTACCTCCCAAACTGGAAATAAGTTAGGGCGGCTATCTGTCTTGGTTGTTTAATAATAATGAAAGCAAAGGCAGTTTTTAAAAATATATTCTAAGGTACTCTCATCACTCAAAGAGTTTATATGAAAATAATACAAAATTCTAAATTGCATGTATGGGTGACTACTCCATGTTGAAAGTGCCTTCCCTGGGTCCCAAGTATGTTTTACTGGAACAGCCCTAAGTTCTGAAAAAACACGTTTTTGTCCTTTCTCTTTTATTTGGTAGATTTTTCCTGATCCACAGTGTTGCACCTAGGATCCTAAGGTCAGAGGACACTATGTCCCTCACCCTCCAGATTTGGGGACGCACAACATTTTAAAGGGACAAAGGAAAATTGTAGTACATAATGCACTAGAAGTGCCAATAAAATGGGATAGTCTTATTTGTTTCGACAGTTTTGCCACCTTAAACTTTCTCATATTTTCCTTGGACATTTACATTATTACAAGAAACGTTTTATCATATCATCACTCATGAAAACATTAACATGTTTGAATATCTGGTTAACCTGAAATGAACTGCACCATGGAATTTTCCATTCCGGATCTTGCTCTCATTTAACTTTAGTGTTCACTCATTAACTACTAGCACTTATTATAACAAATACCCATGTTTTCTCAATTAATTTTCTTTTAAAAGTAATAAATCATTAATCAAATGACAAATTGTGCATTTGCATAAATTAGTACCTTTTTCACTAATTCAGACTGAGAATATATTAAATCTTCCCTGCTGTAGGTGTGACTTTAACCTCGAAAATATGTTACAAAAGCGGTGGTCAAAGACTTTAGCAACTCGGCCGACTACCACAAACCTTGAATGTTTTCATTGCCAGATTCATTGTTTTGAAATAGGTAGGAGTGTATAACTTTAATATCATAATGTCTCTGTCTGTGCTGATCAACTACAATGAGCTGCAGCTGATGATTTTAAACAGACATTTCTATTCAAGACTTGCTCTACCTCCCAAACTGGAAATAAGTTAGGGCGGCTATCTGTCTTGGTTGTTTAATAATAATGAAAGCAAAGGCAGTTTTTAAAAATATATTCTAAGGTACTCTCATCACTCAAAGAGTTTATATGAAAATAATACAAAATTCTAAATTGCATGTATGGGTGACTACTCCATGTTCCCTGGGTCCCAAGTATGTTTTACTGGAACAGCCCTAAGTTTTGATAAAATGCATGTTTTTGTCCTTTCTCTTTTATATTTGGTAGATTTTTTCCTGATCCACAGTGTTGCACCTAGGATCCCAAGGTCAGAGGACACTGTGTCCCTCACCCTCCAGATTTGAGGACGCACAACATTTTAAAGGGACAAAGGAAAATTGTAGTACATAATGCACTAGAAGTGCCAATAAAATGGGATAGTCTTTTTTGCTTTGACAGTTTTGCCACCTTAAACTTTCTCATATTTTCCTTGGACATTTACATTATTACAATAAAGGTTTTATCATATCATCACTCATGAAAACATTTACATGTTTGAATATCTTGGTTAACCTGAAATGAACTGCACCATGGAATTTTCCGTTCCGGATCTTGCTCTCATTTAACTTTAGTGTTCACTCATTAACTACTAGCATTTATTATAATAAATACCCATGTTTTCTTAATTAATTTTCTTTTAAAAGTAATAAATCATTAATCAAATGACAAATTGTGTATTTGCATAAATTAGTACCTTTTTTCACTAATTCAGACTGAGAATATATTAAATCTTCCCTGCTGTAGGTGTGACTTTAACCTCAAAAATATGTTACAAAAGTGGTGGTCAAAGACTTTAGCAACACGGCCGACTACCACAAACCTTGAAAGTTTTCATTGCCAGATTTTGAAATAGATATTCATTGCCATCTTACAGGTTTTATCACTTTTAGTGACTTTGGCCATTGTTAGTGCCAACATAGACATGGATGCACATCTGCGAAGGAAAAGTGTATGCATATTTATTTTTTTTCCTGACAGAAAAGTGTGCCCAGAGGGGCGCACAGGGTCCAGATTTGGGGGACATAGGACAAAATATTGTGGGAAACCCATGAGCCCGCACTCTAGGTGCAACACTGATCCAGGTATAGTGTTCTGGGACAATGCAACTGCCATGTACTATGTTTCTTAGTATGTACAACATGAAGTTGTACTCTGTCATTGCTATGTGCTATTGACGAAGATGTGCATGCAGACATTTAAAGTGGCTATCTTGAGAAATTAACTAGTGCAAACATACTGATGGATTTGGCTCTGGCGTTTATGAGTATAATTTTAGCTATGAAACTTTAGTTCATTTGTGTTATGCAGAAGTCTTTTGGTGAAAGCACACTATGAATATGATCAGTCATCTAGGAGAAGTAGCGATAACAAGATTTTCAAGTTGGGCACTACTGGCAGCGTTACTGGAAGTCAGATCATGCCCTTTTTGATTTACAACCAATGGGCACATAATAAGAAGTCTTTCAGTAAAAACCTCATGCTGATATGACCATTCAGGATTAGTGATAAGATTTTCAAGATGGCCACTGTGGTGGACATATTGAGATGTCTGGAGAGCACCATTTTCATTCAGGACCCACTAGACATCATAAGAAGTTGTTTAGTAAAAACTATGTTGAAATGACCATCCATTCAGGAGTAGTAGCGATAACAAGATTTTCAAGATGGCCACTTTGGTGGCCATATTGGATGTGCAAAGAGCACCATTTTCATTTATGACCCACTAGACATCATAAGAAGTCTTCTGGTGAAAACTTCATGTCAGTATGACTTTCCATTCAGGAGGAGTAGTGATAAGATTTTCAAGATGGACAACAGATTGGCACCATTTTCATTTAGGACCAACTAGACAGCATATGAAGTCTTTCAGTGAAAAACCCATTTCAAGACGACTTTCCATTCTGGAGGAGTAGCGATAACAAGCTTTTCAAGATGGCTGCTGTGGTGGCCAAACTGGACATCAGATTGGCACTAGTTTCATTTATAACCAATTAGACATCATAAGAAGTCTTACCATGTTGATATGACCATCCATTCAGAAGAAGTGGTCATAACAAGATTTTCATATTGGATGTCTGAGATGCACCATTTTCATTTAGGACTAACTAGACCAGAGATGAATGTGTGTGTATATTTTCATAGCAATCCTTCCCATAGCTTAGATTGAGTAACAATAACAAACCTGTGCTAATGAATGGACGACGGATGACAGACAACTGACCATCCCATAAGCTCTTCTGGTCTATGACCAGTAGAGCTAAAAATCTGCTAGTCAAGAGTGTTGGGCTATCCAATTTGTACTGCCCTGGTGTATACAAATTGATTTTAGCATGTTTTAAATTTAACTAAGTATTAATATAAGTATAAATGATTCTATAATCTATTTTTAACCAAATTGTTGTAACAAATTGAACTGGTCCCTTCAAGTTGGAATTTGACTGCTAAGTATCTTATAATTAGACTCTTTTTTTTTATACAAGATTGTAATAAAGAGATTTCACTGCACTTCTATATAAATGTATTAGTCATAGTTCTTACAAACCAAAGTTTAGAGCAAAATGTTTCTTTAATATTTATCCATTCATAACATGTTGGAAGAACATCCACTCCATTGCAAATTCAGCCCTCCAAAGCAAAAACAAAGATGTTAACTATGTTAAAAGTGCTAAAAAGATGTCTGCTTGCCAAGATGGAAGTCAGATGAGACTATTCTCTGCTTGGAGAGAATGTTAGCACCAAAACCCATCAATCGTCAGTTACTCCTGGAGCAGATGTTCATGCTCTTCCAGGGATGTAAATGTGGGTAGGACTTGGGAGGATGTACCAATATTATGATTCGGCAAGTATTAACAATGAAACCTATTGGTTTCTTCTTCAAACACATTACCTGATCATAATATGTTCGGTGAATAGGTAAGAGAAGTTACATTTCCTTACCATACAGTTGTTCAGTCTCCTAACATGTGTGAAGAAGCTTAGAATCTAGTGTGTTATATGGGCTAGGTAAGCACTGAAGAATTAATGGACACAGACTTGAGAAAATCTTTTACTCCAGCAAATCAAGTGGAAGTAGAGTATCCCACGTTGTTATGAAGCTGCTTAGCAACATGGGAAGGTAGCCTATTGTATTGCTGATATAGGTCTCACCGCCAGGTCGAATCAACCCTTATATGATGTCTCAGATAAAATCTTCAGAATATCATCTCTGATCTCCATCTCATGGCTTAAATAATGCCTGGGAACAGTTGCGCTTAAATGCTAAACTGGTGGTAACTGTCCTAATCTAAGCAAATGTGCATAAGAAATGCATCTAGTCTTGGGTTAATTCCTTGTAGGCTGGGCAGATAATCCAATGGATTCAGGATGATAGAGCCAGAGTGGAAATATCGTCCCTTCCTTCTTTGAGTGATAAGAACAACTGAGATTTCTCTCTTCTGATTGGCCCAGTATTCTTCAAGTGCCACCTACTTCAATGTCCTGATATGGTCCTGAAGATGCCCTTGGGAAGAAGGGTCCAAAGAAGATAGTGGTTTCAAGACAAAAGACTGATTTCCCATGAGCGGAAGCCTGTTGTTAGTGATGAGTTGGTTGGTTGGTTGGTCGTTATGGGTTTAACGCCATTGTTCAGCACGAGATGGGCTATACATGGCGGCCAGTATATTTGGTGGAGGAAGAACCAGAGAAAACTCCAGGAAGAACCACCGACCCATGGGAAGCTACTGGCAAGCTTTCTCACATACCCACGTTAGCCAAGCCGAGACTCGAAATCAAGTGGACAGAGGTGAGATGTCGGTGTTCTGTTAAGGCAAGCACCTTACACCACTCGGCCACCTGGGGCCCCATTAGTGATGAGAACATGGTCAGCATTGAAAGAAACTGAACCACTGTGGCAAAACTACAGATAGTGTGGACTGAACGATAATTCAGTGGATTTTGCTGATTCTGCCTCCTGAAGCTAGAGTGATTAGCAATCCAATGGATTAGAGAGACTCAAGGCAGTGCTTCAAAGGGTGCCTTGTTTAACTACATCAGAACCCACAGTAGGTTCCATTTTGGACAAATAGCCAAGGCCTTTGATCAAGACAAGTCAAAAGTGGCTAGAATGTTTTGCTATGGTCTATGTCCTCCCTTGTATGATGGTGAAATGTGTCTGAAATCATGGAATGGCAGCCCTTGATTGTGACTTGGGATAGCTTCTTCTCCTTTAAAAGCCACAGAAGGAAGTTAGCTATTTGCGATACTGAGACTTTTAAAGGAGATGCATCTCTACTTGCACCACTGGGAGAAAACTCTCCATTTTGTCTTCATTTCCCCTCATAGGCTTTCAAAGTGGTGGGCCTTCTTGTCTGGGCAATTCTGTCTATCACTTGTTCGGAGGTTTCTTTCCGATGGCTTGTTTGGTATGAGCCAGGTCTGTAGGTTCAGAATTTCTGGGTTCGGATATAAAACCTGCATGCATGGTTGTTACAGCAGGAGAGGAGAAGGCAGAATTTTCATGGGAATCTCTGCTGATAGATTCAGCTCTTTGATCCATGATTTTTCCCACTCAAGAAGAGTAATCTGGATTAGCTGGCACATGGATTCCCTTGCTTTCTGCCAGACTTTGAGATTCAGAGGGGTAATGCATCAAGACCATTCCAGTTCTGGGAAAGGGTGTCTACTGCCCAGGCTTTTGGATCTGGGACTGATGAGACAAAGGTGGGCAGCTTGTTGTTCTGCATCATCACAAAGAGGTCAACCTTAGCAGGCACAAATTTGAATGAAAACAGAGGGCCAAGTAGACCATAAGGCTGGTCTTTCTTGGCTAAAAGATTGATGGGATACTGTAACAAGTCATTAAAGGAGTAGTAGGAGGTGGACAGAACTCTGGAGGCAAAAGTTGGAAGACTTGTTTGATTGATGTGCAAAGGCCGAGTATGTCCTGGACACTGTCAGGTCAAGGAGGCAATACTGTGCTTGTGAGTGTGTCTTCAAACTCAGAATTGTGGGGTGACAAAGAAGCCTCATGCGAAGGTAGTGATGACAGGGCTGGTGAAGTGGTCATGACAATGAATGAGGCTAGAAGTCCATACATGTCGGGACATGGTGATCTCCAGGTGTTCACTTTGAGTGTTGTCAAAGGTTCGAGAAGGGTACTGGGTGTTTGTGAATCGATAGTAGCTGGTACTGGTTCATAATGGAGCTGTGACTGGTGATGGACCTTTCTGGTGCCAGTTCACAATGCCTTCATAGGTCCGTTACTGGATATTGGGGGAAACTGGTTCACCGAGTCCAGTACTGTTTAGGCTGTGTCTCTGTGGCAGTGGGCATAGGTCTTGACTGCTGGAGCAGGAGTGGATGAGGACCAGAGCTGGGAGCTGGCTGGTGTTTGGTGCCAAAGCTAGTGCCGCGTCTAAATGTGGTAATGGACTATCCAGGGTGGCCACTGTACTAAACTGGCATTGGCCTGGTTGTCTGTTCAGTGCTGATATGCTCTGGTTGTACTGTGGGCAATTGCTGGGCTGTAGCTGTGTAGGAGGCCAATGATGGCAAAGATTGCTGGGCCTTCTTCGGAACTGGGGAGCTTTCTGCCTTTAGTGACTCAGTCATAAGGAAGTTGACAACTGAGGCTGCAATGCTGATTATGTCTGCATCCTTGTGTAAGTGTTTCTTAGCTCTCCCATTAGCCCAGGTCAACTGCTTGGCTGTACTGTTGCCCATTTGTCTTGCAGTTAGAGACAGCGAAACAATGGCTTGTCCAGATGAAATCAGTCAAACGTCACATTAAGCTTATTACTAGGAAAAAATAACCATATATGAGATATAATTTACAAAAAAAGTTGAGTACTGAGATGAATTGCAAGTACTATAGACAATATGGCTGGCAATTAAGATGGTACCAATTAGCTTATTGTATGCCAAAGTTAGGCAACTGAATTGCAAAATATTTTACTGTAACGGTGAAAGAGCAAAATGGAGTATACTTTCCTGTGGTGGGAAAATTCCAAAGGATTGCACAAACTGGTGTCAAGGCATAAGACGGAAGGTACTTGTGAGGCATCTTGCCAGGGTGGGCTGAACAGGCATGAGCAAAAGTATTAACACTTGAATGATGGGATCTGGCACCAATCCCTGTATCCAAGGGGAACCCACTCCTGTCTGACTTCCATCCTGGCAAGCAGACACCTTTATAGCACTTTTGTTGCAAAACAAAGATGTGGATAATGTCTTTTTTAGCTTGGAAGGGCTGGATTTGCAAGGTAGTGGATGTTTTCCTAACATATTAACATCAGGTAATCTATCAGAAGAAGAAAAATACTTACTGTATCATCTAAGTCAAAATTTTCCATGTCTATCTCTAATTCCTGTTCCAATTCATACATTTCTTTTGATGATAATCCTATTGAGGGTGGAGTGGGCTCCTTTGTGGGTGGAGTGGGCTCCTTTTTGGGTGGAGTAGGTTCCTTTGTGGGTGGAGTAGGTTCCTTTTTGGGTGAGAAGCCAGAGTCCTGAAGGAAGAAAAACAAAGAAATTACTATCAACTCCACACTGCCTGAACAATGACCTAAACTCAAAACTTTACCAGACATGGACAAGGGTAAACAACATTTGCCTTTGTACAATAAAAAAAAAACTGCAGATCTGAATATGAGCTGTTTGATGTTGGTCAAATACATATAAATACACTGCACATTATTTCTTACCTGCAACCTGTTTGCTGGTGCTTCGGCTGCTATCTCAAACTTTTCGTCCTCATCCTCGTCTTCATCTCCCCACTCATTGGTCGCCTTAGGGGGTGCATACTGAAAGTGCCCCTTTTCCTCTGCTTGCTGCATCTCCTCTATTGGGTTACGCTCATGGTTACCCTGCAGAGAGAAATCATTGGTTATCTCCCTTTGAAAAGAATTTATTGTTTAATATTGTTAAAATGACAGACAAAAGCACTGATCATGACAATACTGCAGAGAATTTCCCTGATGTATAAACTGTGTTCCTCACTGAGAAATAAATATTACCTGGCTTAAGAATACAAACATTCAGTCAATAATTTTAAGCAAACATTCTTGATAATGTTGTGCTATTCAAAGTGGACCAAATTTTATGTACAACTTGAAATGTGTCCATATGCCATGGATGCCCCTGCCAATATGATGCAATTAAAGGGCAAATTGCTTAGTTAAACAGGGGCTATAACTCCATAAAGTTCTGCCTGAAAACATTAAAGTTCAAACTTGAGACATAAATCTTCTTAATATAAAGCCTCACTGCAAATTAAATTTGGTTTTAATCCATGAGGAACAAAAATTTAAAGGCAAAGTATCAGTCAAACAGTGAGCCATAATTCTGTAAAACTCTGCTGGAAATTGAACTTTTTCATGTAAAGCCAAATTTGATTTTAATCCATGAAGTTCTTCAAAAGTTATTTAGCAGAAATGAAATTGAAGGGCAAAGTTTGGAATGAAACTGAAGGGCAAAGTTCTAAGTCAAACCGGAACCACAACTTTTTAACAGTTTACCTGAAAAAAGTGAACTTTGAAAACTTAACTTGACCAAGATCTTCTTAATGTAAAGCCTTATACCAAATTTTATTTCAATCCATGAAATCCTTCATAAGTAGACAAGCAGAAAGTAAATTGAAATACAAAGTATTCAGTCAAACAGGAGCCATAACTCTATAAAAATCTGTATTCTTAATGTAACACCTCAGACCAAACTTGATCGTATGCCATGAAGTTCTTTATAGTTACTGAGCAGAAACAATATTTGTGACAGATGTGATAAGACAGGCACTCTGCACCATTGCTACTAAGTAAAAGCCTCTGCTATCTGGCGATTTACTTTTTGGATATCATCCCTATGTTGACCAGCTGGGCAGACACTATGTATGTTAGGAGAAACAAAATAGTTCAAAACACTTGGCCCCTATACTTTGTTTATTTTTCTTGACTTGCTAAGGTAATTCTAATATCTGTCTTGATTGCAATTTAAAGTAAGCAAATTTCTTTGTAAAGCTATGTTAACGTGTTTTTTGGCAATACGTAAACTTGCCCATGCTCATTGGAGCACTTCCTGGCCCAGTTGTCAAATCCACCATATAATGTATTCCTTATTAAACATAGCTCATGGACACAGGAGCATATATCATTTACTTCATAAGCAATTCCAAATACATGCACATGTATCCATATTAAAATACTAATATCCCAGATCCATTGAAAACTAGTTGTGTCATTAGGACCACGGAACCATCTGATCTGAAAATGGATATAGTTTGGGACCACTGAAAGGGCATGCAACTCATTCACCCTGCATGCTGAAGAGAGCTATCAGAAAACATGTTTTGTATGACAGCAGCTTCAATGAGGTTCTGGCTAAAGGTTCAAACTGATCAGAACTGAGCCATGTCATCATCTAAGACAGATTCCATTTAGGAAATACGATGAGAGATTTTGGTCTATTCAAGTCAAAATTGGCCAATAGGTCTGATAAATCCTTATTGTGACCAATATCAGCTCTACCATGATGAATGAGATCATGGAGTGGTAGCCTTTGATAGTAATTGGGGCTAACTTTTTCTCCACAAAATGCCAGAGAAAACAATTAGTCAATTATGGTATTGAGGCACTCAAATTCAGGTGACCAGTGCCTGAAAACCTGCCACTTTCCATCATAGACCTTCAAAGTGGAGGACCTTCTAGCTCATGAGATTCTCTCAACAACAAAAGGCTTAAATTCTTTTCTCTGCACTGCAGGGCTCTCCTGACAAGAGCCAGGCAGCCAGGCATGAAGGAGTAGCCTTTCCAGACTGGGATGAAACACATGCATCTGTGGTTGTATGAGCAGGTTGGGTCTTGTGTGTGTGTGGGGGGGGGCTATTTTCCTGGGAACATCTATTGCTAGATCGAGCATATCATTCACCCATGACTTGTCCCACCTTAGAGGGGCTATGAAAGTCAATTTTCATTTGTGACCCTCAGTTTCTTAACTTTTGGTACCAGAACCATGGTGGTGGTGGGGGGGGTATGCATAGCCCAAAACATCTCCCAAATGACCGAAATTGCATCCATGACCCAGGTTTCTGGTTCTGGGACTGGAAAGATGAAGGTGGGCATTTTGAGATTCTACCTACTTAAAAACAGATCTATCATTGGACACCCCCAAAGTGCACAAATATGCTGAAAGAACAACTGGACGGACAATTCTGTGTGATGGGTTTGACCCCTTTTTGACAATGAATCTGTCAGAACACTGAGTCTGCTGGTGATATGTCTGATTTGGACTATAATATTCATCTGTCCACACCTATGCATAAAGTTCAAAACATGAATTATTAGATCTGGTGATTTTATCCCCCCCCCCCCCTTAACCCATCACCAACAAGTTGTCCCTCATAATCAGGACTACCATTCTGTAAAATTGATCCTTCCAAAAATGAAATGCTTGTACTATGGCCTTAATTTCTAGAAGGTTGATGTGTAGAGGTAAATCTTCTGACCCCTACAAGTCAGTGCCATTGTCCCTGTGTAAAGCCATAAATTCTACTTTATGTACACCAAAAAGAATTGACTTGGCAGTTGCATCAATGACTGGGCAAATACCACAGCTTGTCTTGCCAGTATGTATTGCTGGAAAGTGTGCTGGCCAGTCAGTTTGACTACTGGCTGGTTGGCTCAGTAACTACCTGGGTGGTACATATCATGAAACGGACAGATTGGATAACAGGATCCCCATATAACTCTGCATACCCTGGTGTGGTCGGCTGACATATGGCATGTCTGACCAAAATGATGAATTCATGGTCAGCCATAAATAGGTATGGCTAGCTGGTTAGCCAGCAACCAGAATGGTGGTGTACGGCCCTGACAGATGGCAAAATGGATTGTCAAAGTCAGAAATGTACCCCTAAAGCCCAGCTCAGACATGGAATGGTCTTAAGCCCCTGGGCTGCCTTATAAAGGGAGGACTATCTCCCATTAGCTCTAAGCCATCATTAGTGAATTGTGAGGGATGATGGGGCACAAATCACTTGAGGTCAACAATTGTATCATTGCCTCTTGCACTAGTCGCCTCATCTAAGACTCCATCATATATCTGTGAAGAATACAGGACTGGCAACTTTGCAACCATTTTGTTCTTGTATCTCAAGTTGACCTGATGTAATGGGTTGCCGTCGGCACCTGCATCACATTCGATTTGTGCATGTGTGTGGGGGGGCCATCATAACATCACCCACTGCACTGGCCAGTGATGGCGTTTAAGAATGCAGACTCAGCACATCACCTTATGCTGCTCTGGACTTGCCACGTCTCTCTTTGTTCTTAAGACTTTTTCTCTGTACTGTGGACCAGATTACTTGCAACCACAAAGCACAAACACTGCATGTTGAATTTGAGGAACACCTGGTACAAGCTAGTCATGTCTCAAGCACATTCTCCATGGCTTTAAATCTCTTGCATTCAATGCATTTTGTCATCATCGTCTATTACATAGTTCACCTCTGCTTTCACTAGTCTCCTGTAGCCATTGTAAACATTATCATGTAGAAAATAAATACAGACTACAGTGATCTTTGTC
The DNA here is from genome assembly GCA_029931535.1 of Margaritifera margaritifera. Classification (NCBI taxonomy): domain Eukaryota; kingdom Metazoa; phylum Mollusca; class Bivalvia; order Unionida; family Margaritiferidae; genus Margaritifera; species Margaritifera margaritifera. Next base: position 1,211,415 of record JAQPZY010001172.1, read on the forward strand.
CACTTTATAACTAATTTTTTTTGTCATGCAATCTAATATCTTCACATTTAAACATTTAATCATATTGAAATCTAAACTTTTAATTGGCACTATAATGACATATTGTGCTCACATTGTGAAACCACCTACCAACCCACCCACCTACCTATCTACCTACCTGATGCGACAGGGCATAAATGACATAAAACAATAAAATAGAACATTCTCTTCTATCATATCATAGTATAGGTGATAAGTTGATTTAAAAAAAACCCAGATTAATGTTGTTTGGTATTAACTTTTTTAAATCATCATGCTTAAAATCTGCTTGAGAAGCTATTATCATTTCCATCCTTCTAAGCCAGATTTTACTGGGTGAAAGTCACAGACTTTGAGTAACCATGGAGTGACAGCCAGCAGTACATAGTTCAAGCATAAATAATTACCTTGGTTAACCACTAAAGGTAAGGCCTCACATGAAAAGCAAGCAGCATAAAGTCCACACACCTAATTCCTATATTCATTCACATGTACAATACACAGTTAACCCAGGGTAACATATTATAATAAACAATGCATAGTCATTCATATGGAAAGTTTACCACTGAATAAACATATTTATTCCTACTTCCAAGTGCATTGGTCAGAAATGGCTTTCTGCATAAGCTAGGATGTATTTAAGTCTAGCATGGATGAACCAATGCAATCATAAATACAAATACTTGACCCATGTTAGTAAAGCATAAATGTAGGTCACAGTGACCTTTGGTTTTAAGGATGTAGTAGTAACAAAGATGCATCCAATTATCAAGTTTGATGACTAGAACATAAACAGCATCCAGGAATGAACTTTTTACACAAATTTTAACAAAGTCACTGAGCATGAAATATGGGTCACAGAAACCTCTTTTGGCAAAAAGGCTGTAGAACTTGGCAAGATGCATACAGTCACCAAGTTTCATGATTCCAGTTAGGATAGTATGCATATAACATGCCAAAACCTTATGTAGACATGAGCCAAAGCCAGAAATATAAGTCACAATGAGCCTCTTTTGTTGTTAGAGTGTGGTACTTAACAGAGATGCATATCATCATCAATCTCATGATCCTAGCATGAACAGTGCATGAGAAATGAACATCAAACATAAAATGTTAAATGTGAGAGTAGTGCTCAACAAAATGCATCCCAAGTCTCATGATTCTATATAGGATAGTATGCAAAGAGCATGCCAAAAACCTATGCCATCATGAACTAAATGCAACAACTTAACCTAAGCCAGTAAAATGTGAAATACATATATAGATCAGAGTGACCTTTTTTGGTATGGATGTAGTACTAAGAGAGATGTATACAATCACCTAGTTTAATGATTAAAGCATAAATGAGTAAAAACATGAAATTGAACCGAAGTCAGTGAAATGTCAAATATAGGTCACAGTGACCTACTTTTAAGGATATAGTACTCATCAAGATGCATCCTCTTGTCAAGTTTCATGATTCCAGGTTTATCAGTATTATACAGGAGATACAACATCAATGTGGTCATGAGTTAAATGCTAAAACTTAACATAACCCAGTAAAATGTTAAATGTAGGTCACAATGATCTTCTTTCATTGCAAGGGTGTGGTACTAATTGGGATGCATACAATCACCTAGTTCGATGATTCTGTCTTGGTCAGTGCTTGAGATTGGACCCAGGGCAGTGAAGTATGAAATATAGGTCACAGTGACCTACTTTTATAAGGGTGTAGTAGTCATCAAGCTCCACCCACTCACTTTCATGAATATATATATATATATATATATATATATATATATATATATATATATATATATATATATATACATACACACACACACACACACATATATACATACACACACACATAGGGTGCTAAAAACCTATCTGGTTATGAGCTTAACAAAACACTTAACCTAAATCAATAAAATGTGAAATGTAGGTCACAGTGACATTCTTTTGTGAAATGGGTGTGGTACTAATTGAGATACATACAATCACCTAGTCTTATGATTCTAGCACAAACAAAGCCAGATAAATAAACTTGAAACAAAATTTAACCAAGGTCAGTGAAGCGTGACATGTAGTCATAGTCACCTACTTTTGTGAAGAGAGCATCATCAAGATGCATTCCCTCACCAAGTTTCATAAATCTAGGCATAACAGCATATTTACAGGGTGCTAAAAACCTATCTTATCACGAGTTATATGCAAAAACCTAAGCCACTAAAATGTGCAATGTAGGTCACTGTGACATTCTTTTGTGGTAAGGGTGTGGTACTAATAGAGATGCATGAAATCTTCTAGAAAAGAGATTGAGAAATAAACTTAAAAGACAAAAAGCAAAGTCAGTGAAGCCTGAAATATAGGTCACAGTCACCTACTTTTGTGACAAGAACATAGTATTCATCAACATGCATTCTCTCATCAAATTTCATGAATCATAAACAGTATATATACAGTTTGCAAAAACCTACTTGGTTATGAACTAAATGCAAAAACTTAACCTAAGCCAGTAAAATGTGAAATGTAGGTCAGTGACATTTTTTTGTAGTAAGGGTACTAACAGAGATGCATGTGTAGTAGTGAAAAATGTTAGTTCATTTTAAATACCTAGTTCATAATGATGTCTATGTCAAGTTTTATGAAAACCATCATTTCTGCATTTATAGTCACTATGGATGTATATAATGGAAGTGCTTTTCTATGTATGCACCAGAATGTGCACATGGACAAATTTTTTCTGTTTTTAATATTTTTCCAGAGTTTTTGTACTTCACATATGCATTAGTCATGAAAATGAATATGGTAGAATAATTTTAATGTAAATTATATAAATATTACAGATTTCCTCTTGTTATGAATGATTTTCAAAAGCTGACCAATCAGAATGCTTGCACTATTTTGGGGAATTATCACTGTGGAGTTTGTCAGTCTGTTCAGGCTGTTGAACAGATCACATGGAGTCACTGTAAGTACACATTATGTTTGATTGTTAGCTAGCATAACAATCTTTACTGAGTATATTTTCAGTAGGATGTGCTCATGTTCCCTTTAAATATGACAATTTTTTCATACAAAAGTATATTTCTTCTTATATGCTACTATTTAATTTGCCTTTCATAACTGTTGGGGTAAACAGGTCGGAGTTAGTGAATGTACACGGCACACGCTGTACCTTTACTTAGGGTGAGTATTAGTATTGTAATTATGCAATAGCTTTAGTATGTATTATTTTGATAGCTGCTGTCAATTGCTTAAATAGCATTTCAGTGCATCTCAAATATTTCATTTATATCAGACATTTATTATGATCAGTCTACACTTTGCTTGCTTTTAACAAGCTAATACCCGTCACTACCGTTTTATACCACTGTACTGAAATTATTGTACATTTGAACCCAACACTGATAATGTTGAAGTGTTGGTTCATTTTATTTATAGATTTTACTGGTAGGTGAATAATGATGAAGAATATGTTTCCATAGTAAGTCAATGTGTAGAAACGATGAGACATAGACTAATGTGTTTATTTTTTAAAATTTTTATTTAGACCACATATTGCCAACTAAATTATTTTATACAGATACATATATAATCTACAGAATAAAAGTGGAATTGAAGCTGAGAAATCTTTTGGCTCTTTCTTTTCAACCTACTACACATGCAATCTTCTATTTTATGATTCCAGCATGAACAGAGCTTGAGAAATAACTTGAAACATAGAATTTAACCAAAGTCAGTGAAGCTTGAACTATATGTTATAGTGAACTACAATTGTGATGAGTGTAGTACTCCTCAAAATGCATGCCCTCACCAAAATTAAACCAGAGCCAGTAAAATGTGAAATGTAGGTCACAGTGACCGTCCTTTGTGGTAAGGGTGTGGTACTAACAGAGATACATACAATCATATAGTTTGATGATTTTATCATGAACAGAGTTTGTGAAATAAACTTAAACCACCAAATGTAACCAAAGTCAGTGAAACATGAAATATAGGTAACAATGACCTACATTTGTGATGATGGTGTAGTACTCATCAAGATGCCAAGTTACATGACCCCAGATATAACAGTATTTATACAGTGTGCAAAACACCTGAGCTAAAAGCTAAAACTTTAACCATGAATGTACAACTAATGTACATGTATGTACAAAATTAACCCCCTCCTCTGGGGGTAGGTGCTATAAAACCCACTCTAAACTGCTCTCTAGGACCTAGAAAGAAAGAATTGTTAACAATCAATTATGGCGAACATATGTATATGCTTTCATCTGTGTGGACACTAACGCCAATGCTGGGGGTAGTAATTGGTAGAGGTGAGCTAATAAAGGTATGTTCTCCTTCTTGGCTCCTCTTTCTTAGATCACAAGACGTATTTGAAAGATTACCAAACTATAACCAGTCAATTGAAAAGTGAAAGCAATTTGACTAAACGAAAAGATGGAGAGTCCTATGATCATTGCTGAGAAATCTGACATCAGAAATATTCAAGGAAGCATCATCAGTTATACATTCTACAGCAGTGGAAAAATGAAATGGATGGATACAGGTATAATATCGTACCCTCAATGAAGGAGATAGGTGTGCTAATAATAGAACTAGGATGGATAATGACAATTACTGCCAGATGTTTGTACCCTGATTTTATTAACAATTATAATTGATGAGTGGATAATAAAGATATGACTTGCAAATATGATGTGCTATTTTTGTGCATATTCAATTGATTTTTGACATGATTTTTTAAGAAATCAGTGTGAATCCCACATTTGTGCATCCTAGAATAGACAGTGAGGGGATATGATGTGGAGAAATAGATAAAAATTGATAATTGCAGTATATATTACTACATTGTTAAAGCTCTCCAAACCCAAACCCTATTCCACACACACTCACATACAAAACTCCAACAGATATTGAGAAAATTATGGCAACCTACAGGAACTTTAGGATACAAGTGTGCAGGTACTGGTTTTTGTCTCTGGGGTTTGAGATACTGCTCAGCTCGGAATGCCTCCTTCAAGCCTGGAAACAGGTTCTCATATTCTGCAGGATCAGCTAGCGACTCTGCTGCTTTCTTGTTCACTTTGGCCAAACTCTCCCTCCATAGTTGAACCACTCTAAAAGGTAGAATCATAATTTTATTTGTTAGTACTGGACATAATCTTCTTAAGATAATTAACTGTGGAATCTTGTTGGACCTAAATAGCTGAAATGCAATAATACTCAATGGAGTTATAGTGCAAAAACAATCAGGGGGTATAATTCCACTAAACAATGGAGTAGAATGCTGACAATCAAAATCAGCCTAGATCTCATCAATAACAAGCTGCATACTAAAATTTGGTTGAAATGCAAAAACTTAGCATGGTGATACTGTGCCGCAATGTAACTGGGTGGGTCTGACAGTCTAGTTTTGTTTTTTGTTTTTTGTTGATTAAACACCATTTTTCAGCACATGATAGGCTGGCTATACATGGCAGCCAGTATGTTTGGTAGAGGAAGAACCCGGGGAAAACCCTGGGAAGAACCACCAACCCAGGGGAAGATAATGGCAAGCTTTCTCACATACCCACGTTGGCCAAGCATAGACTCAAACCCACATGGACAGAGGTGAAATGTAAAACACTGACAATCAAACTTGGCCGATGTTTCATCAATATCAAGCTGCAAACCAAATCCAACAAATAATTAAGAGAGTTAATGTGCAGAAAAAAAAGTGGGTCGGTCTGACAATCAGGGACCCTAACTTTGTTAAACGATGCAATAGAATTCCAAATACTGATTCAACCAAGATTTCATCAATATCATGCTGCATGCTTACCTTGGTTGAAATGTAAAAATAATTTAGGGAACTAATGTGTTGAATCCAAACCTGCATACCAAATTTGGTGATGTCCATTACTAAATTGGTTTTTGTGCAGAAAGTAAATTTTTAAATAAATTTATGTTTCTCCGAGAATACTTACCTAATCACACTTTTTGGGAAATAAAACTCTGCTACCTCTCCGATCCAGCCCTCCCAGAAAGATCAAAAATTTTGTCTTTCCTTTCTATATAACACATTACAAAGGGAAAACACTTGTCCAAATTACCAACCCTTTCCACCACTAAGTGGCCAACCATATAACCATATACTGGATGTTCACCAATTTAAGCTTGAGTGAAACATAAATGAGGATGCTCTCAAGGCTGGGAATAGTGGGAGGACTTGATAGTAATGTGATCAGGTAAAACTTAATTTACTAAAGAATTTACTTTCTCCATCTGACAAATTCCTCTATGACATCAGCATAAGAAGAATACCTAATAGAATGAGGAAGTGCACGAGCATCCAACCTCTACCAGAAGTATTCTTAGAGGGAAATAAGGCTGGAGTCCTGGTATGATGGATAAACCACTACCAGAACATGATAGCAGCACAACTGACAGTCGCATAACATGTGACGTCAATACACAGGTAATGGGAAATGAATGACTATTTTTTACCAAGAAAAAATCCATGCAATTACAGCAAAAGTGCTAAACCCACACCAATGAGGAAGTTGTGCTGATGCTAACTGGGTCTGGTGGCTGTCCAGCCACAGCCACTGGATTCAATTCTCGTCTCTGTGACATCAGATCTCAGAGACAGAAATTCAAGAAGGTTGACTCTGCATATAAATGGCATCGATAATGTCTCGCATCAAAACACTGTACAGAGATCAATTGAATCTAATAAGCTGGCATTTTCATCAGACGTATCTGATCTTGTACGACCTCAGAGTACACTAATTGTATCACCCACTTTAGCCATAATTCTAATGCTTGAGATGTTATAACCTCATTTCCAGCCTGAATTGGAAGAAAGAGACATCACTGGGTCCCACACATTTTTTCCATGCATTTCAAGCAGTGCTAGAGAGCATGGACGAAGTCTTGCAGCTCTGTCTCTCTTGATGAATCCATCATGGAGAGTGAGCAGATGTTCACTTTCTGGTTGCCCCCAGATGGTAACTGGTTCTTAGCAATGAAACCTGGTTGCCTCAAAATGACCTTGGAAATGTCTGATCTGAACTGGAGACAATTTGGGTCCATCAAAAGGGTATGCAACTCACCCTGTATGCTGAAGCTAAGGCTATCAAAAAAGTATGTTTTGTAAGATAGTAGCTTCAGTGAGGTTTTGGCTAAAGGTATGAATTAATTTGAACCATGTCAAAACCTATTTAAGATTCCACTGAGGAAACAAGATGAATTATCTAGGACTATTCAGGTCATGGTATATTCACAGACCATAACAAGGTCCTATTAGACTTGCTGTCAAACTGCCTAAAAGTATCAGAAATAATGGAGGAGAAACCCTTGAAAGTAATAGGAGATAACCTTTTATCCTAAAAAAACCTGAGAAAAAAGTTAGCCTAATGAGAGATCAAGGCATTCAAACAGACAATGTTGTAGCCCTTGCACCAGTCCCTGAAAACATGCCACTTTCCCTTGTAAGCCTTTAAAGTGGAAAGCCTTCTAGCTCATGAGATTCTTTCCATGACTGATGATTCAAACTCTTTCCTGACAAAGCCAGGCATGAAGGAGAAACCTGTCTGGGATGAAACACTTGTGACCAGTGTTGCTTGAGAAGGTTGGGCCTTGTCTGGATTTTTTGTCCCATCAGAGGGGGTCTATCAGAACCACTATGCAGGTCTGGCCCCCCTTTTTTTTTTTAATTACTCTTGGGATCAGAAACACTGGAGGGAAGGCATAGCCCCAGAACCCATAATAACTGACTGCCAGAGCATCCATGGCTTAAGTCTCTGGATCCAAGACTGGAGAGATGAAGGTGGGCAGTTTATGATTCCACTTTGTCGCAAAGAGATCTATCACTGAATGCCCCCAGAGTGTGCCAATCCAAAGAAAAATTAACAGATAAAGGGACCACTGGACACAAAATGTCTGAGCCCCTTTTTGACAATGAATCGGCAAGAACATTGAGTCTGCAGAGAATGTGTCTAATTTGGACTTTAATCTTGTGCTGGGAGCACCTATGTATAAAGTCCCAGACCAGGACGCACAGTTTGGGTGATTTGGTCCACACCCCCATCCACACCCCCCATTTGATGAGGTAGGTGACTTTACTTTTTTTCCATAGGTTACTTTGCTTATCATTGCATAAACTGATAAAAAAAAGTTGAAGAAAAATTACATAACTGATGTGCCACTAAAGCAAAGTGACACTAGTCCATCTGGTCATTAGCCATCTCATGTATCATTAAAGCCATACAATTTTATCCATTTTTAGCTATTTATTTATTTACTTATTCATTCCTTATTTTTTTTAAAATATGTAAACAAAGATTCTGAATTCAAAAAGTGATATATTTTATTAAGTTTCAATGCATTGTATTTCCTAAGATAAAATTAAAGGAATTCTGGGAAAAATTAAAGGAGTTTTTCAAGAAATTCAAGGACTTTTCAAGGATAAAACTAACTTTTTAAAACTAAAGCAATTTTCAAGGCAAACTCCTAAATTTGACAATCTAGATGGATGCCACTGAGGCAGTACTTCCATCTGAAGAGGTGCAATAAAAGGCAGCCAAGAAGAATGAAGTCAGCTGCTGCATTTAGCAAACCCAGGAGTTGCAGAAACCCTCTCAAGGAAATCCACTCGCTGTTGAAAACAGACTCTGAGAGCTCACATACTCTGTACAGTTTGCACAGGAGGGAGATGAACAAAGTTGTTGAGATGGATAAAAAAATTCCATACCGATTCTGATGAAGTGTTGGGTGGGGATAAAGTCTGACCTTTCCCAATTCACTAGGTGGGTAAAAAGTGAGATAAGGCAGATCATCTCCTTAAAAGAACTGAACTTACCATGTCTTTTTGAAGGATGTCATCCAGATATGCCACAGCTGCTGTCATCAAGGAAGACCTGAACATGGTGATGTATGTTTTCATAAATGCCCATGGGCTGATAGTGAGACTGAATGGCAGAGCATGAAATTGGTAAACTGGTCTTTGGAAGGCAAATCAAAGGAGTTTGATGTGAAGCCAGATGGATAGGGATATAAAAGTATGTGTTAGTCACATTGCTGGGTTGACATGTTTACTCCTGTAATGATCTTATCAATGTTCAGAATGTCCACACTGTATGTGTCCGAGTGTGTGCGGTACCAGCATGATAAAAAAGATACTGATAATAGACTTTCTGAGAGAAAAGTCTTAGAATTCCCTGCAGGCCTTGACCTTATAAGCTTGGCTCACAATGGTGGATGTAGGCACAGACAGTGACAAAATCCGGTAGAAAAATCCTCGACCACAGCTTTAAAGCTAAACTCGGATCAAGTGAGGCAACTGATTGAGGTTTCCCACACTCACTGTGGCAGTTGTCCTTATCTGGCATTGCTTTCATGTCAGCATATAACACATCCCTTGGCATGGAAGAAGTAGAGCCACTGTTCCTAGGCATAACTTAGTATTTTGCCACTGGATACGCCAACAATATTGGTTCTACTGGCGTGACTGGCAGTTGGGCAGCAAGGTATATGTCGCCAGAACAGATGGCTGTATGGATGACTGGATGAACATCTGGCTGGCAAAATGGACCAACCGGTTATACAGTCCCCATATTGTTCTGTATATATAAAGATGGTCAGCTGGTATAGGGCACAGCCCATCGAAACAAATGACATCTGGTTCCTACTCAGTATGTATGGTCAGTATGGTAGCTTATGGCATGACTCAAAGAATCTTAGGAAGGGGAGGTGCTATCATAGAATCCCCCACTACACTAGTCATTGATAATGTTTTGATGGAAACTCCAGATGTCACTATCCACTAACTTCGACTTTGACTGTCTCTCCCTTTCAAACTTTTCCACACCATCATGGAGCATCTTCCCTCTGTTCATGAACTGCAAACACTGCAAGGTTATGTTGATGTGCATTTTATGCAGGCAAGGCATGTCTCATGATACAAACCACTAGTATCAATGAGTCCTTGTGTGACTTACCAGGTCAGAGAACTGAAGCCCACAACTGTGAAAAATATGTATAAATATAAATGAAAATTCACAAATAAGGTTACCAATACCTTGCAGAAACTTTAATTAACAATACTGCGCCACACTTTTTGATCGATGGGTAGAATTATAGATGATCTTGATGGATGTATCAAAACACAATGCGGTGTTATGTTACAGATAACATAGTGAAAGCTTAAAATGGTAAACATCCAGTATATGTGTAGCCACTTAAATGGTGGAAAGGGGAGGTAATTTGGAAGAATTTGTTCCCTTTGTCTATATGTTATATAGGTGAGATGAAAGTTTTGGTTTTTCCAGGAGGGCTGGATTTGAGAGTGAGCACAGTATATTTATAATGTTAATGTTGTCAGGGGAATGTATTCGATGGAGAAATGAAATGTGGGTTGGTTTTACAATCAGGGGACATAACTCCACTAAATAATGACAGAGTGCTGACAATTGAACTCAGCCATGGTCTCATCAATATCAATATACATACCAAATATAGTTGAAATCCAATAATTAAGGGACTTATTGTGCAGAAACAAAAGTGGGTGAGTCTGACAATAAGGATTTAACTCCACTAAACAATGACATAGACAGCCGACAAAAGAATTCAGCCAAAGTATCATGCTGCATACCAAATTGTTTAGAAATGCAAAATACATTCAGGGAATTATTGTCTGGAAATGAAAGAGGGTTGATCTGACAATCAAGGGCCATAACTGTGCTTAACGATGATATCAGGGGCTATAACTGTGCTTAACGATGATGAAGAATGCTGACAAATGAACTCGGCCAAAGTCTCATCACTATCAAGATGCATACCAAATTTGGTTTAAATGCAAACATAATTACTGGAGTTATTGTGCAGAAATGAAAGTGGGATAGACAGAAGGAAGGACTGATGGATGGAAAGATGGAAGGATGACTGGACAGAAGGACAATTTAATGTTCACGATTTTCTATGAAAATACTTCTTCCACAATTTTTGACTCAGATAAGAATGGAAGAGAAATTACTTCAAGTGATCTTTCTTTCTAGTTCAAATATTCATGACTGGCAATTTTCTTTAGGTACTCTGGTTTGAACTATTTAAAAGACCAATCTATGTCACAAACTATGTATTCTAAAATATCAGACATGCAATAGGAGAACCTCTCATATAATAATACTGAGATCAGTAATTTTTACATGAATAAATATCCAATGTGCTAACCTAAATAGAAATGGAAAACATGTATGAAAACAATTATCTCTAACCTGGATACTTGACTAGGCAGGTATGTCCTTGCCAAAAAAGCAGCTTCTGGTAGTCTCCCTGTGTTAATGAGAATATCCAAACATTTTTCTATATTTCCCAGCACAAAATTTGATAAGAAAGCTACATTGTTTTGCCCAGATTTCTCTGCCAATTCTCCTAGCTTCTCCATCATCCCACCGTTTCCAGATGAACTGGCCAGTAGTAGAAGACCTCCAAAGTCCTGTGCTTGGTGAAGACACTCCAGTGCCAAGCCAAATTCACACTTCTTAATAGCAAGCTCTGCCAACTGTTTCCACTTCTGTTCTGACTATAATGAATAAAAAAGTCAATTTACTTTATCTTTTTGATTTTGTTCCCAAACTATCATGTAGATGAAATAATATTACACATAGTCTCTATACATAACACTAGGTGGATTGTTCTATCACCTTCAATTGACTGAATAAGCCATAAACATTTGTCACATTGTCACGGAAACATGATAAACCAAGTAAAATCGTTGTAATGATGAATGGGGATTCACTGATGACAGTCAATGGAAACAGGTCCATATTCAGCAAGGCAAAAAATAGCTAGCAATGCCAGATTGAGCAACGAAGAAGTTGCAGCCATATTCCGCACTAACCTGGAGATTGAATGGAAAACCATTCAGATCCATATTATAAACAGTGGTGGTGTCATATTATTGCTGCCATGCATTTTGTCCAATCTTGGCAACTTGGTACTATACAGCTTTAAAGATGAAACTCTGTATACTCCATGGTGGGGTAGTATTATGCTGACTGCTCTCTGCACTCACTGTTGGGGCTGTCCTCATCAGCCACTATTCCACGTATCTAGACAACAGATATGCCGTGAATAACTGGCCTGTGTACAGTGTGGTATCTCCCCAATGGTTAAGTCGTAAAGAATTTAGCTGGTGATTGCATCGGTGGCTGGACAAGTGCTATGGTTTCTCTTGCTGGTATGAACTGCTGGTAAGTATGCTGGCCAGTCGGCTTGGCTATTGGCTGGAAGGATAGCCTGATTGCCAAGTGGATGGTCAGCTATACTCTTGGCTGGATGACCAGCTTGTTAACCTTCTGGTTGGTCCATGCAGCAAAACAAATAGATTGGCTAACCAGAGCCATACCATGGTGTGGCTGACCTGTATATGGCACACCTCACCGAAGTGATGGATTCCCAGTCTCTGATTGTGGATTAGTCAGCTGGAAAAACATTATATGGCCTGGACAGATGGCAAAATGGATCCCCACGTCCAAAAAATACCTGATGCAGGCCCTAAGTCCATGCTCGGACATGTGTGGGGACTTGTGTAGACTGGACTATTGAAATAAGGGAGGACACTCTCTCTTTAACTAAATTACTAATGTTCAAGATCTGTGTCATGGAACAGATGAAAAGTCCTGATTTTTTATATGTCCTTAACAGTACCACCATAGGGTGAGGGTATTTATAAGCCTAGACTGTTGTCCCATCCTGCCTAAGTCAAAATAATTTAATACATACAAATTAAATAGAAGTACTGCTAATTGAAGGAAAAACATGTATCAGTGTGTTGACAAATTTTTTAATAATTCCTTTACAAAGCAAGATATATAAAAACAACTGTGACAGTCATACTAACATACTTTTAAAAAAAAAAAAACCAATTTCACAAACTTACATCTTAAATCAAGTTTAGGCTTAAGACATTTGATTGGTCATTCAGATCATTGGATTCTAGACTTAAATTTAAGTTTAGACTTAAAGTTGATCTGGTGAAATTGAGGCCTGGGAAAATTTACTTTAATATCATTGTAAAACAGACATCAAATTTCAAATAAAAATTTTACAAGGCTTGTGTGCTGAAAATGGCTACACCAATTTCTATCTTTATGCATAAGATCCTAATGGGACAATTTTTCCATAGTAGCTGATGTTTTGCAAGTTTACTGTCATGCTATCAAGAAATAAGGAAAGGTTTTTTGCCACTCTTGTTGCCTTAAAATCCTTCCAAAAATTCATGAGTACTTTATTATCACTGTATCAAATGAAAGTGCTTCTTTTTGATTGATTAAATGAAACATAATTTTAAACAAATTTAGAGAGATGTTTTTTAAACTAGAGGAATGGTGAGCAATTTGATCCATGAATATATATCCACCTCTCCTGCATTCCACCTCTACACCATGATGGAGATGAGTCTATACCAGTAGTCAAAAGGGCACAACTCTTTTAAACTGTATATTGGGAGTACAATGATTTATCAAGATGCATATTTCTGATGATGACTACAATATGTACAAAGTTTCACAGTAATCCACTGAAAACTGCAAGAGTAGCATTTGTCATATATTGCATCCAGCTGCAGTTCCAAAAGGGCAATAACTATTACAAAAATCATGGGAGCACAAAGATTTGTCAATATGCGCATCTTCAGATGATGGTCATAACATGCATACAAGTTGGATGGTTATCCACTGAAAACCGTGAGACTAGTTGCTTTCATAAGATTCTGTCATACACTACATCCAGCTCCCAAGTCAAAAAGAGTAAGAGCTGAAATAAAAATCACAGGAGCACTGTGAACTGTCAACATGCACATTTTCAGGTGATGATCATAATACATACCAAGTTTCAGTGATCCATAAAAAAAACAGTGGGATTAGTTACGTTTACAAGATTCTGTCATACACCACATTCAGCTGCATAAAAAAGGGCAATAACTCTAAAAATTTAAAGGAGCACAAGGACTTGTAATATGCACATCTTCAGATGATGATCATAATATTTCTCAAGTTTCAAGGTGATCCACTGAACTATGTGAGATTAGTTGCATTCACAAAATTCTATTACACAATGCATTCAGCTGAAAATCAAAAAGTGCAATAACTCTTATAACAAATGCAGGAGCACAGGGATTTGTTAACATGGGCAACTTCAGGTGATGACTATAATATTTACCGTTTCATGGCAATACATTAAAAACTGCAGCATAATTGTACTAACCAAATTGTGTCATACACTGCATTCAGCTACAAGACAAAAAGGGCAATAACTTGAACAAAACTTGTGGGGGAAAAGTGACTTGATGATATGTGTATCTTCAAATGATGACCAAAACATTTACCACTTTCATGGTGTTTCATTAAAAAATGCGAGACTAGTTGCATTCACAAGATTCGGTCATACACTGCATTCAGCAAGTAAAAAAGAGGGCAATAGCTCTTATAACAATTTCCAATAGCACAGTGATTTGTCAATAAAGTGGTCATCACCAATATTTACCAAGTTTCATAGCAATCCATCTAAAACTGCTTGACTAGTTGCACTAACAACATTGTGTGCAAGATGAATGGACAGACTGACACAAGATTCCTATTTACCCCCATCTTTACAAATAAAGTACAAGTGTCAGTGTAGACCAGGCACAATTAGATCTCTCAGTAAGTGTCAGTGTAGGACAGGCACAATTACATCTGTCAGTATATGTCAGTGTAGGATAGGCACAATTACATCTGTCATTAGGTGTCAGTGTAGGCCAGGCACAATTAGATCTGTGAATAAGTGTCAGTGTACAACAGGCACAATTAGATCTGTCAGTGAATGTCAGTGTAGGACAGGTACAATTAGATATGTCAATGAATGTCAGTGTAGGACAGGCACAATTAGATCTTACAGTGTAAGTGTAGGACAGGCACAATTACATCTCTCAGTAAGTGTCGTATAGGACAGGCACAATTAGATCTGTCAGTATATGTCAGAGTAGGATAAGCACAATTAGATCTGTCATTAAGTGTCAGTGTAGGCCAGGAACAATTGGATCTGTGAATAAGTGTCAGTGTACAACAGGCACAATTAGATCTGTCAGTGAATGTCAGTGTAGGACAGGTACAATTAGATCTGTCAATGTCAGTGTAGGACAGGCACAATTAGATCTTACAGTGTAAGTGTAGGACAGGCACAATTACATCTCTCAGTAAGTGTCATATAGGACAGGCACAATTAGATCTGTCAGTAAGTGTCAGTGTAGGACAGGCCCAATTAGAGCTGTCAGTGAGTACTCACAGAATATCACAGCTCTAAAAGTAATGTTATCATACAATGTATAACAAGTATCATAAAGATATCTTATATGGTTCATGATATATTAACCAGATTGTGATGTATGGACAGATACAATCTGTAATACAACTCTAAAAGTACTAATCTGACAAAGCCTGGGACACAAACTCTTGTCATGACAGAAATGCATGCCAAGTTGCATGATGTTTTAAATGGTTCAGGAGATATTAACTGGAGAAGAGTGCGATGGATGGATGGTTTGGTTTGGTGTTTTATGGCACATCAACACAAAGTTTTTTAGTGCAGAGGCAATTGGAGTCAAGTGCCTTGCCATATGACAACCATAGTAGCTGACCTAGGCTGATCAAATGGCAGGATTTAAACCCGCATCCTTTTGGTTGCGAGTCCAACACTCTAACCACTAAGCCAACACACACTCATGCCTCCATTAGTTGCCTCTTACAACATGCAGGAGAGTGCATCGGGTCTATTCTACATTCCAGAGCCCACAAGGGGTTGGATGGACAAGACTTGTAATAAAAATGGGAATAACTCTTAATATGCTGAACAGATAGACTCCATTTTTTTACAGGACAGTGTCTAGTCATGATACAAAATCATACCAAGTTTCATGAAGACCATGATGGTATTTCAAAGGATTCAGGAGATTTCAAGTAAACAAAAGTGTAATGTCCAGACAAGCTGATTCGAATATATCCCCCCCCCCCAACCAACCAACCAAACTTTGTTTACAGGGGAGGGGGGTATAAATTATAAATACTGAAGTTGGGACTGAGAAAAAAAAGAAAAAAAAACCACTATGCAGAAGAAATAAAAAATTACTTCATGCCCCCCCCCCACACACACACACACAAAGATGTTTGGTCACAAAAATGACTAATTCCTATAAGATCTGCAATACATCTAATATATTAAAACAGTCAAAGGTATAGCAACTTACTTCTGTTTCTTTAGCGATTTCATAAGCTATCTTTAGATCACCGAGTTGAATGGCCAGCTCAAATTTATGCTCTGGGTCAAATGTGACTGCAAGAGCCTGTGACTTGAAACCCTGAAATAAGAAAGGTAAATCACTGAAAAATTTGGTCTACATTAAATGGTTACCTGTAATGAATAAAATTAAAACTATTCATTCAGTTCTAAGAAATCAGGACTGCAAGAATAGCTGATGCATAGAAGTTAATACTCATTATGTTGTACTTTGGGTTTGGAAACTTGTAAATTTTTACACATGTAACCTGCAAAGTCTGCATTTTTATCCTGTACTTGCAAATAATGACAAAGACATTTGTAATGAAATATTTTAATTATATGCTTTTCCTTTGTATATCTCAAAGTAAATCTTTACTTGCCAGTTCCATCTTAAACTGGAAGAAAGAGAGCATCACTTCTATCAGACTTTAACCATGAACTCTACAAGTCGCAACTCTGACAAAAGCTTCCAACTGGGGTTGGATTTATCTGTACACTAGAATTGTGGTAAATTATAACATTTTTACAAGCATAAAATTTCACAAATTTAGTGAGTAAACTGAATTCGTGAAAATATTTTTTTTCTTTAAAGACTATGCTGCAAAGCAAAATACATTTTGTCAATTATCAATCCGCAAAAACAAAATTGTTATGTACAAGATTTCAAACCATGTAGGTCCTCAATATTTCCAAAATATTGTAATTTCACACCAAATAAATCCAAATTAAAACATATCATGGTCTGTTCTGACTAAAAAAACATATTATGGTCTGTTCCGACTAAGAAACATTATGGTCTGTTATGATTAAAACAATATGGTCTGTTCTGACTAAAAAAACATATTATGATGTTTTGACTAAAAAAACATATTATGGTCTGTTATGACTAAAAACATATTATGATCTGCTTGGACTAAAAAACATATTATGGCCTGATCTGACTAAAAAACATAATATGGTCTGTTCTGACTGAAAATTATTAAATTCTAGAAGTTTCAAAAATAAATATTTGCAAAAAAATTTGCATATTCTGGCCAAATGATTTTGAACCGTTTACCGAACTTGCAGACAAAAGCAAAATCACTGACCACTTTTCATCAAAGAATATAAAAATGGCCCAATGATGCATCACTATGATTAACATGTACATTCTCCTTCATATTTCTTCTTTTCTTGCATTTCTTATTTGTCTTTTGTTATTTTAGGCCTGCATGCATGGAATAATATCATTTGTACGTATTTGTATTTGGCATCTTTACACTTCGACCCGTTAATACTTGTAGATACTAGAGGGTCCCAAGGGAGATTAGTTTGTGTCAACTAATTGGGTTACCTTCTGAAAATAGACTTAATTATTTAACTCATTCAGCTCCAATAATGCCTACACTAGTGGTCTGTTTTTTTCATTAAATGGCTGATCCCGCCTAAACTCGTGGTTTGTTTACTGCATTCAATGGCTGATCCTGCTTTCAGTTGTAGTGAATGGGTCGGTAGTAAAAACTTCTCCGATTGGTCGCAAACGGTGGTTTTCTAACAATTTGATGATACTGAACCAATCAGAAATTACTTTTCTTTGTTTAAATTTTAAATATTTATAAGCTAAGGTTACTAACTGACAGCAGTTTTATTACATGTTTCATTCATGGAAAACAGTCAACAATGGCAGATTTCAGAGCAATATTTGATGATTATGAAAACAAAAACAAAGAGTTTCTTGGATTTGATCTTGAAAATATGGAGGAATCAGAGGAAAGATATGTTTGGCAGTTGCATATTTTACAAGATTTATACTTGGACTTAGAAGTATCTGAGACTGAATCGATGGAAAAAGAGGATAATGACAGTGATGATCATGCACATAATTTTGTAAATAGCGCATAAATAACTTTTGAAAGACTTGGACAAATAAAACAAACAATTTACGACTGTGTAAATTTTTGGGGAACAATTGGTGAAAATTTCATGGATTTTTATTGGATATCTATTGGATATAAGCAGAGAAATTAAGGTAAGTATGAACGAATGTGCATGATGTTTGCAAAATTTTCCAATTAGCTAAAAACTCTGGGGCACAAGCAGCTAGACACAGCTTAGTGATGCATAACAGCAGTGATATTGACAAGAATGGTGGGGCTGAATGAGTTAATCACAAATATGGCACTTTTACTCCAAAAAAAAAAAAAAAATTATATGATGCTAAAATATGTTTGTTTACACTGTAAAATCCACTAGTGATCCCTCACTATAATGATGTTCACAAGAGAAATAAAAGGGTACGCCATTATAGGAGAGGTCTCCTTATGCTGGGGTACATTATAATGGGCTCCATAATCATAGCCACCTTATAAATGGGAGCGTTATACTAAGGTACCTTATCGTGAAGGACCACTGTATAAGGGAGGCAAAAAGACCTAATTATGTGCCGGCAATGGAAAAAGAATATTTTAAATACAGTACTCCCTAATTATAACACTGTCTATGTAAACCATAGAGTGTACCACCTTATAGTGAGACAACCTTTTAATGAAATACATGATACATATAAGTTTACTACCACTTAATGAAACAGGATCCATGACCATACTCATCATATAACAAGAACAGTGTTGTAATGAAGGACCTTATGGTGAAGGTGTCCTGTACTATGAATTCATTTATTTTTATGGGCACTGTATTCCATGATTTAAAAAAAAATAATATTCCTTAGTACTGAAATCTGTGGACTGAAATGGTATTTATGACAAAGATTTAGTGTTTGGTATAAGGTTTGCAGCAGCCATGAAATTCACAACAAGAAAACCACCAATGTTGGTATGATTGCAAAGCATGGATACCATAAATTCATGGGGTACCAATCTATGTAGATTTTTGAGTTCCTTTGAACCAAGACTGGCACAGCTAAATGTATGTGAATACGTATAATCGTGACTAAGAAAATGACCTAAGCACAAATCTCATCCTAGGGAAACTGACATCAATGCAAAGTAAGCACAAATCACTGAACCATGCAATACAAGTCACAATGATCTATATTTCACTGCTGGCTGTAGTACTCCCCATGATGCAGTTACATATCAAATTATGTGACTCCATAGGCAATAGTGCTTGAGAAAATGAGCTAACACAAGGGTTAACCAAAATCACTGGATCATGAAAGAGAAGTCAATGTGACCTCATTTTCACTGAAAGGTGTAGTACTCTACCTGATACATCTAAATGCTAACTTGTGTGACTCTACACACAAAAAATGACCAAAACACAAATCCAAACATAGAGAACTGAACTCCACCCAAAGGTAAACAAATCACTGAACTATGAAATATCAGCCACAGTGACCTAGTTTTCACTGATGGCTGTAGTGCTCCTCATGATGCAAATGAATACAAGTTCTGTGACTTCACAGGCAATAGTGCCTGAAAAAAAATGAGCCAACACAAATTTAAACCAAAATGAATGGACCATTAAATATAGGTCACTGTGACATAGTTTTCACTAAAAGGGGTACATCTCCAAAATACACAACTAAATATGAACTTAATTTACTCTATAAGCAAATGTGTCAGAAAAGAAAGACCTAAACACAAACCCTAATGACAGTATGCCAGATGGACAGTCAAACAGATGAGACAGACTTCATCAATCCCTAAGCCTGAACTGCTCTGCAATCCAACCAAAAATTTGGTATCAAAGTACTCAGGGGATGAATTAAACTGGTTCTGCTGTATTTCGATTCTTATTTACCTGCTTTTCAAGGAAATGAGCCACTCTGGTCCTGTGTTCCCTTGGAACTGTGGGTAACACTTTATCGGCTGTCTGGAAGTCTTGCCTCATAACAGCTGTTTGGTACTCAAGTACTGAGAGGAGCAGGGAATAACTGACTACATTGAGTTCCTTGTCACCCAGATACAGTCGGTTGTCTTTTGGAATGTATCCCAGTAAATACATCACCCTGTAAAAACAAAAAGTATCGTTAAACCTTGCAAACTTGTTAATAAATATCCATGGATGTGTATGCAAAGTGTGTAACTGCCACAAAGCTGCTGTTTGATTAATAATTTTTGGTAGACAATAAAATTATGTTAAATATGCACACAAAATCATACTGAAGCTGATCTCCCATTTACTTGTACAAGTGGAGAGCCTATGTGATGTAAAGGAAAAGCAAATGAGAGAGACAAAGGATGAAGACTTAATGGCTATTACCTTTCAAACATTCATCCAAACAATTATGGAAAAAATCTTGAGTACCAATCTGTTTTAGATCTACTGTATATACTCACCTAAAAGTCGAGTCCAGCTGCAAACAACATAGACTCTGATTTGTTATTGCAAAATGCGCTGGAAGATCAGGGTCTATGTTGTTTGCTCTATTGATTACTCCTAGCAAACTGCAAAAACCCAGATCTACCAGCATATTATGCGACAACAGATCTGTCTGTGCAGTTTGCAGTTGGACTTGACTTATAAGCAAGTATAGACGGTATAATGCTGAATAAAAAGGTGTTTGGACTATAGTAAGACTCAATAATCCAATGCATTATACTCAGCCAAACTCACTAAATAACATGTAATTATTTTAACAAATTTGAATGCCAGTTGCATCCATGTGTTTTGCTACTTGTGATGAATTGTAAATATTAATTGCAAAAAACTTTTTGATACTGTCCTATTCATATCAAAAGTATATTTTTGTGGAAAACTAATACCTGCAAAATCATTTTCTGCCCCAATTTGTGGAATAAACTGCCAACAAAAAGTTATTTAAAAATATGAATGCGTGTCATATATTCACATCTTATTGTTTTAGTATGTCTCATAAATATCATCTTTCTGACTGATCTTCAATTGGTCACATGACAAAATATATATTAAATATAACCCTGGAATTGGCCACTTGTTGGTAAATTCTGACAGTGATGGTAATAATCAGGAACTTCCTCAGGGATATAAATGAAGATTATCCTCATGTGCTATGAATGACAATATTCAAACTTTATGCATGTATATCTTTTATTAGAACTGCTTCTTAAGTAAACAGCTTCCACATCCATATTGCAGCTATGGAGAGGTCTTGGCGAGTGTCGGAGTCAGAAATGAGCAAAGTATTTACAAACAATCTAAGTCAGAAACATCCAATAAAAAAGAAAGTTGCCTGGAGTGATTTGATATAATAAAAAGTTATTGCATTTTTTTTATGAGATCAACAATTAGAAAAGTCAACCATTGAAGGGTGACATTTCTGAAAGTTCACCTCACATAAGGGCTATAACCACATATTATCAACTCACCTGTCTAAATGTGCAATTGTGACAATCTCTCCACCCACATAGTAGTTGAGTCTGTTGACAGCATTAGTGTAAATGAAGCAATCACCAACCCATAGGCCAGTTTTCACAGTCTCATCAATCTCGCCAACCACCTTAAATATAATGAAACAAATGAATTTGTGACATCATAAGAAGTCTGATCCCATGCATGGCAACTTTTCTCAAGTACTTCTTACTTATCTTACCTACTGCTTATAAGTAAGAAGAACTTGAGAAAAGTGGCCATGGATGGGACCAGAAATCTTTAATGATATTCACAAACCATAATGTAATCACCTTTACAAAGCTTTTCGAAGTCTCCAGCAGCCACTGTAAACATTAATTATAATGCAAAAATACATTCATACGTAAGTGTTCTTGACAGTGAAATATGGGCCCCTAGGACAGGGTATAAAAGACGTACAACAACAAGAGTCCCTCGAAGGGACTGATGCTCTACTTGTAGAAAAGAATTCCAGGAATTCAAGATAAGACCATTTCTTCCTTTTAACTGCTGAATGTTGAAAATCTCTGATATTCTTCAGCAATAACAAGATTTCAAAATTAGCTGCTGTGGTGTACTTATTGGATGTCAGCTTGGCACCATTTTCATTTAGGACAAAGTAGAACTCTTCTGATGAAAATCCTATGTCAAAATGACTTTCTATTTAAGAGGAGAGAAATTTTTTTTTTCAAGATGGCCACATAGTGGATGTAAGATTAGCCCCATTTTAATTGAGGACCAACTAAATGTTATAAGAAGTCTTGAAGTGAAAACCCAATGCTGATATAAGCATTCATTCTGGAGAAGTAGTGATAACAAGATTTTCAAGCTGGCCACTTGGGCAGCCATATTAGACATCAGATCTGCACCATTTTTATTTAGGAGTAACTAGACAGCATAAGAAGTGTTCTAGTGAAAACACAATGTCAATATGACTTTCCATTCAGAAGGAGCAGTGATAAAAAGATTTTCAAGATCGCAGTTGTGGCAACTATACTGGACCTCACATCAGCACCACTTTCATTTAGGACCAACTAGACACCATGAAAAGTCTTTTGGTGAAAACCCCATGTCAATATGACTTTTCGTTCAGGAGGAGTAGCCATAGGATTTTCAAGATGGCTGCTGTGGTGGCCATATTTGATGTCAGATCAGCACCATTTTCATTTAGGACCAGCTAGATATCGTAAGTCTTTCAGTGAAAACCCATGCTGATATGACCATCCATTCAGGAGGAGTAGCGATAACAAGATCTTCAATATGGCAGCTGTGGTGGCCATACTGGACTTCAGATTGGTACAATTTTCATCTAGGACCAACTAGACATGATAGGAAGTCTTTACATGAAAACCCCATGTTGATATGACCATCCATTCAAGAGGAGTAGCAATAACAAGATTTTTAAGATGGCTACCATGGTGGCCATACTGGATGTCAGATTGGCACCATTTTCATTTAGGACCAACCAGACATCATAAGAAGTCTTTTAGTGAAAACCCCATGTTGATATGACCATCCACTCACAAGGAGTAGCGATAACAAGATTTTCAAGATGGCCATTGTGGTGGCCATAATGGATGTCTGAGCAGCACCATTTTCATTTAGGACCAACTAGACCACGGGATGAATGTGTGTGTAAAGTTTCATGGTAATCCTCCAAGCAGTTTAGAAGGAGTAGCGATGACAAACTTGTGCTGACAGACGGATGACGGACGACAGACAAAAGACCATCCCATAAGCTCTTCTGCTCTATGACCAGTAGAGCTAATAAAAATGACTTTCTTTTTCTTTGATTTCAAATTAGAGGTAACATAATCAGTTCATAAAAACCAGAGATTAAATTTGTTTTGTTTCCTTCATTTAAAAAAAAAAATTCTTGTTCTTCAAATCTGCTTCAGCAGCTATATATGTAATTTGCCATTTGCTGCACTATTATTCACCTCTTTTCATAAATTTCACATTTAATATACACTTGTGTTCGATCCTAATTTATCTTACATCGAAAGCTTCCTCAATGCCATCCTCTGTTATCTTCTCACTTTCTCCTCTGGCTTTTTCTACAGCCTCAGCACTGAACTTAAGGATGAAGAAGGACTCCTCAGTTGCAATGCAGACCAGTTCCCCATTTTCACTCCAGAAGATCTAAACAAAGTAAAAATTGGAATCCTTGTCATCCTGATTCTGAACTAAATACCTAATATACTTGGTTGTAAGTCGATACCAAATGCAAACAACATAGAACCTGATCTGCTGTCACATAATGCGTCAGCAGAGCAGGGTCTATGTTGTTTGTTTGATCGATTACTCCTAACAAACCACATAAACCAAATCTGCCCGCACATTATGCAATGGCAGATCTGGGTCTGTGCAGTTTGCAGTTGGACTCTACTTATAAGGGAGTATATATGGTATATTCTTTCTGACAATCAATGGAACAAAAGAAATTTGCCACATGTACAAATGAACTAATATATGGTAATTTAAAACTACATCCTTCTGACACCACTTGTTCTGATTTGTTATCCAGGGTTTCCGTTAATGCACATTTGTGCATCCCTGATGCAATAAAATCAAAAGGATGCATTAAAACCCCATCATAAGAGTCCCGTGGGACGCATTAAAAATTGCAGTTTTGATTAAAAGTGTTAAAATAAATCATGATCTGGTGTAAATGAACCAGCTGTTTAACTATCAACCAGAGAAATTTCCCCTGGATTTTATTGCAGTTCTCAGTGAATTCCATGATGAACAAAACACTAGAAAAGTGCTAAGAATGGCAAGTACCGGTATGTCTCGACTATGTGAAAGCAATTTCAATACAGGTCTAGGCACAATTACATACGCATGTTCATTGGTTAATTTCCAGGGAATCTCAGTTCTAAATATAAACCATGCTAAATGGTACTAGCTTAAGGAAAGGAGACTGTGGTTACGTATCTGTGCAAAAGATAAAACTATTTGAATTTACTTCATTTTAGTATAAGTATCGAACACCATTATATAAAACATGTTGGAATTTTATTTGTTTTGCGCAAAGTCTCTTCCCCTCTAAACTTTTATTCTTGCAAGAGTTGCTCACAGAATGGGGGAATCCCGTGATCACACATCCTGGTTGATAGACCAACAAGTTGTTCTCCACCTTTTTTTTCCCGACATGACTGGTGGTGGACCAGTCACGTCAGAATAATAAAAGGCGGAGAACAACTTGCTGGTCTACCTGGTGGATGCAACACTGCACATGGATTTCCAAAGAGGGAAGTTGCTGAGAAAAAAGTAAATTGCTATTTTGGAGAAGCTTAGAGGAATAAAGCAGTGTTAATAACATCCTCTTTTGCTATTCCATTTCAAAGAAATGCCACACAAGATCTTTTTAATACTCGTTCAAAGTAGCCTTAATAAAACTGAAACTGTCTCTCACTTTATGGAAATATTTGCTCAATAGATTATACTTAAATTACACACACACACACACACATTTACACATGTATTATTTATGACCATGACAAATAGATAAAGCAAAGTCCACTATAACATAGAAATATCACACTGAGTCTTGATTCTCTGACTGAATCTCTCTCTCTCTCTCTCTCTCTCTGCCACAAACGCAACTTGTAGTAGGAACTTGAAAGTGGGACAGTTTACCAACTTGTAAAGACCCCATAAAATTCAAATAAGGGGGTCCTCATGACTCCCTGAAATATCACACTAATGGAAGCCGTTATCAGATACCTTAATGGTTCACAAAAAGCATGTTGAGATTTGTTTTGCAAATGCAACTTATGTGAGAGGCATCTCTGCTATTGTCATCTGTCTGTATTAAAGGACCACATCACATTTTGCTTTTGACATGAAATAATGTATCCTCTTAAGATAGGTTCTACTGTCTCCAACTTATAAAAAACATCAACATGCAATAATACCATAATTCCAGTTCTTCTGTAGTAAAAAAAAAAAGAATTCAGCCTTTTGTATCCATCAAAGTAAACTGACGAGTTGGAACTTAAGTAGGGTTGGAATCTGATATCCAAACCCTGTACCAATTATCATATTAAGGCATGAAATAAATTTTTTGTAATATCTATGACTGGGTATTGGCAACTCACTTCTGATATGATATGTATCTTGATACACAACTTCTGATACATTCAATGCTATTCAAGCATGTTTACATGTAAAATATTTATGTTTGCCTATCTTAAGCCACATAATACCGAAATGTTCCATTTATGAAGGCTATGGAAACACAATAGCTGCACCATTAGTTATGCAGACAGATGCAAAACTTAGACTAAGACATGTAAATCAACAGCTGATTTTCTTTACTTCCTGTAGCGTGATAGACTGATATATATGGAAAACATGTTCTAATGATTTATTCTGTTTATTAAACATTCTTTTTACAATAAGTTGTCCATTTGTTGGAATTTTAAAATTTCTTATTGAACCAATACAGTTAATAATGACTAAATATCAGTTATCATGTCAGCATGTAATACTGAACTATACCAGTATATTGGTAAACTAATCCAACCCGAGCAATATCATTATCATTGCATGCAACCCATTTATGTAAAAATATTGAACCTCTTTGGTATATAAATTTCTAGTCTATACCCATTATAATGTCATGCATAAAACTGCCACTCTCACTTATTGCCAGCAAATTGCCCAGAATGGATTTCCCCAACTATATAATTTGCAAATCCAGCCCCTCCAAGCTGAAAATGAAATTATCCATATCTATTGGCTTGTTTTAGCAACACAAGTGCTAAATGCTTGTTTGCTTCCCAAGGTTGCAGTCAGGCTACTATAGTGATCTCCCCTTGGATAGAGGAAGTGCCACCAAATCCCATCAATCACCAGTCACTACTGGAGTGCATGTGCACATTCTTCCAGGGATGTTACTGCAGGGAGAGCTTGGAAGGGTGTGTCTGTATTATGATCATGCAAATATTATCAAAGAAACCTATTTTACTGTAAAGATTGGTTTCGTCTTCAAATATGTTACCCAATCATAATATATTCGGGCAACAAGTAAAAGGAACGAGTTACATCCCCTTACCTCAGAGCTGGCCCTATCGCTGGTTTCCTTTAGTATGTAGAGCAGCTTTGCGTCATTTGAGAGAGAGACTGTTTCATGCATGGACACGATTTAGAGAAAATTTTCCACTCCGACAAATCCAGCAGAAGTAAAGTAACTAACACCATTGCCAAGCTACTGAACAGCCTAGGAAAGTAGCCTACTGAACTGCTCATATAGGTCCCACCAGGTCAAACTGAGCCCTTTGGGATGAAAGGTCATTGAGACAAAAGCTGGAGAATGTTGTCTCTAACCTCCATTTCATGGCATGGATTATGTCGGTTAGGGAGCAGTTGCACTTAAAAGCTATGCTAGTGGTGACCTCCCAAACCTTGTGAACCGATATGCACAAGAAATTCACCTGGTCTAGAGTTAGTTCCTTGGAGGCTGAGTGGATAACCTATTGTATACAGGATGTCATGCCTGAATCGAAATATCATCCTTTTCTTCTTTGAGCGGTAAAAAACAAGTGAAATCTCCCTCTTCTAATCAGTTCAGTTAACGTTAGGCACCACATCAGAGCCTTCATAGAGTCCTGCAGAAGTCCCTGGGACAAAGGATCCAAAGAAGACAACAGTTTCAAATCAAAGGACTGATTACCCAGAAGTGCAAGCCTGTTCTTGGCAATGAAAGCAGGTACTGTTATGGGAGAAACCATACCAATGTGGCAGAACTGCTGATAGGCATGAATCTCATTGAGTTTGCCAGCTGTAGTTAGAGCACCTAGGAAGCAGGTTTTGCATAAGGTGAGTCATGGAGGCCTTAGACAGTGGTTTAAAGGGTGTCTTATTCAGCCATATCAGAACCCACAGAAAATTCCATTTCAGACAAAAGGTCCAAGCCTTCTGTCAAGTCAAAGTTCATAAGACGGTCAGAAAGATCTTTGTTCTGGCCTATATGCTGCCTTTCATGATGTTGGAAGTTGTCAGAAATTATGGAACAGTAGCCCTTGATTGCGATGGAAGCTAACGATTTCTCCTTGAAGAGCCATTGAAGTATGTTAGCAATCTGTAATACTGAGGCTATACATTTTCCCTCAAAGGATTTCAAAGTGGTAGGCCTTATTTCCTGAGCAGTCATGTCCACCACTTGTTCCGAGAATGGTTTCTTTTTGAAGGCTTGCTTGATATAACTGGGTATCAAGTGGAAAACCTGCACATGTGACTGTTTGAGCAGGCAGAAAGAAGGCAGGATCTTTATGGAAATCTCTGCTGCTAAGTTCAAAAGGTTGTTGATATATGATTTTTCCCACTTCAGGGGAGCAATCACAATTACTCAGCACTTTGATTCCCTTCCTTTTGCAAGACTTTGCGAATCTGAAGAGTTGGGGGAAGAGCACATGTATTGAGACCTAATTCAGGGAAAGAATGTTGACTGTCCAGGCATTCCAACATGTGTGTATGGCCAGGTAAGAGACAAAAAGATTAGTGAACAAACTTTCAGAGATGGATGATGCTGATGAATGTGTGTGGCAAGATTACTAGCAGTCCGTCCAGAATAACTCCTGCTAATAAAGGCATAAATTTGGCCATATTGGGGCTCTTATGTGTTACAGGAACATTAAAGGAAACTTGCCAGGTCAGTGCTCCATACCTTTATTGTATTCAAGTGTCTGTACCAAAAAGAATAAAATTCTAGGCAAGGAATGACTTACCTCAAATAACTGATAAAACATTATCTATTGCTGCCGCTGGCAAACTTTGGAATCATTTCTATCAAGTTTACTTTGTGCATGTTCATGGCTAATTGACATGCCATTGGTAAGGTCCAGCAATCCCACACCTGGCAAGTTTATCCCTTGTCAATTCCGTAACACATATGAACCCCCCCATCCTACCCTCCACTATCTATTCCTCCAGTTATGGCCCAAATCCTGTGATCCAGACTTATTTGACAGTGACTGACTGTCAGCTATGACTCAACCGCACATTTGACTGGTCACAGTGTTTTTTCCTAAAAACAAGCATTATTTTATGTAAACAAGGATAGTTCTACAATCATTCTAACTCAAAGACAGTCAGGGTGAAAATACTGATACCAAAGATTTGTATCGATACGAATTGCAATATGGTAGTGTACCAATACATACCGATATATCTTTATGCCACTAGTACACAGAAATAATGACTGGTAATTGTGCATGCTTATTTGGTGCTATAAGGGTGTTAGACTAAAGTAAATTCTCTGAACTGGCTTCAAAAAGTCACAGCGGAGAGTTTGCTATTAGATGTGTGTTTTATTTCT
This sequence comes from Margaritifera margaritifera, assembly GCA_029931535.1. Taxonomy (NCBI): domain Eukaryota; kingdom Metazoa; phylum Mollusca; class Bivalvia; order Unionida; family Margaritiferidae; genus Margaritifera; species Margaritifera margaritifera. Next base: position 1,240,354 of record JAQPZY010001172.1, read on the forward strand.
GCCTTTTCTTAAACCATTAAATGGGCTTTAAATACTGATAACAAAAGTAACATACTGATAATCAGTTGTTCCATCATCATCAACTGATAAACCGATAAAATGATACAATGGGCCACTTACACTTCTAAAAAAATTAATGTATCACAATATACAATATTTGTACTTGATATCTGCATACACTGCATACCATATCTACTTGTTTATAAGTCGAGTCCAAGTGCAAATAACATAGATCCCGATCTGCCGTTGCATAATGAGCCAGTATATCAGGGTCTAAGTTGTTTGTTCTACTGATTACTCCTAACAAACTGCACAGACACATATCTGCCTTTGCATTATGCAACGGCAGATCTGGGTCTGAGCAGTTTGCAGTTGGACTCAACTTATAAGCGAGTATGTACAGTATTTAAAAATGTTCTGTTTTATAATCAGTTCTATTTCTCATATATAATCGACAGCAATTTTTATATGGGTCCATAAACTCCTTCAGTGTAAATCAAACAGGAGAATAAATTAAAATTATTGTCAAAAACCAATGAAGGCAAGGCAGTTTTCCCTTCAAAGTCTCTCTCTCACACAGTCTGTGTATAAATTAGTGCTTATTTGTATGTGTGCATAGCACACAAACCATTGTATATTACTAATGCACTGATGGATAATGGAAAAATGAATTGCATGGGGAATGGGTGAATAAGAATATACTCACATTTTTGGGTGCGATTTCAATTCTGCGTACAAGCTCTGTAGAATCCCAATCATAAAATGCCAAACCACTGACAGATCTCACACCCAACAAATGACCCCCATATATACCTGTAACATTAACAAATACATATTTTTACATGCAATTCAAATAATGCATACTTTATCATGTGTTGCCGATTTTAAATTTGAGCAAGAATTCCGTACCATACTTCAATTTTTCATCTCTACTCAATGCAGTATATCTGACGTGGTATTATCATTACCATAAACTGCATAAAATAAACAGACAACTTTCAAAACCTGTACAATTCCACATGTTCAAGTACTGAAACAGCCTGATTTGTTAAAAAAAATATTCAAACTGCTTGACAACTCATTCTTACTACAAAAATCAAACATGTTCCTAAAATCATCTCTCTATAAATACTTCATCATCATCACTACCACACAATAATCATGACCACCATAACATCATCATCATCATTATCACTACTGTCACCAACATTATTTCAGTTGGCAAAAAAAGTTTTTCCACAGATGTTAGAATAACTCTTTATTTACGCTAGTTACTCACTCTGACCCATGTGACATTTTGTTTGGTAATTTAATTTGCACCACAAAATAACCTAACATGAGGGGTAAGTTATGGTAAATAAAACAAGAGGCTCAAGTGGTCCTGATATCACTGACCTGGTGGTTGACATATGTCAGGTTGTGAATGCAAATTCAAGCGTGTATTGAGACTTTTGAGGAGGAAGAAAAGCTTGCAGCACATAGTTGTTACATTTGCTGTAAATGTTGGTGTGATTTATCTTCTTTCCAAGACTATATAAAGGATTACTTTCTCAGCAAAGAAAGAACAAGTAATTTATACAACCAGTGTCAAAGTTGGTCAACTTCTGTTCAACAGTTTTTTTGACACAAAGTTGTGTACATTTTTTTCTAACTTTACCTACGGCAGCCATATTTGATGGCAGAACTGAATCATTTGTATAAATCTGAATGGCATTTAGACGTATAAAAAGTTAAACCAAAACCTTAATGCACATTTTTTATGACTGTAACATTTTGCCCAAAGTCAAGGGGATGAGCATGCATGTCACAGAATGAATTGTCTCAGATTTATATTGATTCATCCCAAGTATGACGAAAATCCATCAAAGGGTGTAGGAACTATAAGCAAATTAAAAAACTTTAACACAAACATTGAAGCAAATTTGTTATGACCGTGTTGTTGACCCCAAGATCATATGAGCAAGTAAGTGTGTTGCAGAATTAATTCTTACCTTCATAATGATTCATGCTAAGTATGATGAGAATCCATCAAGGAGTTTAGGAAATATAAGCAAATGTAAAAACTTCAACCAAAACCTTAAGGTAAATTTTCTATGACAAAGACCTTGACCCCAAGGTAAAAGGATCAAGCAAATATTTCTTAGAATAAATCATCATATCTTCATAATGGTTCATACCAAGTTTGACAAAAATCTATCATGAGGTTAAGGAAATATAAAATAAAAAAAATTAATCAAAACTTTAACAAACTGTTGACAACAATGTCAGTGACACCTGACAAATTACTGATATGTCTTGCTTCCGACTAACATGGGCTCAACAATAAATGGATTCACAGTTCATGATTGTAAGGTTGGAAAATATTACCTTCAGATCCAAACTCTGGCTTAAATGACTTCTGTTCCTTAAAGTTCTTGAAGATTTTAACATTACTGCTGCCCTCTCGGATGCCATACACTGAAGAATCATTACTCCAGACAAATTCTTGAGCTGAGCCAAAACTCTTATTTCTGAGGGCCATGGCAGTGTAAATAATATACTCCCCATCTCCACACACCACAACAAATCTGGAAGCAACATATGCATACAATTATGATTTCTCTCTCCAGCCAGGATAGGGCAAAGTTGTCAAAACAAGAGAAGTGTAACAATTTTAAAATGTATACTTTTTGAAAAAGTCAACTGAAACTTTTGTTTTTGCATATTTTGAGGCAAGATGATAAAAATACTGATGAAATGCTATTAAAAGAGCGTAAAATAGTAAAACTATTCTTATTCTACTTCATCACACCTTTTGTATAACACAGTTATAGTGACCACAAAAATACCTTACATTCGAAACTCTGTAACTGTTTTAAGGTAGAAGTCATCTTTCCATATGTTTACTAGATGAAACATTGGATAAAATGATTCATTTTAATTAGAAATAAAAATGAATACATCCACTGAGTAATAATTTGGTTATGATTTTTCATTCATTTTACTTCGATTGTTAATGCATTGTGCTGAAACAAAAGGATGTGGGGGAATGGTGTTCACGAATTCAAGGCAAAGCAAAGCGACCTCCACTTATTGGGCTTGTTTAGGCAAAATGACAGACTCGAGGTTGACTGTTTCACTTGCCCCATAGCAATGACCCTGGTACTGTAAATCAAACTAGAATCATTAAAAAAAGTGATCAAAAATATGAAAGTTTTAATTTCAAACATTTTATGTTGAACCTTAAAGAATAATATTTAAATGTAAATAGTATTATTGTATACTTATTTTCCTGTTAATTCACAAAATTTATTCTCATTATAATTTTCTCATTTGCAGTAAATAAAAGGCAAACCAGATTATTTTGTTGAAGCTTGAAATCGTAACAAAGTCTGATCTATACGAATCTCAAGACCAATGTTAAACACAGAAACACTTAAACTATCTGGACTAATGAGAGACAGATTTTGTGAAGCTAGTCTGGATCATAAACAAGTATTCCAAGGAATGCGATATTTCACCCATGTCAGTGTAATGATGTATCCCACAACTAACTTGCAAAAACTTGAACACAAATTCTTAATGTCAATTCTACCACATACATTGGATAAGTGATTAATTCCTATGTCTAACCATGCTTACTTAGGTAAGACACAAATCTAGTCATATGCCATCTCAATATTCAATTTTGAATTGTGTACTATGATACCCAATTCTAAAGTCTTCTTCAGATGAGCATAAGATGACGTTTTCTTTTCAATCATACCATACTTTATGAAACTAAGATTTCAGTGATCAAAAAAAATCTTCAAATGACTGGCTTACTTCCTCAATATAAGAAATAGTTCATAAACCTCTCTTGGTATGGTGTTATATATTTTGCAACTTCCACAAATGAGCTATTAACTCTTATCTGACTATTCTCGGCATTCTAAAAGATTCTTTAAGAGCCCAACATTTTGGTAAAACCTTAATGTACAAATCTAATAACAAGGTATTAGGAAAATAAAATATTCTTAGCTTGTCTGTGTTCAAATGCATGCTGAAAACATAAAAAGCAAAGGTAAATTGTACCTTCCATTTGGATTGTGAGCAATAGTCTGGGGGTAGATCTCACAACTGCCCATGTCCTTTACCGCAAGGGCCAGTCTCTCTCCATCTTTAATTTCCTGGTCAGCTATGGCCTTAATGTTGGCCTGTTGAACCTCGGAGTGCTTAGCCCAGATAATCTTTCCACTAGAGTCCATTGACATGGCTGGCTCTTCTCGGCCAAGCTGAAATGGTCAAAAACGAATTTTTCTGAATACTTGATGTGTGTACAAAATGGCCTTAATACTGGCCTGTTGAATCTCAAAAGTGCTTGGCCTAGATGATCTCCTCACTTAATTCCACAGGTGGGCTCTTCTCTGCCAAACTTCAAACAAGAATTATCATAAAACAAAGAGTACAGTCAGCCAACGAGTACTGACTGCATCCCTATCTTAAAGTAAATTATTAAGAAGCAAAAAAATCTGACATATTATTTCCAGCATGCAGCCAAGACAGGCAATATAAGTGCATCTTGAATAATGTGTTAAAATCACTGTCTGTCTTCTCAAAGCAGAGTAAACAGATCCCTCGAAGCATTTTTTTACAGAGTACAGAAACAATGTAAAGTTCAACTAAATTCACCCAAAATATGATGAAGGTAAAGTTCATGAAGCTAAAATCCAATGAAATCACTTCTGTAACAACTGAAAGATGATCTCGATTTGAAAATTGGCTCTATTGTTCACAGCTGACCTGACTTTGTTGTTGAAGCAGAGTAAGAAAGGACATGTCAATCAGAAAGCAACCTACCTTGATAATAATACTCCCCTCATCATAGCCTATGGCTACATTGTTGGATCCCCTCTGACAGGCAATGCACCAAGTTCTTTCCAGGCCATAGTTCAAAGTACTCTCAAGTCGGTAGGTGTTGGCATGCCATATCCGAACAGTTCCTGTACAGTTAAAAAAGCAACAATTAAACAATTGTTGATCCTGAAATTTCCCACAGCTTATATTTATTTCAAATTTTTCAACAATACTGAAAATATTTTTTGATAAGCGACTATGATGCAATTCAAGATGAATCAGAGAAAACTTAAATTCACAACATATGAAATATGTATTTCATAGGGTTTAATGGCACATCAGCACACTACTGGCTATGTTGTGCCAATTAGAAGCTAAGGTCTAAAAATGTAAATATAAACAATTGCCAACACAAAAAATGGAGGAAGATAAACCCATCCAAATAAACATAACATGAAGTATTGCTTCAAGAATGTGGGGACTCACATTTCTTACAGTAAAACATGATCAATACGTATCCATTGCTTGTGCTTTTCCTCAGTTTATACAGGTTTATTGGATATAATTTTAAGAACACGACATGTCCTCTATTTCGTAAAAAAAAGACGAGGAAATGGTGGACATCAAGATTTCATTCATCTTGTCTAACATAAGAGCCTACCATCTTCAGATCCTGTCATTATGATTGGCAGCTCTGGGTGAAAGGAGACGGCAGATATGTTCTGAGCATGGCCCTCAAGAGTCTGTACACATGTTTTGTTCTGTAAAGGAAAATATAAAAATGTCATGAAACTGAAATATTCAGCTATAAAAAAATCATCTTAGCAGAGGTCCTTCATAAGCTTTTATTAAATGGGCATTAGCCCATACTGTATATGATGGGAATGAAAGGCAACAAGGGTTCTGCAAAACACAGTGTCATGCCTGTGATTAGCATTATGATGTTGCAGCTTTCTGCTTAAGCAGGTGAGACAAGAAACTGTAGTGTATCAGGGTATAAGCTTTACGCATATAGTAATATAATGCTGGGAGTGGCTGTAGCTCAGTTGGTAGAGTGTCAGAATTGCATTCCAAAAAGTTGTGGGTTCCCGAGTCAGCTGCCTTGGGAAAGGCACTTAGATCCTATTTCTTTGGCATGATATAGCCAATAATGTGTTACATGTGACGTTACACCAACAAAAACAAAACAAACAACAAAAAAACAAGTAGCATTATGCCAAAGGTTCAGTTAAATATGACTTATGTAAAAGAAATATGACTTTGAAAAACTTTAATACAGAACTCCACGTTGACACAACCTATGCTGCTATCACTGGCAAGTTAGAAATCCCAGGTATAAACTTTAGGCATATAGCAATATTACACCAAAGTTTCAATTGTATATGGCAACTTATGTAGAAGACACAAGACTCTCAAAAACCAAGCACATAATCTTAATATTGATGTCACTGATGCTGCAATCGCAGGCTAGCGAAAAAAAACTTGGCATATTAGGGTACTAACTTTAGGTATACCAAAGTTTCAGTTGAATACAACAGCTGCTGTATAAGATTTACAACTTCCAGAAACTTAAACAAAGAATCTCAACACTAAAGCCGCCTCTGTGAAAATAGATTCATATGATATCACCTTGGAGGAGTAAAAAGAACCCCGAAACAAAAAGGTCAGGGTCTGTAAGTGTGACTTTGACCTCAAGGTCAAAAGGTTTAGCGAGCAGGTTTCAGAATCAACTGTCTTAGCTTTTTAATGATTCATCCAATGTATGAACAAAATCAATCAGAATCTATCAAGGAGTTTAGGAAATATAAGCTAATGAAAAAACTTTGACCAAAACCTGAATAAAAATTTTCCTTTTCTGTAACCTTGACCACAAGGAAAAAGGGGTGAGTGAGCATGTTGCAGAATGAATTGTTTTAGCTTCAGAATGATTCATGTCAAGTATGATAAGAATCTATTGAGAGATTTAGGAATCATATGAAATGAACAACTTTAACCAAAGCCTTAACAACCAGTTGATGCCGCTGTTGGAAAGGTGACTGCTATGATTTGCTTCACACTAACATGGGTTCTACAAAAACTAAGGTTTATGTAACAAGAGCGTTGACAAGGCTAAAGTGCAAAGATGCAGATAAGATGGCTTAAAACAGAATAAGGTGGCAATCTGTTTAGATGGCACATAAGAGGATTAAGTTGTTACTCATACTAACCGTCATATCTAAGTCAAAACTTGTGTCTCTTTAATTCTCTTTTACTTCATTGTGGCAGGATACTTTCAGTTAAGTGGGAATAGCTTCTGTCCATATTAGCATTAAGTAATACACACAAAGTTGAAAGACTCTAAAGTTTGAGAAAAATTTCCATTATCAAGTAATGATGTATATATATATACTATTGTAGCACCATTTGATGGGGAGGTCAAAGGAGAGCATCACCTGATAATCCCAGATTTTCACAAGTCTGTCATCAGCTCCAGAGATAAGGTAAGGTTTATCACCTCCTGAGTAGTAGTCAATGCAGTTAACTCCCTTTTCATGTCCCTCTAGTGTGAAGTTTGGTGTAGTAGATCCAAGCTGCCAAACCTGGAAAAATATATATACTTGCACTTATTTGATTAAATATTTTCATTTACAATTTATAGTTTTACATCAGCACTCAAAATAAACACTCACATACTCAGAAAATGCAAGTTAGCTGTGGAAAATGTGAAATGAGATTTCAAGCTCTTGCTTCTTTTTGTCAGTGCTAAATGTTTTTTTGTTTTTTTTATAACAAATCATTAGCAAAACTCCTTAAAGTATGTCAATTCAGCAAAATACACATGCATCAATTTTTCATTGAAAACAAAGCTTGTTTTAGCATTGATTCCTTTACCATGAGATATCCTGTTTAACATGTAACGTAAAACAGGTCATACATGTACCTTCTGATAATTTTTTTAATACACATATTTTTAATGCGAAGAAGGATATCTCTTTTCTGCCCCACCATTTCATCCACAAATATGGAAATATTTTTCTATTATCTTGATTAGGTACAATCTGTTACTATGTGTCCATTAATGACAATCCGGGTGAGGCTGACTGAATCTGTTCATGAACCTTTCATGGTCCGAAAAATAAAAAATTGGATGTGTGCATAGACCACACTGCAGTTATAAACAAGAAAAACAAGTTAGCTGTACATATAGATTTTTTTGTTTTTTTTTAACTGTCATTGACCCAAATATTTCGACAATAAAAAGTAATTACTTTCTCTCTCTCCAGATATTATCAATTTTCCTGAATATTGTCTAGAAAATAACAGCTTTATTTTCATGATTGTGTATTAATGAGTTGGGCAAGTATAACGTCAAGGTAGGTAAACTAGGTTGCATTATATCCTTACTTGCCAATAAAGAACACTTGTATCATAATATTTAAATATTCTTTCATAAATAAAGAATTCTAGTTGGATTTCTGGTTTTTGTTTTTCTTTTTGCAAAACTATCGCGGTCTGTTCATCATATGCATGTACTGCCAATCATGACAAGTCTGGAAACTGACTGCAAATGTGACCCAGTTCTAACATCAATATTATTTCATATCATAAAGACTGACTTTGACAAACAAATGTATCAATGAATATACATCTATTCATACTACCTTACTTCTGAAAATCATATTTTCCTTCAAAAAGGCTTGAAGCAACCTCAATACTTAAACTCATAAATGGCAATCACTGCCACAAATATGTAACGAAGCAAAATCAATTAGACTGACTCAGGAATTTAACTCATGAATACTATTGGAGATGTTGACCGCTTTGTCAGAAATAAATGTAAGCCCAGTTTAGTTTACTGGAAAAGAGAAAACAAAGATAATAACCTGCATACATATTAAAACACTTTATATCACACAAGTTAATTCACCTTAGTGAGAATAGGAATTGATGTGCATGACTGCTTTGTCTCCCTTTGTACATTCTCAAATGTTAAATAGACAAGAAGCCTTCAATCACATGTTGGCTTGATGTAACACGGATAACCATTGATTTTAAAGTTATCAAAGTGATTCATTGATTCTGCCAACTGTCTCAAGATGAAAGATTGTTTTCCTTTATCATTACCTTTGAACAGGCTTGCGCTCACTCTGTTTCAGGGTCTGCTTAATCACGAGTTGTGGAGTGTGTCAGCTGTTTATATTGCTGCCTATTGACAACACCTTCAGTTAATCCACCTGATAATTAGGGTTATTAAAGGGGATTTTTATAACCTTATGGTTGACTATTCAATCACAAGGTTTTGAGTACAGGCAAAACATTCCTTAGTTTATCTTCTAACTTGAATTTTTTTTCATTAGCTATAAAAAAAGGAACTTTCTAGGTGTCTGGATAATTTTTGTACTTTATATAATAACTCATCCCCCTAAAAATTGCCAGTAAAAACACGATTCGCATGTTTATTTTTACTCAACTGGCAACTAAAAATGCTAGTAAATAAATTTACATTTGAACCCTGCTACACTGCATGACAAAACAAGAGTACCACAAAAGACATACAGTACACCTGTCTCAAAACCTTTTCTCTACCAAGGACCTTGACCATTTCTTTCTAGAGACTTGACCATTGTATGATAAGTTGTGGACCTGGGTACAATTTCATTAAAATATCAGTAGTGACAACCTTGACAAGGAAACTGACTTACAATATCTCTTGTTGTGATATTGACCTTGAGGAAGGAGGTACGACTGTGAATATGTAAGACACTGTCAAGACAAGTGATATAAGAGGCTAAGGTTGCATTAAAATCTCTTTACTGGTTTAAACTTACACCACATGTCCATGGATTGGGGTCACTGATTTATATTTTCCCTTGCCATGACCTTGACATTGACGAAAGGAACATGGCTATGGTATGTGACATACTGTCAAGTCATGGCATGTAATTGTTTCAAGTTTGATTGTAACATCTTCATTGGTTCAGAAGTTATTCTCCAGATAAGGACATAAGTCACAGAATTACATTTTCCACTATCATGAACTTGACATTCAGGCTATGTTATGCTACATCATATATATATATATATATGATATATACTCTACTAAAACTTCATTAAGATGACTTAAGTGGTTCAAAAGTTATACTCTTGAGTATGCACACAAGTCAAAGAATTAGTTTCCCTTGTTGTGACCTTAACCTTGGTGTAGGAGACTTAGCTATTGTACACAACATACCATCAGGTCATGATATATACTTGGGAAAAGTTTCTCAAACCATTGCATAGTTATGGATTATACAAGCAAATGTTAATGGACAAATGCACGTCATCAAATAATATAACAAACTTAATACATGTGTATAAAAAATACCACTCCTACATGAACAAAATCAAACTTTCATGCAGATGCCAAACCAGAATTATAAAGAAATCTTGTCCATTAATTGTGAAATTCATTTGTATCCAATGTAAAATCTCTCAATAACATTTACATTCATGCTCATAATTATAACTAGAGCTACTTCTGTCAAATTCTGTTTAGCAGCTTTTTTTTGGATGAAGTATTTAAATGTTTTTCTATTTTTAATAATAGTGGCCATATTTGATGGTAGATCAACATCAACATCAAAAGTCTAAAGGTTTAAATGGTGGCCACATTTGACAGTGGCTTGGCATAATTGTACAAACTTGAAAGGTCATTATGCCAGAATGCTTTGTGCCAAATTTGCTTTGAAATTGGTCCAGTGGTTTTTGAAAAGATGAAAACTGCAACTGATGACAGATGGCAGACAACTCATGCCATACAGAGGGCCATACGGTACATATGTAAGGCTTCAATATTTGCAAATGTAAACAGCTTAGTTCAGTTTACTGCTTGTAAATGTTTACAAAACCAGTAAATGTGTAAATATACCTGCCAACCTCCCAGACAGTGTTGGGTTTGTTTTTTTTTAGACTCAAAAAGTGTTTTGAGGTCCAAATGGGGTCAGTACATGTGACCACAAAAAGTGACATTGTACAATTGAGATAAAATTAGCTACTTGAATAAACCTACAGAAAATGAATGGAAATTCAAATTTGAATTAAGAAAATAACATATTTGTTTTCTCTGAAACACTTAATACACTTAAAAACAAAAAAACAGTTGGTAGACTTAGATTGTCAAATATCATCACCACTCACATACATACGCATATGTGCCACAGCTGCATAATCACAACCACGCAGATGTTAAATATAAAAAAATACACCAAGTTTCAATTGTCAAAATCCATTGGACAGTAAAATATAATCTTAATTAGATGCAGTCTTTACTGCTCCCAAAAGTTCAGTTGGAAGTTTGAAAGTAATGCAAGTGTCATTTGTGGTCATCTTTGCACTTGTTATAAACTGAAGGGTACTGTTGTTCAAATTTTCCCAAAGATGTTGTTGAATTTTTCTCAGCACAGAAAATGATCTTTCTGCATCTGTATTGCTGTGAGGGAGTGTCAAACGGGTCTCAAAAATGATCTGCAAGTTCAACTGCAAATGGCAGATTGTGCTCTGCAATGAAACTGCAGAGAAGTATTTCAGCTCTTTTGAAATGGTCTGTTGATGGTTGTCTAAACATGTTAGTTACTTCTAGGACTGAACTGTGCATTCATGCATCATCCTGATGCTAGGTGGTGTTGCTATGTTGACAGATTTTGTACACTCCTGAATGACTTGTGTTGATATGGTGTTTGCAGTTTGTGCAAATAATAAAATGATCCCCCTTACTGCTGTACCCCACAAAGTCAAACTCTGTCAACCAGGAGTTCCGAAATTTAGTGTTGCTGGGCTTTGCTTGCTTCACAGATGGTTCATCCTCCCTGCATCACACCTGCGTTTTGACATTTTGGATTCAAAAATTAATCCCACTTGTACACTATTCTGACTACGGAAATAATCATTTTTTGCATTTTATATATGGAGTAAAATCAGACTTCAAAGAAACATTGTTGCTGATCAAGAACTTGCCAATAATCCTTAATAATGATGGCTTAAACATTCTCAATCAAGGCAATGATGTGAAATAACTTTTGTTCTGCAAAAATCAGTTTTTTTATTTACCTAACTTCAAATGAATTGGGTTGTTCCACTAAGTGTACTTGACCTATGCAAAATAGCCTAATGGGCTCTCCTACTGCAGTGCTCAAGAATGTAACACTTTGCTATTGTCAGTCAATTAAGTAATCTGTGAAATGGTGGTTGTTCATCTCTGACTGCCTCACATTTTAATTGCCTCTATGACAATCAACTGTGTGACCTGCCCAGAGGATAGTTTTACCTGAGCACTAAGCGGGAAAGGGAGATTTTAAAAAATCGTGTTTTTCATGTGACATGTTGTGTTATGACAGGTATGATCTTGTATTAGCAGATGCACATCTCCAGGCAGTAAGTCCAGATGCATTATAATTTTTGTCATTGCTACATACATGTAGCAAGACGAAACAAACTCACAATAATGCTAAGAACATTCTATCAAAATGTTGCAACCTTAACCATAAGATCACATGATGGGAGATTGGACTGCTGCTGAAAACAAAAAAAGTCACATACCAGTGACAAATCTTACCTTGACTGTCCTGTCAAGTGAGGCACTAGCAAAGGTGTTATTGTCCTTGGGGTTGATGACAATTTGCATGACATAGTGAGTGTGACCCTCAAACACCTGAGTACATGTCCACTTCTTGTCCCAGTCCCACAGCTTGATCAACATGTCATCTGCAAGTCAGAATGATCTGAACTTTTGAAAGATATCAGAGATTATGTCAGAATCATTTCAATGCTGTCAGTTGTGAGAGTTCTTGACAGTCCTGGACTCTCAGTTTGCAGATGAAAATTTTCACATTGGTGAATACCTTATGAACTCACTAAAGTGACTCAGTCTTTCTGTTTATTTGTCTGTGTACATATAAACACACACACACAGGGGTCATGCTACCAGGCACTTCTAATAGGAAAGCAAAAACAACTTCGTCCTGTGATTTTTTGGATGTAAATTGAGTGACAATAGTTATGGCTTTTGAAATGCTCCCTTGACCCACTTCAGTAACTCTGTGTAGTAAGAGTAACTCGGTGTAGTAAGAGTAACTCTGTCAGTAAGAGTAACTCTGTGTAGTAAGCCCCAGGCGAAATGTATTTCATGCAGGTGTTGATATCAATTGCGCCAACAAAAACAAACATTCGCAGGCATGTTTTAATAGTTGAGTGACAATTAACCCTTTACCCCGCAAGTTATCATTTGTTATCACTGTCTGATTTTCGCATGTTATCATTTGATGATAAAAAGACACCAACTTGTGTTTTGAAACTTGAAACATCAATATGTAAACAATAATTTGTTTAAGAATAGAATTGGTGAAATCGTGTTCTTGCGTTATTTTCTTTGTAAAAATCAGTCTGAAACTGTATGTGAACATGTCAAGAGATAATAATGGTGGACATCACTGTGTTTACGAAGTACTTCTTCATTAGACTACCTGTGTTTGTAATTCATTGGGCACACAAAGGAAAATATACAATTCATAGAAAGCAAAGTCTAAATATTATCTGATAGAAGATTAAGCCGAAAAATAACGGGGTTTTTTAAAATCAGAAGCGTATGGGAAAATGCTTCGTTATGGAATTCGAAAAATGCTAAGGTCAATGTTGTCTTCTGACATCACTCATTTTTTTTTGCAAATACAAAAAAAGCAGCAAATCAAATAATATCTAACCAATGCACAACGTTATTATGAGTACATAGACAAATAATGAAAGCATAAATTTACAATCCTATCCTTGGATTGTTGTGTTGAAGCTACAAAGTATGAGTGGTCATACTAAGAAAATCCCTATTTCTAAAAATAGATGCACCCACATGGCATGCATGGCACCATATTTGTTCTTTGCTGTGTGCCATTTCAGTTGAAAAGAAGAATCTAGTTCATTCACATATCCACAATAATGCTTCAGTTCATCATCGACAAATAGCTGCGTTCATGTTTTCTCAGAAACAATGAAATTAAACATCAAAGTTTTGATGTTATTAAATGGTCGGTCCCTTACTTAAGGTTTATGTGCCCTTGGTCTCTACACCATGTAGTTTTGGCCATATAAGCACATTAGAAACAATATATTGAAATCAATTGTAATTAAAAATAGATATAGATTACATCATTGTTATTAAAAATAGATATAAACTGCTAATCAACTGCCACTAGAACAAGAATGTAATTTTGACTTTTCAAAACTTCAGCAAAAATTGAGAGTCCAAAAGTTCAGGTTACTCATCCGTAACATCAGTGACCATTGTGGTCTGAATGGAGGAACACTATGATGCAAAGACGCCTGAGCATGTGCTCTCATGTACAAGTAATAAGGGTTGTTTCAAACAAGCTTACAAATGTTTTCTAGTACCATTTTCTAGTGAAGTTTTAGAAAGTAAAAATATATGTAAAAAAATAAATATATTGTTTAAGTGCCAGTTGATTAAGTATTTTTACCTATTTCTAATTACAATACTATAATCTTTTTACTCCCATCAGTTAAAATTAATTATAATTTGTAGTTTCTGCTTTGCTCTTTTGATGTCACAAGACCAAAATACATTGCATAAAATCTCTCCATCCAAATGTAACACACTTTCAAGTATGAATAATCTGCATATATATATATATATATATATATATATATATATATATATATATATATATATATACACATACATATTGCATTTCTTGCATTGCTCCCACTACTCTGTGTTCAGCTGTCACTTCTCCCTAAAATTCAAGTCTAGCTTGACCCCTGTATGTATGTATGTATGTATGTATGTATGTATGTATGTATGTATGTATGTATGTATGTATGTATGTATGTATGTATGTATGTATGTACATATGTATGTATGTGTGTGTGTGTATATATATATATGGGATTTACATAAATGTGAATACAAACCACTGCTAATAAAGGTCTGCATGACAAAGACAGGTAGTGATCTGATACAGTCAACATGAACCTTAGGATGATGAACTTGCTCAAGCAAGTTTGACCATCCACCTGTCTGTTAATCTTTCTATAACCACTGCTAGTCGGGATGGATGTTTCTGTGGGTTAAGGCAGGGCCATTGCAAGTTTGTGCTAGACAAAATGGCACCCTAGGTGAGTGGCGCCTTTGGCACCCCACCCCCAACCATTGGAAATAATACAGAATAAAAGAACATACTCTGCGAAATGGTGCCCCCTGGGCGTCAGTCATATCGGTTTCCTCTTAAGACAAACATGGGTTAGGGATGGAATAAAAGTGGAAGTCCAGAACAGATTGTATTTCAGTGACAATTTCTCTCTCTAGTAATTTCATATTCTTTGTTCCCCTTCCTCTCCCACTACTTCCAGTATCATAAATTGTCTCATTTGTCCTTTGTTTTCATAGCTACTGATCTAACTATGATGGAATACCATATATACTCGCCTATAAGTTGGGTCCAACTGCAAACTGCATAGACCCAGATCTGCTGTAGCATAATGCACCAGAAGATCTGGGTCTATTCAGTTTGTTAGGAGTAATCAAAAGAACAAACAACATGGACCCTGATCTGCCAGTGTATTATGCAATGGCAGATCAGGGTCTAAGTTGTATGCAGTTGAACTCGACTTAAAAGCAAGCATAGATGGTAATAATAAAGTATATGCACCCTAAATTCGTAAATTTTGAACTAATGTCTGGACCCCTGCCCCCTCTTAAAAGGTAATGCCTTTTAAATGACAGCCAACAGCACAAATCCAGACATGATCAAGGATATAAGGTCACAGTGGCAGTGTTAAATTACTACCACTAAAATCAGTTCCACCACATACAGATGTAATGTGCAAAAGAAGTTAGATGTCGATTGTATATGAAAGAAATACAACTTCTGATAATCAGCGTCTAGACTTCAGAATCATTCCTCCACCATTCTGATCTACTATATTTATAACCGATTTTTCATTCTACCCACTAGTGTGGGCTGGATATCTATTGGTCTAATTCAATCAGAGCCAACCTCAATCTGATGAAATGGCTCAAGGGAGTTTGTTGGTCTGTCCTTCTATCAGTCTATGTTTGTCTGTGATATAAAAAGACAGTACCGCATGCAGTCAAGATGAATGTTTGTGTGGATCGGACAGCCAGTACAGTCGGAATGGACCTTAAAATGATGAAACTACTCAAGCAAATTTGTCTGCCTGTTTGTCCATGTGTTTGTCTGGGATATACAACCAGAGTGTAATCAACGATTACACAGCTCACCTCTATGATGCATTAGCCGTCTACAGTAGCCATCATAAACACTGATTATCATGCAGAAAATATGTTCAGACTAAAGTGATCTTGACAACAAAGTAATGGTGCCTTTTCGAATTAAAATAATTTTTGCAATGCTTTCTCTTTATATAGTAACTTTTAATCGTTTTAAAATGTACAATGTCAATTTGTAATTGGCACTATATTGCCAGTATTGTATTCACATACCATTAAACCACCTACCCACCTACTGTGACAGGACATGAAAGACAAAAAACAATAAAAAGAAAATTCTTTTCCATATCATAACAGCAAAGGTAATATTATTAATTGAAAAGAAAACAGAAATTTTGGTTGTTTTAGTATTGTTTTTTTTTAAAATTATTGATCCTAAAATCTGCTTCAGAAGCTATTATCACTTGTCTAGAAGCCAGATTTTACTTAGTGAAAGTCACAGGCCTTGAGTAGCCTTGGAGTGACTGCCAGTAGGTACACAGTTCATGCATGAAGAATTACATAGATCAGCCAATACAGATAAGGTCTCACATGAAAAGCATGCAGCTTGAAGTCCACTCCTCTAATTCCATTACTCATTCAGATGTACAATACATAAAATTAACTTGCTGTGGGCAACCTATCACAATATACATTGAAATAGTCATTATTATGTAAGTTTACCACTGAATAAACATTTATTCCTACTTCCCACTGCACTGGTCAGAAAGTGCCTTCTGACTAGGCTAGGATGTACCTAGCATGGAAGAATCTATGTTGTGATAAACACAAGTAAGTAGCACATGTTAGTCCAGCATAAAATAATAAAGGTCACAGTGACCTTTGGTTGTAAGGGTATAGTACTAACAAAGATGCATCCAATGATTAAGTGTCATGATCGGAACTTTAAACACAAAATTTCAACAGCCACTGAAGCATGAAATATAAGTCACAGAGACATATGTTGCAATAAGATGTTAAACTTATCAAGATCTATCCACTCACCAAGTTGCATGATTTTTAGGAAGGACAGTATGCATAGCATGCCAAAAACTTACATGATCATGAGCTAAATGCAAAAACTTAACCAAAGCCAGTACAAGATAAACTATACATCAAGATCAAGAACCTTTGTTGTAAGGGTATGTTAGTAGCAGAGATGCATATCATCATATACTTTCTAGCATGACCAGTGCCTGAAAAATGAACACCAAATACAAGCTCTAACCCAAGTCAGTAAAGTGTAAAATATGGAACATAATGACCTAGTACTAAAACGAAAGAGTAGTGCTCATCAATATGTATCCTCTTGTGAAGTTTCATGATTCTAGTGAAGTTTCATGATTCTAGGTAGGATAGTAAGCATACAGCATGCAAAGATCCCATGTGGTTATGGGCTCAATGCAAAAACTTATCCTAAACCAGTAAAATGTAAAATGTAGGTCACAGTGACCATTTTGTATGGATGTGATACTAAGAGAGATGTATACAATCATCTAGTACAATGATTCAAGCATGAACAGTAAAACATACAAATTACAAGTGGAATCGGTGAAGTGTAAAATATGGGTCACAATGACCTACTTTAAAATGAGGGTACATCCTCTCATCTAGCTTCAGGATTCCTGGTATAACAGTATTATACAGAAGGCAAAAAAAACCTATGTGGTCATGAGCTAAATGCAAAAATTAACATAAAGTCTGTTAAATGTAAGTTACAGTGACCATCTTTTGTTATAAGTGTAGTACTAACAGAGATGCATACAATCATCTAGTTTGGTGATTCTGGCATGAACAGTGCTTGAGACTGAACCCAAAACACAAAATTTAACCACAGTAAAAGTGTGAAATATGGGTTAACGTGACCTACTTTTGTGATGAGGGTTCAAATCCTACCACTGGTCGGCTAGCACGGTGTGTCCTTGGGCAAAGCATTTAACTCCAATTACCTCGGCACTAAATAACCTACTTTTGTTGCCATAAAACACCAAAGCAAACTAAATCTACTTTGTATAGGAAAGCTAAAATGGGAATACAAACCACTGCTGCTTAGGATAAATGACTATATGTGATAGACAGTTATTGATCCAGTAGTCAGAACGAGCATTAAAATAATTACAATGCTCAAGCAAGTCTGTATATCTGTGTGTTTGTCTGGGATATACATTAATGTAAATACAAACCACTGCTAGTCAGGATGAATGGCTGTGTCGGGTGGACAGCTATTGATCGGATGTAGTCAGAGTGGGCCTCAAACTGATGAACTCTCTCAAGAGTGTTGTAGTTGTATGCTCTAATGTGCATATCATCCTGTGGAAGGAATATTTTTTTATTATTAAAACTATATGAAGGCACTTCTCAGATTCAAATTGAAAATTATGCAAAATCATTTCATACCCTTTCCCATCTTACATACAACTTGGTGCCCATAACTAAATTACAACAGTTGGTAAAATGTTAGATCTGTAAAGCCAAAACCTCCTTCTGAAAGATATTCAAAAGACCAAAAAAACTGTCCTTTGTGGACACAGGGAGAAGTAGATGAATTTGAATATAAAGCGATATTAAGAAATGTAGCTTGTAAATGTCTTTAAACCAGTTTCCTTTGTATGGAGAAATCTCCTAAGATGGGTTTCAACATTTTAACATTTCCTACAGTTTGTTTTAATAATTTTTTTTCTTCTTCAAAACAAATATTCCATTATAATAGTCTGTCCCTGGGATGAATGAAAAAAACTGAAAGTTATGGATATAATCAATCATTTATGTTAAATGTGCTGAACATTCTTGAACTGTTAAGAAATTTAAAAACATTATAGAAAAAAAAAAGAAAACAAAAAAAGAGCATTCTGAAGAAAGAACAGTCATGCAATGCAGAGAGATACTTACAGACCCTGTGAAAACCCAGTTTTTCCTGGCACAAAATCTTGCAGCTCTGACTGGCAAATCACAAACCTCAAATGACTTGATGAGTTGCTGAAACAGAGATATAAGAACAACCCTTGCAACATATGTTGGAAAGGAGTACTGTAACAAAGAATCATATATAAAAAAGTTTACATTGTTTTTATTCTGTACAAAACTGTGGGTAAACCCAGTGAATGTTCAATTTGCACTGGCTACCGGACAATGGATATGTCTGGACCTGACACATATTCTCTGTTCACTGATATTATATTTTACTAAATATCTTTAGGATACATTGTAGTGCTCCAAAAACGGTATAGCCTTAAGCTAGTTGCATGTATAAATCTGGCAAAGACCCTATTCATCTATAAGTTTCAGTACACACATTGTAGATTTAAGATTGCCCACTCAATACCATGGACGTGGCCACAGGGGGCAAGGGATGAAGTGCCACCATGCCTGTTGAATGTTCACTAAGTCTGGCAGATGTCCACTCAATCTAGTGGAACTCCATCACAGATTTTATTGCAGCTGTAGTTGTTTTTATGGCACCTGTCGCTGATTTTATTGCATTCGTCAACATACTAAACAAACTGATTGGAGATGCCCTCCAACACTGTAACCCGACCACAGTATGTGTCAATTTCATACCTTTACCTGTACAAACAATACAGTAGTAACATAAATATGATATTTATCAGTGGTCTAGCTAGGCATATGCACAGATGAACATACATTACATAGAATAAAAATACGATGTTTAAATTTCTTGGATATCCCCCCACCATGGTCGCATGACTAAGCATACACACAAAAAATTGCCTAGATACAACATACATCCCTGTTTATCAACTACATCTGCATGTACCTGCAAGCATACACAGATGCAGAAATTTATATACTGTTTTGCATCAAGCAATACCTTCAATCTACTTTTTCAATAAATGATATTTTATAAAAAGTGCCTGCTGTACTGGTTATTAATTTGTCATAGTCTCTCTTTAATTTCCACACTATTTCCAAGACAAAAATCATAACAAATTACTGAAAGCAGTATAAAAAAAAAGTTAAAAGAATAATCTAGTAAAAAAAATGCATACAATGTTCATGCAAGATTTGTATAATTCGTCCTTTACATAAGATTTGAGACAAGTTTTTGTAAAGAAACATGTGTATTTAAATTTACCAAACTCAATACATGTCAGCCCTTCAAAGACACATGCAGCAATAATATTTTGTAGAATGAAGATAACCATTAAGACTAATAATTATGACAAATAGAGATTATAAATGAACGCCGTACATTTATAGCATATATGGAACATGACATACATGTCATAATTCTGTCTAAAGTTAATTCAATAAGAAAGACATTGCACCATATATTAAAATAATAAAGAAAGATATGCAAGCTATACTAGAAAATGTTCTTCTGATGCTTTTTCCAAAGACTTAGAAAATGACACTGATTATTAGAGAGTATGACAATTTTTAATTGCATGGAATTCTTCTACACTGTATTGACAGCTGTGCTCTATCAATGGCTGTTCAAGTCATTAACAACGTGATTTAAAATAGAAAAGGTTACTTTTTTTGTCAATTTATCATCAAGCACCAGCCTAGAAGTGACATTCTTACTTTGAAGTCAGCTGCTACATGTGTTACCTTCTTGCCTGAAGTCAACAACAGCCAATGAGGACATGTATGTATTCACAGTTCCCAACAGCCACTGGTTGGTACCTTTGGTGTGGAGCTTCAATGTTATTTTTAGCACCGATGTTTCAAAATAAACATTAACTGCTGAATGAAAATGTTTCTTCTTGTCACAAAACCATACATTATAAAACCAACAAGATATCAACTTGTGAAAATGAATTTGGATTTGTAATATGGACTTAGAAATAAAATGAGGTTCAGAATAGTTTAAGTTCAACCAGTGATACATGTTGAAAGTGATTAAAAATATGAAGCCATATATTAAATGCAATTGAAGCAAGTACAATAAGATACAGATTTTATCGCCAAACACACGTCTTAGTAATTGGAAGTGATATATTAGTCATTATTGATAGAAATTATGTGTTCAGCTTATGCACAGTACAATATAAGGCAAACTAGAAATAACTATTAATCAGAAGATATTCCACTTTTAAACTAAAAATAACCCAATATACAAACACTAGAGACTCTTTATTTTACAGAAAATACAACAACGTTGATCACAGAAAGTCATTTCATAAGTTTGCATAATAGTAGGTATTTCAGTTGGGTTTAAAAAGATTATGATGATGATGATAATCATCAGCATCATCATCCTTATCACCATCATTTTGATATTTGTAAGTTTTAGAGCTTATATATAACAAATCAATTTAATATCATCTGACCTACTATGCAGTGTGAAATTTAAAAAAAATTACTTCTATTGCCAACAGCGTTCAACTCTTGTGTATCATATAAAAAGTCCCTAGTAAAAAGATAATTGGGTCAAAATGTAACAGGTTAATGGAACACAAGCAACTTAAATGATAAAAAAAAAAAAATTTGCTTGACATTTGGAAACACAGTATTATGGTACATGTTATATGGACTGGAAGAATATACAGGGGTATAAATATCAGTTGCACAGGAGCCTGGGACAACTAACAAAAGTCTCTCGAAGGGATGATGCTCTACTGGATGAAAAAAATGTACAGGAATTCAAGATAAGACCATTTCTTCCTTTTAACTGCTGAGTGTTGAAACCATCTCTGATATTCTTTAGTGAAAACAAGATTAGCTGCTGTGGTGCACATACTGGATGTTAGCTTGGCACCATTATCATTTAGGACAAAGTAGACATCATTAGAAGTCTTTTGGTGAAAAGTCCACATCATAATGATCATCCATTCAGAGGGAGTAGTGACAACAAGATTTTTAGGACAGTCATAGTGGCAGCCATATTGGATGTACAACTGGCACCATTTTCATTAGGACCAACTAGGTATCATAAAAAGTCTATTGGTGAAAACGCCATGTTGATATAGCCATCCATATGGGAGGAGTAGAGATAACATTTTCGAGATAGCCACCATTGTGGCCATATTGAAGGTTAGTCATTTTTATTAGGGACTAACAAGACACCATAAGAACTCTTCTGATAAAAATTCCATGTCAAAATGACTTTCCATTTAATAGCGAAACAAGATTTTCAAGATGGACACATATTGGATGTCAGATCAGCGCCATTTTAATTTAGTGAAAACCCCATGCTGATATGAGCATTCATTCAGAGAAGTAGTGATAACAAGATTTTCAAGATGACCACTGGCTTCCATATTAGACATCAGATCTGCACCATCTTCATTTAGGACTAACTAGACATCATAGGAAGTCTTCTGGTGAAAACACCATTTCAATATGACTTTCTATTCAGCAGGAGTAGTGATAACAAGATTTTCAAGCTGGCCACCATGTCAGCCATATTGGACCTCACATTGGCACCATTTTCATTTAGAACCAACTAGACATAATAAGAAGTCTTTCGGTGAAAACCCCATGTCAAGATGACTTTCCACTGAGGAGTAGCGATAAAAAGATTTTCAAGATGGCTGCTATGGTAGCCATACTGGATGTCAGGTTGGCACCATTTTCATTTGGGACCAACGAGACATCAGAAGAAGTCTTTTAGTGAAAACCTCATGTTTTTATGATCATCCATTCATTCAGGAGTATTGATGACAAGATTTTTAAGATGGCCACTGTATTGCAGCCAAATTGGATGTCAGATTGTCACCATTTTCATTTAAGACAAACTGGACATCATAATAAGTCTTTTATTGATAATCCCCATGTCAATATGACTTTCTGTTCAGGTGGAGTTATGATAATATTTTCAAGATGACTGCCATGGCGACCATATTGGATGTCAGATCAGCAGCATTTGTATTTAGGACCAGCTAGACATCACAAGTCTTGTAGTGAAAACCCCACATTGATATAACCATCCCTGTAGGTGGAGTAGTGATAAGATTTTCAAGATGGCCACTGTGGCGGCTACATTTGATGTCAGAGCAGTACCATTCTCATTTCAGACCAACTAGACATCATAAGAAGTCTTTTAGTGAAAATCCCATGTTGATATGACCATCCATTCAAGTGGAGTAGTGATAACAAAATTTCCATGATGATATTGGATGTCTGAGCAACACAATTTTCATTTAGGTCCAACTAGACCATGGGATGAATGTGTGTGTAAAGTTCCATGGCAATCCTCCAAGTTGTTTCGGAGGAGTACCGATAACAAACTTGAGCTAATGGACGGACGGACAACAGAAACCACTTTCACCCTTAAATTTAGTCATAATAAACTTGTTGGGTGCCAAAACTAGCAGTTATGATTAGTAGTGTCTCCTTATAAACAGTAGGTCTACGGTAAATTTATACATGTGTTTAGTACTCTGGCTACTTACAGTACACGCATCGTGTTTTTATGATTCACCACGAAAATTGCGTGGGCGTGGAGAGAGGGCAGGGGATTAAATGTCCACTATTAGTAGTTTAAGTCCACGCAGTCTGGTGGATTTTCACACTAATTTAGTGAAAATCCACTCAGTCTAGTGGAAGTGCATGACAGATTTTATTGCAGTCGTCGTGAGTCGTAGTGGGTTTTATGGCACCCCTCGCTGATTCTATTGTATTCGCTCCGCGAGTCGACACACTAAACAAACATGGGAAAAACTCCAACACCGTAAACCGAACATGGCAGGTATCAATTTCATACCTTTACCTGTACCTTTACAGTGGTAACATTTCCTGTGTATTTATCAGTAGCCTGGCTGAGGATACATACAGACGAACGCGCGTAACGTAGAACAAATGAGGTTTTATATTCCTTGGATATCTTTCCACCCCTGTCCATGACAAAGCGTACATCAGAAATAATTGCTTAGCTACAAAGTACATCCCTGCTGATTTAATACACGTATATGTACCTGTTAGCATATACAGATGCGGAAATTGACATTGTTCTGCATCAAGCGGTAACTTTGAGGTTCTTTCTCAATAAATGATATTTCATAAAAGTGTGTTGTGTACTGGTTATTAATTTGTCAGTTTCCCTTTAATTTCCATATCATTTCCAAGACCCACCTTGAAGAAATCATTGAAAGCAGTAATACATATAGAACTCGAAAAGAGATTACAACGAACGCCGTAATATTTATATCGAACATGTACGATCATGAAAACTGGCACATTATGACATGTATGTCATAATTCTTGCCAAAGTATTTTAAAATAAAAAAGATACAGGAGCTATACTATGGAAAGGTTCTTTTGTACTGTTACCCTTAAACTTTTAAAATAACATTGCTTATGAGACAGTACGGCAATTTTTAAATGCACGGAATTGTGTACACTGTATTGACTGTTGCGCTCTATCAGTGGCTATTCATGTCATAAACAAGCGAGTTCAATGAGAAAAAAAGTTATTTCCTGTCCACACTTTTTTCACGAATCTACATTGCATCACCAGGAACTGGCTGAGGAGTATCATTCTTACTTTGAAGCCAGCCGCTACGCCTGTTGCTATAGCTTCCTGCCTCGAGTCAACAACAGTCCGTCATGACAGTTTCTACATGTCATCAGTTAATGTTCAATGTCGCGCTTCGATGTTTCAAAATGTACAGTACAATAACTGTTGAATGAAAATATCACAAAACCACACACCTTAAAACTAAAAAGATGTTAGTTTGTGAAAAACAAATTTGGACTGAGAAACGCATTTGATGTTAAGTTCTCATTATCGTGTAAAACATTTAACTTAAATTTGGGGTGGGTGGGGTGAGTGTACTGGCCTTGATGCACGTCTAAACTATCAACAAATCAGAAGAAGTGTAGTTGTTTTAAGCTATATCCCATCTCCTCCGTCTCTCTTTCTCTCCCAGCCTACAACCCACCCCCCTCCCCACTCCGTTGCGTAATAAGCAAATAGAGTTGAAGTCTTAAATGACTTAAATTAGAACAATTCCTAGCAGCTACTGGTCAGTGTCGCGCTTCTGTTTTTAAAAAAAACCACTGTTGAATAAAAATGTTTCTTGTTATTGCAAAATCAAACGCTTTAAAACTAAGAAGATGTAAGTTTGTGAAGAGCGAATTTAGACAGAGAAAGTCTCAGAAACACATAGCCGTTAAGTGTTGATATTATAGCGTAAAACTGGTTTCTAGCGGTATATAAAGCAAACTATATATAGCATTGTTATTTTCCCGATAAGGAAACAAGCATTTAAATGTAACAAGCTGCCACGTAAAGTCACGTAAAATTATTAATATTTTATTTTCTAAAAATCACAACAAGTGTAATTTTGTTAAAGCTAAATCCTATCACCCCCGCACTCCCAGTAACACATAGAGTATAAGCTAAATTACTTAAATCAGAATACAAATATGTCATGGGAATATTGTTATGAAAACACCAAGGGTTTCTGTTTAATGAAGCCAATTCAGCTGGCATAACATCCTGTAATGCAAGCGCTAGAATGACGTGAATGAAACAGCGTTAGATAAACAAGTTGAGCGTCAACCCTGCCTCTGGGCATAAGCGGCAACTTCAGTGTGTTTTCTCAATAAATGATATTTCATACAGAACTTCTTGAACTAGATATTAATTTGTCATAGTTTTTCTTTAATGTCTACACAGTTTCCAAAACCTTCTTTAAAAAAATTATTGAAAGCAGGATACAAATACCTTTATCTGTAGACTTAGAAAAATGACTGATTATTTCAGAGTATGATAATTTTTAAATGAGCCGAATTCGTCCACACGGTATTGAAGGTTGCTCTATTTCAGTGGCTGTTCATGCCATAAACGAAGTGATTTTTTTATGAAAAAGGTTACTTTCTTCGTCACTTTATTAGTGAATCTATCATCAAGCAGCAGCCGAGGAGTGACATTTTTACTTTGACGTTAGCCGCTACGCTTGTTAACCATGGCCATTCATGAAGTGTTGAGCTTCTATCTTATTTTTTGTAGCCCCGATGTTTCAAAAGAAGCATTAACTTCTGAATGAAACTATTTTAGTTGCGTGTGGAACAACGAATTTTGGACTTGTAATATGGAGTGAGGAACGCAATGTGGTCAAGTTGTGATATTTTTGTGTAAAACTGGTTTCTAGCGGTATATAAAATAAACCATATAAAATTTGTATTCTCCCAATTAATCTTGCAACGCAGGCCATATAATACAAATCTATCACAGCAACACAAAGCTATTACATGTTTAAGAAAGCTGTATTACACTACAAGCTTGTTTTTTTTTTAATGCATCTTTTTTGTAATAAAATGTGTTTATCACATGCAAACATGAGAGAGAGAGAGATTATGCACAATAACTTTCAATCGATGTTAGCCGTAGCTTTTATCGCAAACTTGGAAACAGGAATTGCTAATTAGAGAGTATGCATTTTAGAAATGGGCCTCGTTCATCTTCAGTTTGGAATTCGTCTACTGACAAAATTTATAAATACAGTTTTGATTCCACTCTTTATATAAGTAAGTTAATATGTAAATCGCTGCTTGGCAATTCATTTTGTATTTAACAAGAATTTATATAATTCATTGGGTTATTCACCTGCTATTAGTGTCCTTTGTCTTTTTTTCTTATTATCTATTGTTGAGTCTGGTCATAATTAACCATGTACGAACTTAATGCTTCAGAAATTTAATAGACTGAAAGTCCAATGAGAGAGCATTACTGCAATAATCAAGGTGGACCTGACAATATTCGCGACCACCTTAGAATTAATATGAACGGTTCAAAATGAACAGGAAATAATTGGGATTTACAACCTCTGAAGCCAAAACTTTTCCACCTCCAGGTCGGAGTAGTTAACGAAAAATAAGAAGCCACATGTTTACAGCAATGAGTGCAATAATAGAGATAGATTTTATAGTCTTGGCAAACATGTGGCGTCGCAATTTCGGGTGATGTATAAGACATTATTGATAGATATGATGTGTTCAGCTTGCGTGTAGTACAGTACAAGTTAAACAAGGGGAGAAAGAAGTAATTCCAAAGCACAAAATAAATCTTACTGAATGATACATTAATTAAAACACCAGAAATTTTAAAAGTTTCGCCAATTGAAGCAAATTAATCGTGATTACACACTTTTTATCGCTTTTACCAGTCCATTTGGTAATATTAAACTCGTTAGATGACCAAACCAGCAATCTTAAGTATATTTTTTAAAGCTGTTGATCATAGAATGCAGCATCACGTACTTCGTAGAATTGGAGTTTAAAACAGTAGGTCTACAGTAAAAGTAAACACGTGTCTAGTTCCTGAGAAAATGTGTCACATGGACATGTATATTTGACTCGCAAGTACTAAACAGGCTGGAATAGTAGAGGTTGTATATCGCATAGCGCCGTGTATATTTCATTGTGTGGGAACATTTTAAGCAGACCATTTAAAAGTGACTGGGGTAATTAAAAACAAAATCACAACATTTCTCGCATTCTTTTATTTTAATAACGGAATGAAACCCGCTAATACATGTATTTACGTGTGATTTCTTTTACCCTTTGTTTGTTTAAAACAGAATCTCCCCCCACCCTCATTAACATTAAGATAATTAAACTTTGTATAATTTGTGAAGCATCATTCGTGACTCTTTTCTCGGCAATTTATCTTTCATCTCTTTCAATACACGTATGTGAATGCGTTTTAGCGAGCGAGTCTTTGAATATTAAATGGCATTGCATACAAATTAAAAAGAGCATTCAGCACTGTGTGCTGTAGCTGAGCCGATAGGTAAGTTCCACGTGTGGTAGTGGGCATCCACTATTACATAATTATATTGCTGCGACTTTCAAATGGGCAATAAAACTTAATCCGTCCACTACGAGCCACGACGTGGACAATCCACGACGACCACGATATCCTGTCCACGATGACACATCGTAAAAAGGATTAAGCTCCACGCCCACGATGTGTTTTTTCATAAAAACACGATGCGTGTACTGTAGGTCTTGGGAATATTTTTGGCATATATGTGTTTTGAAGCAGAAGTGCTATGCAACGGCTACACTAGAAGATGTATTTTGGATATCAGTATGTGTATTTAATTGTGCTGAAATACATTAAGCGGAAACATGGATTTTCATAAATCTGTGATGCATGTACTGTACATGCTCAAGCTGTGTATTTATATTTTTATGGTAGTACACAAAACTCAGGACAAGTATTTTTTTTTTAATGAAGCAAGTCTTTTGCCCTTGGTCTGTATGTAAGAATTCTTTTAATCTGCAGCACTGTATTTCTCACACACCTTGAGAAGTGAATATAGCAGAATTTGTCATAATATCAATCTAGCCATAACCATGAAATTATCCCTTAATTGTTAGTATTTATTCTAGGGCAACAAAAAAATGTTACAATTCATTAAATGCTTTGCAGTCTTCAAAAATTCAAATTCACTGATAATAGATACCTGTGATTCAAAGTTCCAAATGTGGACATTCCCATTATACAAACTAGCCAACATCCATGGCTCTGATGGATGTAGATCTACAGACTTGACTCTGTCAGATCGTGCTGACAATTTCCGCTTGATATCTAGACGGAGAGGCTGAAAGATAAAAAATGGAAATTTGTACAAGTTTCAGTACTTGAAATGTACACACTTGAAAATACCAGTTGCCCAACCAGATGAAAAGTCACACAAATTATGACATTCTTCATCATCATCACCAACTTCCTTAATTGCATCACTCAGAACTGACACAGGTCTAACACATAGAAATGTGTAACAGCTTTTTGACAAGGAACGTTTTCCAGATTAAAATGACACAGATTACTCGTGTCACTGTAAACAGGAAAACCATTATGAAATCGAGAGCTATGTGAAACTGCAAATTCGATAGAGACAAACCTTATTTCTTATGATATATGTATCTATGGAGCCATGTATTCGAAATTTTCACACTTGTATTAGAAAGGTTTTAAACCCCAATGCTTTCACTCTCTACTAGTAAGCATACAATTTTCATCATTTTAACCATTTTAGTATCAAGCTTGCATCGGATACCGGCGTTGTCAACCTTATTAAGAGTAATCGGAATATCGACAAGGCTGCAATGATGTTCGCTACATATTAAGAATTTAAATCGTGTCTGCATATGTCACTTTTTTCCCTACAACTCAAGTTTTGACGGTGGTTGCATTGGACCCCAACACAATTTCGCTTGCATCTTTAACTGAAGTTCCATAGACCATGCTAAGAAAAACCTTTTGACTTTCATGAAATAAAACTAAAAATGTTCTATGAGATTGAATTCGACAATAACAACGTTATTACTCACCATTTGTATCAGATAAATTAACTAAAGGATGTGGAGTATAATATTATATGGACAAAAATACGTGGCCTGTGATTTTGCGCATGCGTTTCCGGATGTTAAGTATTAACTCAAAGTAAA
This sequence comes from Margaritifera margaritifera, assembly GCA_029931535.1. Classification (NCBI taxonomy): domain Eukaryota; kingdom Metazoa; phylum Mollusca; class Bivalvia; order Unionida; family Margaritiferidae; genus Margaritifera; species Margaritifera margaritifera. Next base: position 1,269,794 of record JAQPZY010001172.1, read on the forward strand.
GTATCACTTCGGGTGGAAACAGAAACGACAGACTTGGCATTGAAATACGGAAGTTCGAAATTTTAAAGTATTTAAAATTAATTTAATCATTTTCATCCAATATTTAGAAATATTTTGTTTTGATTTAGTAACCTCTAGATAGGAATACAAGCCGCGCAGTGTCCCAGAGAAAACTATTTGACTCTTTAATTCGGATGATGAGTTGTTTTTTTTTAATCAAATAATAATGAAAACAACTTTGATAAAAAAGGTTAGTGTTGGATTCATTTTTCAAAAAAATCTTTTCAAAATGAAATTTGATGATCTTCTTCAATTTGTTGAATCCTTCAACTATTTTTGTACAGAAATATTCAGTAGTATTCTATGTAAAAGTTGTGAGAGACTTTTCTCCCTAAAATCACATCTTTCCTTGAAAAAGCACAATATTATACAAAGTACCATAATAAAGATATACAATTTTAAAAAGATGACTCTTGGAAAGATTTATCTAAATGATCAAGAAAAATCTAAATCTTCATGATTTCATTTTTTTCCAACAGGAGCGAAAAGAAATCAGATATGTAATGTAGGAAGGGAAATTTTCACCAGTATTATTGCCATACGGGAGTAGTTATATGTGGGTGTTGGGGGACAATGGGACATCCTATGTTAAAACACGGAAAAGTTTATAGGGACAAGGGGAATTTAACATGGAGATGGCACAAGGGGAATTTAACATGGAGATGGCACAAGGGGGTATCCTATGTTAAACAGGGTCAAAGATTTATAGGGACAAGGGGAATTTAACATGGAGACATGGAGATGGCACTTGAGGGACAAGGGGAATTGAACATGGAGAGGGTAGTTGGGGTCATACGAGAAAGAGGAACAGGCGTGGGGCACTTGGGGTCATACGAGAAATTAACATGGCGGGGGGCAGTATAGGTACAATGGGATTTTAACATTGGGGACTCTACAGACCCTATAGGATTTTAACATAGCGGGGACTCTACAGACCCTATAGGCTTTTAACATTGGGGCCTCTACAGAGCCAAACGGGGAATTTGAACAGGGTAGGCAATCATGGGAAAATGACCTTCTGCCTAGTGGCTATATCGATGATGATGATATTTAATTATCCTCGTGTGCGGCCCTACGGCCATGTACGAGTAGTTAACATATTTAACATATGCGCACAGCGCACTATTTAATTCCCCCCCCCCCCCCCAACTAGTGCAGTGAAGCACAAGCCTGGGGTTCGTCAGGTGACTTGCAATTGCAAATTCACCTGCGCATTAATTATTACACACCACTCCATCGCTGCATGGTTGCCCCACTATGGGGGATCATTGTAGGCGCGATATGGGAGGGTGTGTAAATGCACTTTCAACCTGTACATAGGATTAGACCCTCAATGTTTTCAGGTTTCAATGCAATGCATGCACAGCATGCTATTTTTCAGTGTCAGGAACGTGGCAGGTGGCTTGGGCTCGGCAAGGGAGACGCGGAACGGAAGAAACGCCAGGATCGTACAAGGTCAAATTCTGCCCAGTTAACTAAGTCGGGCTGTCCCTAATACCAATAAAGTGTTAGCCACTTGTTCAATTATGACAATGCTTCAAGTTACAAAGAATTTTTTTATTTAACGCGCTTATTCCAGTTGTTGTGAGAATTTTGTGTACAAAGTGTACATGTTATTTTCCAAAAACAATACAAATCTTTGAGTAGGAATTACTCATCTCATTTTCGTATCACGCACACTTCAATTTTGAGTAATAATTTTTAGACGGTGGTTCGAAATTGATCAAATTTGTGCTTTAAAAGAGTATAATCAAAAGGGGTTTTCGAAAATACCAAATTGAAAACCCCATTGATTTAGGCAATGAGGCACTCTTTTAGCCCTTAGAAGGGCTGGGGGGTGTAGGGATGAGCAGCTGCAGGAAATGCTTCTTCAGGTGGTCTGGCATTCCCTGTGTGAACTTTTGTCTGGTGCGCTCCTTCGGACAGGTGGGCTCGATAATGTCTGCCATATCATAATGTTCCCAGGGTACGAGGTAGACAATACCTGGGTTCTCGATCCGGTGATACATTATCAGGTGGTTTCCGATGAAGGCTGCCAGTGGTACGGGGCATTTATAAAACTCCGTCCCCCATTGTTGTAAAGCTGATGCTGCTTTTCTGGCCCGGGTTTTGCTAGCCTTTGATTGTTGTTTCCCATTTGTCTCATGTATTCTGGCTCCAAAGACCTCCCTGAGATCCTCAATAAATTTCTGGGCTGTGTCCTTCCGGAGCCATACGTCGTTCACCCCCATTGCGCACGATTTTTCGCGCAGATATTGCAGCGCCTGACGTTCTAACTGGACTTCACTCATTTCCGGCGGTGGGATCGGTTTCGGGGTGGGAGGGGGTAACTTCCACACTTCCGCCTCTACCTGTTTTTCCGCCGTTTTGGCCGGTTTGGTCACAGCCGATTTAGGTGTGGAGGAGGCTTGAGGCGCAAGTGGGGGAGTTTTTTCCGCCTCGCTTCCTGCAGTGGTGGTGGTGGTGAGACTTCCTTCCTTCCTTCCGCCGCTTTTTTTTTTGTTGCCTCATTTTGTTCTCCTCCGTTTTCTTCTTTGAAGAGGCTGTCGCCTGTGTCCCAGCTACAGGTGTTGCCGCTGGGGGTGGGGTGGGGGCGATGTTGGTTTTGGAGGAAACAGCGCTGCTGTTGTTTGAGTTTCCGGGACAGGACCGCTCGCACTCGGCTGGGTCAGCGCTCCTCGCTCCCTCTGTTGAGGCTGTGGTTCTCCTATCTCTGGTCCCCTTTTCCTCCAATCCCTTGGGGTTCTGTCTGGTCCCCTTTTCCTCCAATCCCTTGAGGTTCTGTCTTCGTTGTTGTAATTGTTGTTTTTCTCCCAGATTAAGAGAAGAGTTGTTCTCTTTTCCTGAGCTCTCAAGCTCCACCCTGAAGCCAATGAAAGGCCAAGGCCCTTCAGGGCGTTCAGTACGATTTCAGGGATAACTTCCATGGCTAGCGCTTTTTGTAGTACTTGATACTTGCTCTGTTCGCTGTCCACTGAATGTCAGTGGCTATATCTATATAGCCTAGAGTTATATATAAAGCATTACCTATACCTCAGATCATGTTGGAGGTGTCAGTAAATTTGCATATATTGTACCTATGTTATAAATAGCTTTTATCAAGGGAACTAACTCATAATAACACTAAAATGGACGTGACTAAAAGTTGTATTAAACTCGGGAACCGTCACGGACTTTAGCGTTGACTAGAAAAAATCCGGAACATTAGATTATAATGGTCTAGACTAAAAGTAACACTAAAATTCCGAAATTGTACCGGACGTTAGCGGAGACTGAAAATAATCCGGAAAATAAATGGAAAAAATTGGCTGAGACTAAAAGTAACACTAAACTTCCGAAATTGTACCGGACGTTAGCGGAGACTGAAAATAATCCGGAAAAAAAAAATGGAAAAAATTGACTGAGACAAAAAGTAACACTAAACTTCCGAAATTGTACCGGACGTTAGCGGAGACTGAAAATAATCCGGAAAAAAAATGGAAAAAATTGACTGAGACAAAAAATAGTACTAAAATTTCGTAACTCATTTTAAATTTTTTTTTTTATTTTATATTTTTTTATATACAAACTCAAATAAACCCAAAACCCAAACCCAAACCTAACACACTATCCCAAATGCCTTGTGTGCTGCCTAAAAACCCCAAAAACCTGTTATCAGACGAAAGGGTATGACAAAGGGATGAAATCACGCCAACATACTATCCAACATATACACCATCCATTTTTTTATTTTTTAATTTTTTTTTATCAAAACACACACACCACACAACCATTTTTTTACTTTTTAAAATTTTTTTTATATCAAAACACACACCACAAATATACAATCCATTTTTAAAAAAATTTTTTTTTATATCAAACACAAAACTTACACATACCACAAATATACAATCCATTTTTTAACATTTTTTTTTATATCAAACACAAAACTTACACACACTACACAACCATTTTTTTTATTTTTTAAATTTTGTTTATATCAAAACACGCACCACACTATCCATTTTTTTTACTTTTTTAAAATTTTTTTATATATCAAATTCAAACTTACACACACCACACAAATCATTTTTTAACTTTTTAAATTTTTTTATATCAAATACAAACTTACACACACTACACAACCATTTTTTTTACTTTTTTAAAGTTTGTTTATATCAAAACAGGCACCACACTATCCATTTTTTTATATTGTAATCTTGGTTGCTGCCATCTTCTTGATCTGTTGAGATCTTGACGAGTCAACGAGAATGACTACACTGGCCAACGGATCGCTTTATATGCTTAACGCGCGGACGCGATGGAAAACATGGTAGGGTTTCAGATCGACAGTGTGATAACAGATAGAGGAAAGAGGTAAGTTTTTTTTAGATCGATAGAAAGAGAGATAGAACATAATTATTATTTTTTTCAAATTCAATAAAAAACCACACAACACCATTCAGAGATATACATCAATAATAATTATATTTTATTCAATGTATATACATTATGTTACTCGTGGTAATAAAACAATTTCATATAAATCCAATACATTTCAATCAATTTCCATCTCCACCATTTCATCCTCTTCTTGTTCTGACACTTCAGGAAGATTCTTATCTACAATTTTCTCATAACTTTCTTTTGGACTCTCATTGATAAACTCCAGCTTAATAAAATGTCCATTAGCATCTCGAATCCACAGCCTTTTCCTACAAATCCTGTAAACTTCAGGCTGACCTAATCCAAAACATCTTGCCACATCACAAGTGGAATCCATCCGACTATATAATCCTGAATTCAAGTCAGTTAATTTCATAGGTCTCACAAATCCACTAGTTCCTTGACTCTTCTTCTCTGGCTCTTCCAATCTAGCTTGAAATCTTTTCTGGAACTTCTTCGAAAAGACCGACTTATAAATCCCAGTACAGCAATTATAGATACTTCCTTTATTACAATCAAAATACTGAATAGCCCTTGCCATACTTCCAAATTTTTTTTCCTCAGTCTCACCAACAAACTGGCACAACACACTTCTATCACTTCCAAAATTAACTCTCCTTTTTTCTTTATCATTCTTCACATGTTTGTGCAAACATGTTCGTTCACTACCAGTCATCACTTGAAGATTTTCTATTCTATTATCATCAAGTACATCATTGAGATGTACCACTTGACTCTGTCTTGGTAGATCCACTTCATTCACCGCTTCAAAGACAAATCTCCCTCGACTTGTATGTTTCTCCCTCTTTCCTTCCTTACCAGCAACATGAATAGTTATCATTCCAAATGAATTCAAATTTCCTTTGACTTTCCTTCCAGACTTCATATGATAGACATTACCAAGTATGTCAGCATTATAATTATCATACACCTTATGGACATACTTATTCAATTCAATTCCAAAATCTCTTTTTTGTTGACGTTGTGGACATTCTGAAGCCCAATGTCCTTTCTCTTGGCAGATATAGCAAGTATCTTGACTTTTATCTCGAGCGCAGTACTTTTCCATCTTCACAGTTTGAAAGTGCAATCACGACCAGTGATTCTGAAGGTAAGAAGGTCTATATATATATATATATATATATATATATATATATATATATATATATATATATATATATATATATATATATATATATATATATATATATAGGTTCCCTGGGTGAAACTGAATCAGATTCAGAGTAAACTTCAAGATGAAAAGATCACGCCCAAGCCATGAGAAAACAGAAGAAGAAGAAGAAACAAAGAGGCCACGACGACGAAGACATTCCATACCGCCTGAAACACCGCTAGATGAACTACTAGCTCAAGTCCATGCTAGTGACTTCCAAGAGGAGATGAGTGAACCTGAAACCCAAAACTTCTAACCCACCCAAAACAAAATCCACCTCCAGCACCACTACCAACACCAGAACCTCTGACCAAAAACCACTACCTACTACCTTGGCTCCTCCTGAAAATTACTATCGGATTCGAGAGACGGAAAAAATAACTTCTTGAAAATTTAAAACTACAGCTTACACACGGTTCACTTTAAAGACTTCAAGTCCAAAGTACCTCCCGAGAAAGCGGCGGGGTTCATTAGCGATTTGTGGGATTCTGTCTTAATGAACTTGAAACGACAATGTGGAGGAAAAGAAGACGATCGATTGAGACTGGCCATTCATCATGACAATTTGAAGAGTCCTGTTTGGATCGAGTTCAGCACCCCGGCAGAATTAACGCCAGACAAAGTCATGTCCAAAATAGAACATGTTCAACAATCGAACGACAAGTTTACCATCACCGATGGAAAGGCCACACTTTACTTGACTCACGTTTCCCCTCCTTGAGGAAGTGGACGAAGTAGGAAACCGTTACTGGTGGACGATATTCGAAGTACCAAACGCAGTGTCGCCCAAATCGACAATACTCAAGACCAGATGTACTTGGCTCGGGCTATTGTGGTGGGGCGAACGCGCATTTACCGAGAGTTTGTCAAGATCCAAGTGAAACGCAAACTCAAAGTCATTTCTCGATTTTTAAGGTATGCTTACTTCCAAACTGTCAGAAGAAAGATTCTGGAGAAAACCTTTCATTGTAGAATCAAGGGAATAGTCTATCACACAAGAACTTGGATATAAAAACCCACCACCAAAGATACCCACCTTAGGAACCTCACCCTATAAAAGCTCACCATGCCTGATCTGTGGTCTTCACTTGTGAAACGTATTCCGTGGAAGGAAGTCAACGATCGTGTTCAGACCTTAGAGGATTATAAAGACTTGATACAAGAACTGTTTCCATTGAATTTTGGACGCTATGCAGTGTGTGTCTTAGTGACTACCTTTCTTGGATTTCGTTTTCCAGGACATTCGTTGTGGAGTATTTTTGAGGACAAGTGTTTGCCTTGGATTATAATTGGTGGACCCGTGGTTGTTTTGGACTATTTTGATCAACCATAAAAAAAAAACAAAAAAAACAACAACATGAGCATTCATGCTTTATCGGTACACGAAAGACAAATTATACTCAAAGTGTTGAGAGTGGTGATGAACATCACAAGTGTGGTACCTTTGTGTGAAGAAGACATTAGTCAAAATTTATCTTGCCTTGACACGTTTGAAGAAGTGTGCCTTGTTAGTTGGATGCACCAACAACTTACCGGCTTGAAAGATGACCGTGACTGGAAAAGTGTTGGTTTCGATGTTTGGCTACAAGAAGTACCACAGTTTGCCAAAGATCTGGCCCGTCACCACTAAGTGTCCAAAAGTGAAATGGGAACCTAAGTCACACAAAAAAATGACCTTAGAAACCATCCTGGAAGAAGAACCTGACACAGCAGAGAAAGACCACACCGTTGTCGTCGTCCAAATACAACCCTCTGAGGAACGCACCCCCTCCTTACCGTCGGAGACATTTCATTCTTCTACCACCACCACAGAGACCAGAAGAATACTACCACCAGTGCCTGGGCCTTCCATTCCTAGCACACCAGAATGTTGTACATTGACTTGTTTATACAGAACTTTCATTCTTTTAGTGGTAGCCTTAATCTTGTACCTGACCATTTTTTCGGTCTGCATTTTTGTCCTTCATGACTTGTAAAAAAAATGTTTTTCTTTGTTGTGTTGGTTTGTTTTTTAAAAAAAAAAAAAAATAAACGTGTATGAAACGTATAAAATGTCTTGAGTCTTTTGTCTTCTTCTAAAAAATCTTCCTACCTCAGTCATGGCTACATCATCTTCTGCCTCGTCTGCCTCTTCTGCTTCTGTAGTCAAAGTGATTGACGAAAAGTTAGATCGTCAAAGTTGGAACGCTTTGTATCTGTGCCATCCTTTTAACATGTTGATTGCTGGACCTAGTGGTTCAGGCAAAACCGAATTTGTCAAACGTTTGATCGAACAAAAATCTCATTTGTTCGATCGTCCACCTCAACGTATCGTGTGGTGTTACAAAGAGTGGCAATCGTCTTACACGTTATTGAAAGAAAGTCAAGGAGAAACCATTTCATTTGTAAAAGGCATCCCTCGCGAAGACGATGGGATCGTGTCTGACGTGAGTCAAACACATCTGGTCATCTTTGACGACATGTTAGGAGAAGACGAAGAAGAAATTAAACTTTGGTTTACACGAAAAGGACACCATCGTAATGCTAGTATTGTATACATTACTCAAAATTTATTTCAACAAAGTAAAGCCCATCGGACCATCAGTCTGAACGCTCATTACGTGGTCTTGTTTAAAAGCCCCAGAGACAAATCTCAAGTACAAGTGTTAGCCAAACAGTTAGGTGCTCCTTGGCTCAATTATGCGTACGACGATGCCACTCAAACCCCTCACGAGTATTTACTCATCGACTTAAAACCGACCACTCCTGACTTTTTGAGATTTCGTGCCCAATTGTTTCACCCTTGTGGTCAAGAAGGAGGTCCTGTCATTTACACGTCCCCTTCAGCCAATTTTTGAAAGAAAAAAAAACTATAAAAACAGTCACTACGTCATTTCTGTCTCACACCCTTTCGAGATGACATCCTTTCAAGCTCATCCTTCGGCTAAATTGATTCGTGCCTTGTATGGTATCAGTCGCGAAAAAAATGCAGAAGCGAGTCTTAAAGAAGTGTTACGATGGTTTACTTTGACGGCACGTCAATTACTGCAAGGCATCATTCACATTCCTCATCAAACTCAACGTTTTTTTCAAAAACATAAAGGGGCATTGTCACAACTAGCCGATCCTAGAATCGTTTCACGGACTAAAAAACAAATCATTTTGACCCCTGGTGGAAGCGGTTCTTTAGGAGGGGTTATGATTCGTTCCCTTTTGAAATGGGATCCTAATGCCCAAGCCAAAAAAAAACCAAAGCACCCAAAAAGAAGAAAAGTCCAAAGAAAAAGAAAACCACCAACCAGAAAAAGAAAACACCTACCACCACCACTGCAAGGAGCCGCAAGAGAGGTACTGCGGCCAGGACGCAAACGTACACCCGCAAGACACCACGACAAACAACCGTGACGAGGTCTCCTTCTCCTTCGTCCCCATCATCTTTGTCTTCTTCACCACCCTTCACGATGATGCCTGCCAAACCGGACTTAAAACAAGTGTTTCCTAATTTGATGCAAAAATGGAAACCTATTTCGAAAGTCACCACTTCGGGACCCTCGACGACATCGGCTGATTTGGCTATGGCAGCGGCCGCCAACAAAGTACCATCCCCTAAAACCAAAGTTCAAGAAAGAACCGGCGTGTTACAAAGTTTGTTGGATTTATCCAAAGAAGAATTGAGACGATTTAATCCCTTGAAAACACCTCAACGTCGAGTGAGGCCTGTCGTGAAGTTGGTACGTCGTGCAGACAATCAGTGGAGACGTGTTCCAGTATAAAATAGAAGGGTACCCTGCCAGAGACTTCAGACTTACTCCTCACCTCTAAGATGGCTCCCAAACGTGCACACCACAACCACCTCCACCAAAAAAAGAAGAAAAGTAAAACCACCAAAAAGGACGACTTCCACCTCGTCTGGCGAAACATTGGGACGTCTTGTCTGTCCTGACCAAATCCAATCCTCCCATGCGAAAACAACTCATTCAAACAGACCCCAAAGAAATCATCGATACCGTGTGTGAATGTTGTTTGAACGTTTTGAAAGGAACGGTACCTTTGTCCAAGATACAGAAACAAAAATTAGGTAAACATCAGAACGTTCTTCGTCAAATGGTGAAAAAGAAAATACCTCTTCAACAAAAGAAAAAAATGTTGGTGCAACGAGGAGGATTTCTACCTATGCTGTTAGGACCGTTGTTAAAAATAGCGGGTCATTTGTTAGGAACGATTGCTGGACCACTTTTAGGAGGTGTCATGCGATAACAAAAAAAGAAGATAAAAAGGACCACCCTTCTCTGAAAAGACCACACCTTTTTGGTACCTTTGGATGAAATGGAAGGACGAAAACTGACTTTAGTACCTTACAAACGATGGATGGAATTTCATCGTTGGAACGAACAACGGATACCTCATTTACCACCCAATCCTAATCTCAACGAGATGTCCCAGTTACAACAAGAATTACAAATCCTGATGGAACGAACCGATTTGTCAGAAACAGAAAAATCGCAACGGTACGGTCAACTTTTACAACGTCTACAACTCTTTCACCAAAAAGCTGTAGACGAAACAGCTCCACCCACTCTGAGAGATTTTAAGACGATGATGAAAAGCGAACCTAAAGTCACCACCACTAAAACAGACACCGGTACAGGGATGACCGTAAAAGAAGAAAAAGAAGAAGAAGAAGAGTTACAAACTCCACCTCTTAAAAAGAAAAAGCTAGCCACACCAAGTTGGATGAAAAAGATGTTGTCTACCCCATTACCCTCAGAAAAGAAAAAGGAAGAAGTGAAGACAGAAGTCAAAACAGACCCGATGACCCCTGTTCAAACAACATCTTCTTCTTTTACACCAGTGGCACGTCGGACACGTAAACAATCCAAAAAGATACCCCACGAAGAAAAGAGCATTGGTACTTGGTTGACTTATTCTTGAGGAATCATGGAGAAACTGTTAGCTACCATTTATTACAATCCTGGCCATGCTGCTGGTTACGGAGGAGTTCAAAAATTATATCGAGCTGCCAAAAGTAAATTGAAAAGTGTACGTTTACCCGAAGTACGACAATGGTTACAAAAACAATCAACGTACACGTTACACAAACCCATTCGACGCAAATTTTCTAGAAGTCCAACCCAAGTGGAAGGCATCGATCATCAATGGCAAACCGATTTAGCCGACGTCTCTCATTTAGCCACTTACAATCGTGGTCACAAATATTTGTTGTGTCATCGACGTGTTTTCCAAATTTGCTTGGGTCGTGCCTTTGACCTCTAAAAGCAGTACCGAATTGGTACGGGCCTTAAAATTGGTCTTGAAACAAAGTGGACGCCAACCTTTACGATGGCAAACTGACAAAGGCACCGAATTTCTAAATCAAGCTTTTCCAAAAAAATTGAAACAAAGACAGATTCATTTTTTTACTACCGAAAATCCTGAAACCAAAGCCAGTATCGTGGAACGTTTTCAAAGAACTTTGAAAGAACGCATGTGGAAATATTTTACACATCAACATACTCTCAAGTACATCGACATGTTACCTCGTTTGGTCAAAGCGTACAATCAATCGTACCATCGTACCATCGGATCTGCCCCCGAAGAGGTCAGCCCTAAAAACGAAGTGACCGTGTTTGATAAATTGTTTGGTACCTCAAAAAGGAAACCAAGTCAGAAGAAGAAACCCTTGCTGGAGTTAAAGACGGGTGATTGGGTTCGCATCGGAAAAGCCAAACGTACTTTTGACAAAGGTTATTTACCTAACTGGACCACCGAATTGTTTCGTGTCACTACACCCGTGCGTGGACGTGATCCTCCCGTCTATAAATTGGAAGACATGCACGGTGAAGTTCTCAAAGGAACATTTTACTTGCCTGAGTTACAACGAGTGACCAAAAAAGAAGACGCCTTGTACGACATCGAAAGCATTCTCGAACAAAGAACACGTAAAGTAGGCAAACGTCGAGTAGAAGAAGTCAAAGTACGTTGGAAAGGATATCCTCCTAGTTTTGATTCTTGGATTGCTGCTTCTCAAGTCGTCGACTATAAAAAGAAAAAGAAGTAACCTAACAACATGCCATTCAACACAGCAACCACGACTTCAACGACTCCTTCACAGAGTTCTTCTCTTCAAGAATTACAAAAACAACCGCTCTGGGTGTGGTGCGGAGAACATGTGCCTAAAAATCAAATCGTCTTTTTCTGCCAGATTTTTGTAGTGTATTGTGTCATCGGAGCAGCTATTGTCAATTTGAGTTTGCAACAAGGAGACAAACAATTGTGGACCATTTTACTTAGCAGTTGCATCGGTTATCTTTTACCCAGTCCCTCTTTGAAATTTACGACGACGACGGACAACAGTCACCACCACGGGAGTACGAGCAACGCCAGTCCACCTTCTTCTTCCAGCCACCACAATACCAGTCCTCTTTTGGAACCCTTTGAACATCATTCTTCTGTCCACTTGAGTGACTCCTCGGACACCAAAACCACCTTAGAACTATGAATGACCAATTTTATTTAACGTTACCCAGTGACAGTTCCATGGATGTGTTTCCCAACAACAAATTATGTTGTTTCACGGCCAAATTACATCAGGCCTTCCAATTGGATCACGACGCTCATTGGGAAGTGGGTTTGGTAGAAATCATTCATCCTACGCAAATCAAGAATGTGTCTGGAAATCAAACCATTTTTGACGTAGCAATCTATAACGAAAAAGTGCAAAAAGAGTTGGACGCTCATGATCCTGAAATTGGGAAAAAAATGAGTTCAAAAACTGACAATACTCCCCACTCGACCTATCGCATGAGAATTCCTGAAGGGTATTATTTTAGTGCTCAACATTTGGTGGAGACGATTGCGGACGTCTTCGAAGCCCAATTTGGCAAAGCCTTGGAAAAAAAACAAAAATGGGTAGAGATCAAATACCATCCTGTGGCACGCCGTTTCCTCTTGCAATTTTTGAAAGGGCATGAGGGAAAGCCATTCGACGAGAAAGAAGACAAACACTTACCAGCGCACGAAAGAAAATTCATGACCATCGGTTTTTCTGCTGGGTTGTTTGATATTTTGGGTGGAAATAAAAAGTATCATGGCGAACGAACAATCCACACCAACACAGATTTCGGAGAGGCTTTTCGCACCCCTATCGAATTGAACGTTGGACTGAATTTAATGTTTGTGTACTCCGATGTGGTGGAGTACAACGTGGTGGGCCCCACAGCTGCTCCCTTACTGAGAGTCATTCCTTTCAAAGTGGATACTGCTGCTGGTGCGTACGAAGAAGGTGGAAACACGTTTCACGTTCACCGTGAATTTGTACATCCTCATTATCTTCCAGTCAGTAAATCGTATTTTGACAGTGTCAACATTAGTATAAAAAGAGATTTGGGACAAGATGTGCCATTCATTGACAAAGGAAAAGTCACGGTGAAACTACATTTTCGAAAAAAACAAGTTGTATAACGAATTGTAACTGACCCAAACAAAAAAATGTATCCAGTGTACCAAGGAGTTACTCGACAACGAGGACATGGTTTAGGAGATATGTTAAAATCGGCTTTTCGGACGGTAGCTCCTATTTTGAAACCGATGGTGACTCGAGGATTTCATGCCTTAAAAGATGCCGCTTTGACACAAGGAAAAGAATTTTTGCAAAATGTCCTCATCGACAAACAAAATCCTAAAGAAGCCTTTATGAGAGCAGGCATAAATGTGTTGATGAACACTGGCAAAGATCTTTAGGTCTCCGAGAGAATCCTATAAATTCACTTCACGCTTCAGACCCTGGCATTACTTCTTCCTCCACTTCACAGCAAGGACAAGGTAGAAAGAGACGACGACATCGAAATCCCTTCAAAGTTCATAAAAGAACACACGGCAGTTCAAAAAAGAATAAGAAAAGAAGAAGAACCGTCAGAGAATTAGACGTGTTTGATTATTAACTGTGAAAAAAAAATGATGCACCGAGATTCTTGCGAATGTACCAAGTCAGAACTGGATATGTTTACCATGCCTCCCACCACGATGACGATGCAAGAATCCCAATGGGTGGAATTTCATCCTGTATCGTCTTTGACGGATTCAGCTCCTATCGAATTTGAAATCAAAGGACAAACCGAAGATTACATCGATCTGAATAACAGTTACTTGTTCCTGAAACTTCAAGTACAAAAAAATGACAACAACCTTCCTGGGGAAGCTGCCCGAGTGACACCCGTCAATAATTTCATGCATTCCTTGTTCAGCGGAGTATATTTGTACTTGAATAACAAACTGGTCAGCAGCAGTTTGGATACTTACCCTTACCGTGCTTATTTGGAAAATCTCTTGACGTACGGAAAAGAAGCCAAGAACACTCATCTGGATGCTTCGGTGGTCTGGAAACCTGACACCTCGGAAAAGTTCAACGACACAGAGCTGTCAGTACCGGCGAAGACTTCTGCTAATGATGGTGATCCTATAATTACAGCAGTCCCTCACAATGTGGGATTTAACGATCGTCGAAAGAAAATCAGACGAAGTTTAGAACTGATGGATCGTTTGCATTTGGACATGTGGTTGCAAGACAAGTATTTGTTGAACGGAGTAGATGTACGCCTGAGACTGAATCGCAGTAGTGCCGCCTTCCATTTGATGGTTCATGCTAACGAGTGGAAAACCAAAATCCAAGAAGCCAAACTTAACGTGCGACGTGTGGAAGTCTTACCAAAAGTAGCCAACGACATCAGTCAAACGTTGAGCAGAACCACTGCCAAGTATCCTCGACGCGTGGAAGTGAAAACCTTTACCATAGCCGCTGGACTCCGATCCAAAGTAGAAGATCACGTCTTCCAAGGACAGCTCCCCAAACGTTTGCTGATTGGCATCGTCAGTAATGCAGCCCTCAACGGAGTCCACGATCAGAATCCGTTCGAGTTTAAACACTACAACGTCTCCAAGATAGAAGTCAGTCGAGATGGCAAGACCTTGTGTACCAGACCTTTTGAACCTAACTATAGCGACGTCCATAAAACTTACTTGCGATCTTACCTGAGCCTGTTTGAAGCCACAGGACAGTTAGGTACCAACACCAGCCACGGCATTTCGTACGAGGATTATGCAGGAGGGTATGCCTTGTGGGGATTTGATTTCACTCCTGACCAAGGCAGCGATGAAGGACATTTCCACCCTATAAAATCAGGCCCACTTCGTGTGGAACTTCAGTTTGCAGATCCTCTACCCGACACAGTGAACGTCGTCTTGTATGCAGAATTTGATAACACTCTAGAAATCAACAGTTTGAGAGAAGTGATTCTAGACTATTAGAAGAAGAAAAAAAAGATGCAACACGTGGAAGAAGAACCTATGGAAATAGATGAGGGATTTTGTGAAGTTTAATAGTCACAAACTACCACAAATGATGATGATGACGAAGTCATTCATTCAGAACCTAAAACCGAGTTTACTGGTTTTATTTCTCGATGGTCAGAACAAGAAAAACAGTTAGTGTCCTGTTATGCTCAGGAATTGACTGAAAGAATTAACAGTCTGATTAAAGAACAATGTCATGGATGTCAAAACGATCATCCCAGTCAGATACAACACGACCAATGTATGATGATGACGGGCGAAGAACAATTGGACGAATATTTGGAAACGGTCTGGAAACAAATCTCAGATGAACACGTGTTGAGAAAATGGTATAAAGACTTGCAGACTTCTTCTTCTCCTCCACTTGATTATCTGGAGATCAGACGCATCGAAGGACTCATTCAACAGAGTGCAGAACCTATCCGACGTGATTATTCGTGGAATTACAAGACAGATCAATTCAAGCATAAAGTCAGGTATGAATTGGTGACCTATTATTTCCATTGAAGACAACAAAAAAAAAGAAGAAGAAGAAAAAAAATGGATACTAGAGAACTTTATTACCTATTGACTCGTAGTTCCTACAATTCTTCTTGGAATCCTGTGGTATGTGCTAAAGATGAACTACCTCATCGTAAACCTAAAGATGTTCATGCCTATGTCATCAATACCGACGACAGTCATCTACCAGGAACCCATTGGATTGCCGTGTACTTTACCAACGATCATAATGGTGGAGGTGTGGAATATTTTGATTCTTATGGATTACCTCCTTTGGAAGACGACATCATTGACTTTATGAGAAGAAATGCCGTCTCGACTCGATTCAATAATGTTCGATTACAAGGATCGGATTCCATGGTGTGTGGACAATATTGTGTACATTATCTTCATCACCGCAGTCTTGGATATTCCTTAGAACATTTAGTGACTTCGTTTAATAGTGACTATGCTAGAAATGATGCTAAAGTACAACGATGGTTTTGTGAACATTTTGGTTATCTCTTGTCTTTAGCTCACAAGCGTAATGTCAATCAGAATGATGTAGATGTAGAAAGGTGGAAGTTTAGTTTACCACCCCAACGTTGTCAACCTTGTAAATATGTTCCTGTTAAAAATTTTATTGTTGAATTGTTAGTATTTTTATGTTAGAATGGTTATTGTTGATTTAAAAAATGGTTATTGTTGAAAAAAAATATGGTGTTGTGTGGGTTTTTTTTGAATTTGAAAAAAAAAAATAATTATGCTCTATCTCTCTTTCTATCGATCTAAAAAAAACTTACCTCTTTCCTCTATCTGTTATCTCACTGTCGATCTGAAACCCTACCATGTTTTCCATCGCGTCCGCGTGTTAAGCATATAAAGCGGTGCGTTGGCCAGTGTAGTCATTCTTGTTGACTCGTCAAGGTCTCAACAGATCAAGAAGATGGCAGCAACCAAGATTACAATATAAAAAAATGGATAGTGCCTGTTTTGATATAAACAAAATTTAAAAAAGTAAAAAAAGTGGTTGTGTAGTGTGTGTAAGTTTGTATTTGATATAAAAAAAATTAAAAAGTTAAAAAATGATTTGTGTGGTGTATGTAAAATTGAATTTGATATATAAAAAATTTTAAAAAAGTAAAAAAAATGGATAGTGTGGTGTGTGTTTTGATATAAACAAAATTTAAAAAATAAAAAAATGGTTGTGTAGTGTGTGTAAGTTTTTGTTTGATATACAAATTTTTTTAAAAAATGGATTGTCTATTTGTGGTATGTGTAAGTTTTGTGCTTGATATAAAAATTTTTTTTAAAAAAATGGATTGTATATTTGTGGTGTGTGTTTTGATATAAAAAAATTTTTAAAAAGTAAAAAAATGGTTGTGTGGTGTGTGTGTTTTGATAAAAAAAATTTAAAAAATAAAAAAATGGATGGTGTATATGTTGGATAGTATGTTGGCGTGATTTCATCCCTTTGTCATACCCTTTCATCTGATAACAGGTTTTTGGGGTTTTTAGGCAGCACACAAGGCATTTGGGATAGTGTGTTAGGTTTGGGTTTGGGTTTTGGGTTTATTTGAGTTTGTATATAAAAAAATATAAAATAAAAAAAAATAAAAAATTTAAAATGAGTTACGAAATTTTAGTACTATATTTTGTCTCAGTCAATTTTTTCCAATTTTTTTTTCCGGATTATTTTCAGTCTCCGCTAACGTCCGGTACAATTTCGGAAGTTTAGTGTTACTTTTAGTCTCAGCCAATTTTTTCCATTTATTTTCCGTATTATTTTCAGTCTCCGCTAACGTCCGGTGCAATTTCGGAATTTTAGTGTTACTTTTAGTCTAGACCATTATAATCTAATGTTCCGGATTTTTTCTAGTCAACGCTAAAGTCCGTGACGGTTCCCGAAGTTTAATACAACTTTTAGTCACGTCCATTTTAGTGTTATTATGAGTTAGTTCCCTTGATAAAAGCTATTTATAACATAGGTACAATATATGCAAATTTACTGACACCTCCAACATGATCTGAGGTATAGGTAATGCTTTATATATAACTCTAGGCTATATAGATATAGCCACTAGGCAGAAAGTCATTTTCCCATGATTGCCTACCCTGTTCAAATTCCCCGTTTGGGTCTGTAAAGGCCCCAATGTTAAAAGCCTATAGGGTCTGTAGAGTCCCCGCTATGTTAAAATCCTATAGGGTCTGTAGAGTCCCCAATGTTAAAATCCCATTGTACCTATACTGCCCCCCGCCATGTTAATTTCTCGTATGACCCCAAGTGCCCCACGCCTGTTCCTCTTTCTCGTATGACCCCAACTACCCTCTCCATGTTCAATTCCCCTTGTCCCTCAAGTGCCATCTCCATGTCTCCATGTTAAATTCCCCTTGTCCCTATAAATCGTTGACCCTGTTTAACATAGGATACCCCCTTGTGCCATCTCCATGTTAAATTCCCCTTGTGCCATCTCCATGTTAAATTCCCCATGTCCCTATAAACTTTTCCGTGTTTTAACATAGGATGTCCCATTGTCCCCCAACACCCACATATAACTACTTACGGGTGGTATCAAGTCCGTTCATACAAAAAAAGGTTGTTTTTTTTGTCCACGTCAATGTCTTGTTTCTATTTCGCTCTTAATTTCTTAAATATATATTTAAAGGGACCGAGCATTTGCTTGTGAGTGAGGGAGGTTGTGTCCGAAATACTCTTTCCAACTAAAATCTATGATATTTTTTTTTTTTATTTTACCCAAAAGAAATGTTGCTTTTTTAAAACAAATATAATGAATGTACATGTTATTTATATTTCTATAAATCAGAGCAAGAATATTTTTTCAAGCAATCCGAGGACCTGAATTTTTCGATAAATCTAAACCTATTAAAATTGAATAAGCAGTCCTTGAGATATTGTAGTCTCTGGTCCTGCTAAAGACCGCAAGGACGGGCAAAGACAGAGCAAAAACGGTATGTAGACGTTTTAAACTGACAATACTGGAAAATACTGAATGTTGCTTCCAATTTTATAAAAATAAAATGTTTATTGTGTTTGTATTATCTATATTTTGTTCTTTTTTTGTTTGTTTTTGTTTTGTTTTGTTTTTTAACGTCTATTTGCACTAAGAGTTGTAATGAATTATGGTCAATATAAAAAATGTCTTTTGTCAACAAAAATGGAATCTTTTTATCATTATTTATTTTATCTCTTTAATAATGATGCTGAAAATTCATTTGGAGTATATATTTTTTATGTTGTACATATGGTAAATATTGGGAAAAGAGAAGCGCGCAAAGACACTGAAAGAAGTTTTAAAACTTTACTGAAAATCTTTTATTGCTACATGTTTTATCTAAACAAATATAAGATATATGTATATAATCTATGTTTTGATAGTTGTTGATTTTTTTAGTACACCGCAAAGACGCGCAAAGACACGCAAAGACAAGCAGAGACAGGACAAAGACACGCAAAGACGGACATAGACACGCAAAAATGTTATGGGATAGTATTTTACTGGGTTATTTTCTTTAGCATAGTTTGTCAAGCATTTTGCTACACATGTGTCTGTATGGAGCAGCACAGCTGTGTACCCGGGACTTGGGGACATGGACTCTGCATTTTAAGTCCCGTAATTTGTAATTTTTGTATGCTAATTGCATACTTGTGAATTTCACAAACCAAAATTGTCCAAAACATAAGTATTTTAATTATCGTTTTGTTTGAATGCAAATCTTAACATATCAATGTTCTCAATTAAGTTTATCAAGTATCGTTGAAAATGTGCATCGTTTCCAAGGAATGTAATTATTACCTATTGGTTTTACATGTATGAAATTTGTTACTAGTATTGATAATTATACTTTTGATTTCCCAATACATATTATTTAAGTATTAATAAAAGAATTCATAATTTAAGACGTGTAAGTGTAAAGAGATGATAAATTGATACAAAATTGATGGAAACACAAATGCAAATCTCTAAACGGAGATTGAAAGCTAACAAATGCCATAGTACATATACCAAAAATTGAGATCTATGTACATTTGTGTACAAATATATAAGTTAATAGTAACTTACTTATTTCATTTGTTTTATACCCTGTCCCAAACTGAGCTAATTATTTTGGAGTTGATCTCGTTCCCTTGCAACGGGTCCACTGGTTAGGCTTTCTTGCAAGTGACTGAGACTTTGGTACTGCGAAAGCCCCATCTGAAGACTTTACAGTCACTGGGAAATGTTATATATATATCCCTTTATAAAAATATTAAAATTGAGTGGCAATGTTAATAGTAATTATTCATGATTTTTCTTGTACGATATAGGTGTTCGACAAGGAGAGAATTTATGATTTACACATATATAAGCGTATTGCTGCTTCTTTATGCAGATTATACTGTATTAGTTGATGCCCAATGAAAAAGGCATGCAAAAGATGCCTAATTGTTTTTCTGATTATTGTAAAACCTGGAAACTGACTGCTAACAGAAAATGGTTAACATAGCTCACAGTCCATTAAATACAATATAATATGACTTACCTTCTGTAATCTGAGAAATGGGCTGTGATAGTTGTACAAGTCTCCATCAGCATCCAGGATGCACTTAATACACATGTAGGGGAAACTCCCTGAAAGAACACCCAAGTCACTGTCAGTCAGGCCATTACATGATGCGTGCACCCATTTCTTACAAACATCATTGTACAAAACCTAACAGGCAATTTTCTGAACAAACTTCACATGGCCATGATTCAACCCTGGCCTTTTACGGACTTGGATTATGCTTACATAACTTTATATTAGCCTTTTTTTATCTTTACAAGCAGGAAAAATTATATACAAAGTTATATCCAAAATTATATGAAAATATATAGTCCAGATATTGATAAAGAATACGAGCTCGAAACAATTCAACGACTGACAAAAGTAGTAAAGGTGCGGGGGTGTTGAGGCCGGGGGGGGGGGGGGAACTTGGGGTACAATGGGATTTTAGCATTGGGGGGCTCTTGGGGTACAATGGGATTTTAACATGGGGTAGTGGAAGGGGGTATTTGGGGTGGGATAGAATGAGAGGGGATAGAATAGACACATACACCAAACATACATAAGGCAATCATTGGAAAAATTAATCTTTTCTTGAAAAATGGGTGGCCCTGAAAAGGGCCGTTGGTTTTTTTTTGGTTTAACATAGACATCTCCTGGAGGGTCTTCTTTTTCGGAGACTTCTACCGACTTCCGGTCCGTACATCAAGACACGCTTTAAACATCCTTGTCTTTCAATATAAATACGTCTCTTCCATATCGCGGTCTCTGTGATCTTCGTGATGGCCCATGAAGCTTTTACATACATGGGATATATTGGGTCAAACAACATCCCCGAGACGATAGTCGATGACTCAACGCTAGTCCACATTTTGTTTTGTTTCTTCTTCTGGAGTGGTCTTGGAGAAAACCGGTGAAGCTTTACGAGACAAGCGGTGGTATATATACCCTAAGAGTGGATTGAAATGAATCGAAATGAACTACCAATCCAAGCGCGCGTTACAAGTGGGTCGGTTTTTCTTCCAATGGGAAGAGAGTAGGGTGTGACGTCATTTTGGGTATAAAGGCATCACAGCGTTCGTAGGGTTTTACCTTGAGCAGCCGAACGGAGACCGCAAAGACTACTATGTATTGGGGTGAGCCTGCAACGACCAATGCCGTGTTGAACTTCCAACCGGAAGATTTTAATTTAGATTTTGGGGATTTTCTGTCTGAAGAAGTTATGCCTGAAACTACCACGACTGCTATACTACCAGCCTCTTTGCCTGTCATCGAGGATTTTAAAAAGAGACAGCAAGAAGAAATGGAAATTTTTTTAAAGCGGCAGAGAGAAGCCGAAGAAGTGTTTCTTCAGCAAGAAGAGGAAAGAAGAAAGCGAGAAGAAGAACTAAGAAAGTTAGAAGAGGAGAAGAATGAATCATAGAAAGAAGAGAGTCAGGAAGATAAAACGATGAGTCTTCTCCAAGACATTTTATCAGAGTTAAAACATCTAAGAAAGCTGTGTGAGTATTCTTTAACTCAGCCTAAGCGAAAGAGACCATCATGGGCTAAACATGTGAAAACCATCACTACTAGTGAGATGCTACCACCACCACCACCACCGCCACCACCGCCACCAGTCACTACTACTACCACCAAAGCAGCAGCAGCAGGAGGAGGAGGAATAGGACTGGATCGTGGAAAAGGACTGCGACAGTTAAAGTTGATCATGTCGAGTCCATAAGTTTGTTTAACAAACAAACAAACACCCCAACGGTCCTTTTCAGGGCCACCCCAGATCTCTAGAAAAGAGTATCATTCAATTTTGCCCAAAAAATCAAGTAAAACTTTAAAAATCCCATTCCTTGGGGTTTTTTTTAAGAGTGAGTGAGTGCGTGCGTGCGTCCATACTCTAAAAACAAAAAACACAAAGACACTTACTTTTTTTCCAATCTGGTCTATTCTCTTTTTTTTACAATGAACATAACACCACACTCCAAAAAAAGTTCATTGTTCACTGTCTGTCTCTCTTGTTCTTGTATTTGAATTTCTTCACAGGAATCAAGGGTTCTTCTTCATTCTCACTGTCTTCCAGTCGTCTAGCTTTCTTGCTTTTCTTGAAGATAGGTTCTTCTGGGACTGAAGATCCCTCTGCTTCCTCCCTCTCTGGTAGGTTCTCTTGTTTCTGAGGACACTCCGAAGACCAATGTCCTTTTTCTTGACAATGATAACAGGTATCTTTCCCTTTATCTCTCTTTTCTTTTTCTTGACGTTGTGGACATTCTGGAGCCCAATGTCCTTTCTCTTGTCAGATATAACAAGTATCTTGACTTTTATCTCGAGAGGTAGAGGAGGAGTAGTCCTTAGTCTTACTGGTATACTTTCGAAGGACTGTCTGCAAATCTCTAACTAGAAAGGCAATCTGTCTTCTTGACTCTTCCATCTTTACAGTTTGAAAGTTCAATCACAAAGACTGATTCTGAGGGTAAGAAGGTCTCTCTATATATAGTCTCCTGTGTGAAACTCCATCAGATCTTAATCAGACTTCAAGATGAAAAGATCACGCCAAATCTATGAGAAACCAGAAGAAGAAGAAGAAGAAGAAGAAGAAACGAAGAGGCCACGGCGACGAAGACATTCCGTGCCACCTGAACTGCAAGCTCAAGTCCACACTATCGAACCAGTCAAGTGGTCAATTTTGAGGTTTTGAAAAATGCTTTGCTGTCTGGACAAGTGGAAGACTTTCGAGTGCAAACGTTAAAACCTCACAAGATCGTACGGTTACCTAATCACCAAATCGTCAGTCGCCCTGTAGGAAAAGTTTACCAAATTGTGTACCAGAAACGAGTGAGACTTCCAGACCACACCACTTTGCCTTACGGACACGCCGATCTGCAGTATAAAAAAGGACTCCTTGAACAGAAAGATACCAAGATTGACGATGACTTCAACACCGTGTGATGAACCCACTGCAGACCTCAAGTTGAAATAATACAAACTTCCAGTGGTCTTGCCTGACTATTGTGAGTGTGCCAGTCGCTTGAACACGTTTAAAAAATGGCCTAAATGGAATGGATTACCCACTTCCAGTTCTTTAGCCAGAGCAGGATTTGTCTACTTTGGACAGGGAAGCGAAGTGCAATGTTTCAGTTGTGGTGCAACCATTCGACGAGACGAATGCCGTACTCTTTGACATCAGCGATGCTGCGGTGCGTGTGCCTAACCGTCCCTCTAGAGATGCAGGACGCCCATTCTTCTTTATTGGGAATGCTAAACGTACCTGTGAATGTCATCCCTACAGGGGTAAAGAATTGACGATACCTGTGGCTTTGCCTGGCTATTCCAAGTTTGAAAAGCGACTCCAGACGTTCCAAGACAAGTGGCCTAAATATCTACAAGGACCTACTCCCAAAGCTTTAGCCAAATCTGGATTTATCTACTTGGGAGAAGGAGATAAAGTTCAGTGTTTCAGTTGCGGTGTGAGACTTCACGAATGGGAGTATAAAGACTCGGCTTACATCGAGCATGCCAGATGGTCTCCGCACTGTCAGTACTTGCCTTTAGTTGCCTCAGAAGAGTACACGTACGATGAGCCGGATACCAAGAAGTAACATGTCGGATGATACTTTACAATGGTACATTCGTCGTTTACCTTGGGAGTTGCGAGTACGAATTTACCAAGAATGGGTTCAGATACAAGTGAAACGTAAAGAACAGTTACATCCTTTACGACAAAAACAATTTAACCATTGGTATCTGAATGCTATAAGAATACTGATTAGTACCAAGTTGTTCAAATGGTCAGACATTGATCGAAATGGAAATTGGGCTTGTAAGGAATTGGATGGCACCACCAACCATGTGGGAGTGATCCATAGAATTCGATGGAACGAAGTGGAGGAAACAACCAACTTACAGGAATACCAAAAACGTTTACAAGAAGTGTCACCTCAAGACGAAACGCCTTTACGTCGTTTGAGGTGTAGTAGGGTCCTCACTCAAAATCTTGGATATCCTTTACCCCCCCCCCCCCGATTCCATTTGGCTAGCGTGTGAGTATTTTGTCACCAAGAACCCTAGCTTAGAAGAGTGCATTCGTGATTTGCCTTTGAAGTTGCGAGTACTCATTTACGGAGAGTTTGTCCAGATCCAAGTGAAACGCAAACTCAGATTCATTCCTTGATTTGCGCACTACCGCGACTTCCACCGTATAAGAAGCCTGATTCTGAGGAGAAACTATCACAGCTATCGTGAAGAAAACAAAAGAGAGTTACTTCTTTCCAAGTCGGATACTTTACCAGAACACATTCGTGGTTTGCCTTTGGAGCTGCGAGAACGCATTTACCGAGAGTTTGTCCAGATACAAGTGAAACGCAAACTCAAATTCATTCCTCGATTTGTAAACTATGCTTACTTCCAAAGTATGAGAAGACTGATTCTGGGGAGAGACTATCACAGACAACTTGGAGTCGACTTTCACAAAAGATACCAACCTTGGGAACCTGGATATAAAAAATCCACCATGCCAGATCTGTTGTCTACACTTGTGAAACGTATTCCGTGGAAGGAAGTCAACGATCGTGTTCAGACCTTAGAGGATTATAAACACTTGATACAAGAACTGTTTCCATTGAATTTTGGACGCTATGTCGTGTGTGTCTTGGTGACTGCATTTCTTGGATTTCGTTTTCCAGGACATTCGTTGTGGAGTATTTTTGAGAACCATTGTTTGTCTTGGATTATATTGGAGGACCCGTGGTTGTTTTGGACTATTTTGATGAACCATAAAAAAAAACATGACCATTAATGCTTTATCGGTACACGAAAGACAAATTGTACTCAAAGTGTTGAGACTGGTGATGAAGACGAGTGGGGTACCTCCGTGTGAAGAAGACATTAGTCAAACTTTATCTACCCTTCATACGTTTCAAGAAGTGTGTATTGCAAGTGAGTTACACCAACAACTTTACGCTTGGAAAGATGTACGTGACTGGAAAAGTATTGGTTTCGATGCTTGGCTACAAGAAGTGGCCCAGTTTGTCAAAGATCTGGCATGTCACTAAGTTTCCTAAAGTGAATCACTTGAAATCCAAGTCAAAAATGACCTTAGAAACAATCCTGGAAGAACCTGACACAGAGAAAGACCACACCGTCGTCGTCCAAATACAACCCCCTGAGGAACACACCCCCTCCTTTCCGTCAGAGACATTTCATTCTTCTACCACCACCACCAGAACAAAGACCAGAATGCCACCAGTGCCTTTGCCCTTCATTCCTAGGACAGTGTTTTGTTCTTGTTGTACATTGACTTGTTTATACAGAACTTTCATTCTTTTAGTGGTAGCCTTAATCTTGTACCTGACCATTTTTGCGGTATGCATTTTTGTCCTTCATGACTTGTAAAATATGTTTTGTTGTATTGGTTGTTTTACAAAAAAAAAAATAAACGTGTATGAAACGTATAAAATGTCTTGGGTCTTTTGTCTTCTTCTCAAAAATCTTCCTACCTCAGTCATGGCTATATCTTCTTCTTCCTCTGCTACCTCTGCTTCATCTGTGGTCAAAGTGATTGACGATAAGTTAGATCGTCCCAGTTGGGAAGCTTTGTATCTGCGCCATCATTTTAACATGTTGATTACGGGACCCAGTGGTTCAGGCAAAACCGAATTTGTCAAACGTTTGATCGAACACAAATCTCATCTGTTCGATCGTCCACCTCAACGCATCGTGTGGTGTTACAAAGAGTGGCAATCGTCTTACACGTTACTTCGTGAAAGTCAAGGAGAAACCATTTCGTTTGTGGTAGGCATCCCTCGCGAAGACGATGGGATCGTGTCTGACGTGAGTCAAACACATCTGGTCATCTTTGACGACATGTTAGGAGAAGACGAAGAAGTAAATAAACTTTGGTTTACACGAAATGGACACCATCGAAATGCCAGCATCATTTACATTACTCAAAATTTATTTTAACAAAGTAAAGCCCATCGTACCATCAGTCTTAACGCTCATTACGTGGTGTTGTCTAAAAGCCCCAGAGACAAATCTCAACTGCAAGTGTTAGCCAAACAGTTAGGCACTCCTTGGCTGAATTATGCGCACGACGATGCCACGCAAACACCTCATGCGTATTTACTCATCGACTTAAAACCGACCACTCCCGACTATTTGAGATTTTGTACCCAATTGTTCCACCATTGGTGCCAAGAAGGAGGTCCTGTCATTTACACGTCCCCTTCGGCTACTCTCTAAAAAACTATAAAAACATCTACCGCGTCATTTCTGTCTCATAGTCTTCGAGATGACTTCCTTTCAAGCTCATCCTTCGGCCAAATTGATTCGTGCCTTGTATGGCATCAGTCGCGAAAAAATGCACAAATCTGTGCTCATTTGTTAGAAGCTAGTCTCAAAGAAGTGTTACGATGGTTTACTTTGACGGCACGTCAATTACTGCAAGGCATCATTCACATCCCTCATCAAACTCAACGTTTTTTTTCAAAAACATAAAGGGGCGTTGTCACAACTAGCCGATCCTAGAATCGATCCACAAACTAAAAAACAAATCATTTTGACCCCTGGAGGTAGCGGTTCTTTAGGAGGGGTCATGATTCGTTCACTTTTGAAATGGGATCCTAATTACCAAGCCAAAAACAAACAAAAAAACAAAAAGAAGAAAAGTCCCAAGAAGAAGAAAGCCCCAAAAACGAAAAGCCCAAAAAAGAAAGCCCCCAAGAAAAAGAAAAGTTCTGCCAAGAAGAAAACACCCACCACCACCACCACGGGCACCTGCAAGAGAGGTACCGCTGCGAGGACGCAAAGGTACACCCGCAAGACACCACCACGACAGACCGCAGTGACGAGGTCTCCTTCTCCTCTTGCGTCCACTTCTTCTTCACCACCCTTTATGATGATGCCTGCCGAACCAGACTTAAAACAAGTGTTTCCTAATTTGATGCAAAAATGGAAACCTATTTCGAAAGTCACCACTTCGGGACCCTCGACTTCGGCTGATTTGGCCATGGCAGCGGCCGCTAAAAAAGTACCTTCCCCTAAAACCAAAGTCCAAGAAAGAACCGGCATATTACAAAGTTTAGTGGATTTATCCAAAGAAGAATTGAGACGATTTAGTCCATTGAAAACACCTCAACGTCGAGTGAGGCCTGTCATGAAGATGGTACGTCGTGTAGACAATCAGTGGAGACGTGTTCCAGTATAAAATAGAAGGGTGACCTGCCAGAGACATCAGACTTACTCCTAACCTCTAAGATGGCTCCCAAACGTGCACATCACCAAAAAAAGAAGAAAACCAAAAAAGGACTTCCACCTCGTCTGGCGAAACATTGGGACGTCTTGTCTGTCCTGACCAAATCCAATCCTCCCATGTGAAAACAACTCATTCAAACAGCCCCCAAAGAAATCATCGATACCGTGTGTGAATGTTGTTTGAACGTCTTGAAAGGAACGGTAAATTTGTCCAAGGTACAGAAACAGAAATTAGGCAAACATATGAACGTTCTTCGCCAAATGGTGAAAAAGAAAATACCTCTCCAGAAAAAGAAAAAAATGTTGGTGCAACGAGGAGGATTTATAACTATGCTGATAGGACCGTTGTTAAAAATAGCGGGTCCTCTGTTAGGAACTATTGCTGGACCGCTTTTAGGAGGTGACATGCGATAAAAAAAAGAAGATAAAAAGGACCACCCTTCTCTGGAAAGACCACACATTTTTGTACCTTTGGATGAAATGGAAGGACGAAAACTGACTTTAGTACCTTACAAACGATGGATGGAATTTCATCGTTGGAACGAACAACGGATACCTCATTTACCACCCAATCCTAATCTCAACGAAATGTCACAGTTACAACAAGAATTACAAGCGCTGATGGAACGAAATGATTTGTCAGAAACAGAAAAATCGCAACGGTACGGTCAACTCTTACAACGTCTGCAACTCTTTCACCAGAAAGCTGTAGACGAAACAGCTCCACCCACTCTGAGAGATTTCAAAACCCTGCTGAAAAGGGAACCTAAAGTCACCACCACTAAAACAGACACCGCCACGGGGATGACAGTAAAAGAAGAAGAAGAAGAAGAAGAGTTACAAACTCCACCTCCTAAAAAAATACGAAAGTTAGCCACACGGGGTTGGATGAAAAAGATGATGTCTACCCCTTTGCCATCAGAAGAGAAAAAGGAAGAAGTGAAGACAGAAGTCAAAACAGAACCAATGACCCCTGTTCAAACATCCTCCTTTACACCAGTGGCTCGTCGGACACGTAAAGCATTGCAATCCAAAAAGATACCCCACGAAGAAAAGAGCATTGGTACTTGGTTGACTTATTGAGGAATCATGGAGAAACTTTTAGCCAGCTTTATTACAATCCTGGTAATGCTGCTGGTTACGGAGGAGTTCAAAAATTGTATCGAGCTGCCAAAAGTAAATTGACAAGTGTACGTTTGCCAGAAGTACGACGATGGTTACAATAACAATCGACGTACACGTTACACAAACCCATTCGACGAAAAGTTTCTAGAAGTCCAACCCAAGTGGAAGGCATCGATCATCAATGGTTTAGCCGACGTCTCTCATTTGGCAGCCTACAATCGCGGTCACAAATATTTGTTTTGTTTCATCGACGTGTTTTCCAAATTTGCTTGTGTCGTGCCTTTGACTTCTAAACGCAGTACCGAATACGTGACTTAAAATTGGTCTTGAAACAAAGTGGCCGTCACCCTTTACGATGGCAAACCGACAAAGGCACCGAATTTCTAAACCAAGCTTTTCAAAAAGAATTGAAACAAAGACACATTCATTTTTTTACCACCGAAAATCCTGAAACCAAAGCCAGTGTCGTGGAACGTTTTCAAAGAACTTTGAAAGAAAGCATGTGGAAATATTTTACACATCAACACACTCTCAAGTACATCGACGTGTTACCACGTTTGGTCAAAGCGTACAATCAATCGTACCATCGAAGCATCGGATGTACCCCCGAAGAGGTCAGCCCTGAAAACGAAGTGACCGTGTTTGATCGATTGTTTGGTACACCCCAGAGGAGACCCCAGAAGAAAACCTTGCTGGAGTTGAAGACGGGTGATTGGGTTCGCATCGGAAAAACCAAACGCACTTTTGACAAAGATTATTTACCCAACTGGACCACCGAATTGTTTCGTGTCACTACACCCGTGCGTGGACGCAATCCTCCCGTCTATAAATTGGAAGACATGCACGGTGAAGTGCTCAAAGGAACTTTTTACTTGCCTGAGTTACAACGAGTGACCAAAAAAGAAGACGCCTTGTACGACATCGAAAGCATTCTCGAACAAAGAACACGCAAAGTGGGCAAACGTCGAGTAGAAGAAGTCAAAGTACGTTGGAAAGGATATCCTCCTAGTTTTGATTCTTGGATTGCCGCTTCCCAAGTCGTCGACTATAAAAAGAAAAAGAAGTAACCTAACATGCCATTCAACACAACCACGACCTCGACTCCTTCGCAGAGTTCCTCTCTTCAAGAATTACAAAAACAACCGCTCTGGGTATGGTGCGGAGAACGTGTGCCTAAAAATCAAATCGTCTTTTTCTGCCAAATTTTTGTGGTGTATTGTGTCATCGGAGCAGCTATTGCCAATTTGAGTTTGTAACAAGGGGATAAACAATTGTGGACCATTTTACTCAGCAGTTGCATCGGTTATCTTTTACCCAGTCCCTCTTTGAAATTTACGACGACGGACAACAGTCACCACAACAACAGCAGCCAACACCACGGTGGTACGACCAACGCCAGTCCACCTTCTTCCAGTCACCATAATACCACTCCTCTTTTGGAACCATTTGAACATCATTTGGACTCGAGTGACTCCTCGGACTCCAAAACTTTGGACCTACTATGAATGACCAATTTTATTTAACGTTACCCAGTGACAGTTCCATGGATGTGTTTCCCAACAACAAATTATGTTGTTTCACGGCCAAATTACCTCAGGCCATCCAATTGGATCACGAAGCTCATTGGGAAGTGGCTTTGATAGAAATCATTCATCCTACGCAAATTCAAAACATCGACCAAAGTCAAAACACTTTCGTTGTGGAAATCTTTAACCCAAAAATGCAAAATGAGTTGGAAAAAAATGATCCTAATATGTGGGAATCAAAGAAAAGGGTAGTAGATCCTAAATCTCCTGTCTTGTCGCAGTATACCATGAGAATTCCTCCAGGGTATTATTTTACTGCTGAACATTTAGTGAAGACGATTGCAACCATGTTCAGAGCCCAGTTTGGCCCAGCCTTAATCAGTGTCCAAAAATGGGTACGAATCGCTTACCATTCTGTGTCACGCCGTTTCATCTTGCAATTTTTCAAAGAGAAGGGGGAACTCATTGGCGAGAAAGACAAAGGCTTACCCGTGGAGGAGAAAACACCCTTAACCATCGA
Source organism: Margaritifera margaritifera (assembly GCA_029931535.1). NCBI lineage: Eukaryota > Metazoa > Mollusca > Bivalvia > Unionida > Margaritiferidae > Margaritifera > Margaritifera margaritifera. The sequence continues at coordinate 1,300,218 of JAQPZY010001172.1, forward strand.
ATTTTCACTTGGATTGTAGGCTATTTTGGGTGGAAATAAAAAGTATCCTAATCAAAAAGTCGCAAGCAACGTAGAATTCGGAGATGGTTTTAAAACCCCTATCGAATTGAACGAAGGTTTGAATTTAATGTTTGTGTACTCCGATGTGGTGGAGTACAACGTGATATGACACACAGCCGCTCCGTTACTGAGAGTCATTCTTTTCAAAGTGGATTCTGCTGCTGGTGCGTACGAAGAAGGTGGAAACACGTATCACGTACACCGTGAATTTGTACACCCTCATTATCTTCCAGTCAGTAAATCGTATTTTGACACTGTCAACATTAGTATAAAAGGAGATTTGGGACAAAGTGTGCCATTCATTGACAAAGGAAAAGTCACGGTGAAACTACATTTTCGAAAAAGGTTCTCCAACGCATTGTAGCATCCAAAAAAATGTATCCAGTGTACCGAGGAGTGGCTCGACAACGAGGACATGGTTTAGGAGATATGTTAAGATCGGCTTTTCGGACGGTAGCCCCTATTTTGAAACCGATGGTGACTCGAGGATTGCATGCCTGAAAAGATGCCGCTTTGACGCATGGAAAAGAATTTTTGCAAAACGTCCTCATCGACAAACAAAATCCCAAAGAAGCCTTTATGAGAGCAGGCAAAAATGTGTTGATGCACACTAGCAAAGATCTTTTGGGTCTTCGAGAGAGTCCTATAAATTCACTTCACGCTTCAGACCCTGGCATTACTTCTTCCTCCACTTCACAGCAAGGACAAGGCAGAAAGAGACGACGTTGAAACCCCTTCAGAGCTCATAAAACACACGGTGGTGTTCCAAAAAAGAATAAGAAAAGAAGAACAGTCAGAGAATTAGAAGTGTTTGATTACGAAACCTTTGAAAAAAAAAATGATGCACCGAGATTCTTGCGAATGTACCAAGTCATAACTAGATCTGTTTACCATGCCTCCCACCATGATGACGATGCAAGAATCCCAATGGGTGGAATTTCATCCTGTATCGTCTTTGACGGCTTCAGCTCCTATCGAATTTGATATCAAAGGACAAACCGAAGATTACATTGATCTGAATAGCAGCCACTTGTACTTGAAACTCAAAGTGATCAAAACGGACAACAGCAATCCGGGGGCCGAGGCCAGAGTCGCACCCGTCAATAATTTCATGCATGCCTTGTTCAGCGAAGTGGATTTGTACTTCAATAACAAACTGGTCACCAGTAGCATGGATACTTACCCTTACTGTGCTTACTTGGAAAATCTCTTGACGTACGGAAAAGAAGCCAAGAACACTCATCTGGATTCTTCGGTGGTATGGAAACCTGACACCTCGGGAAAGTTCGACGTGTTTGATTACTAACGGTTGAAAAAATGATGCACCGAGATTCTTGCGAATGTACCAAGTCAGAACTGGATCTGTTTACAATGCCCCCCACCATGATGACGATGCAAGAATCCCAATGGGTGGAATTTCATCCTGTATCGTCTTTGACGGATTCAGCTCCTATCGAATTTGAAATCAAAGGACAAACCGAAGATTACATCGATTTGAATAACAGCTACTTGTATCTGAAACTCAAAGTACTCAAAACGGACAACACTGTTCCTGGGGACGCTGCCCGAGTGGCTCCCGTCAATAATTTCATGCATTCCTTGTTCAGTGGAGTAGATTTGTACTTGAATAACAAACTGGTCAGCAGCAGCATGGATACTTACCCTTACCGTGCTTACTTGGAAAATCTCTTGACGTACAGAAAAGAAGCCAAGAACACTCATCTGGATGCTTCCGTGGTATGGAAACTTGACACCTCGGGAACGGGAAAGTTCGACGACACAGCGGTGACTGCAGATGACAATCCTCACAATGTGGGATTTAACGATCGTCGAAAGAAAATCAGACGCAGTTTAGAAATGATGGATCGTTTGCATTTGGACATGTGGTTGCAAGAGAAGTATTTGTTAAACGGAGTAGATGTACGACTGAGACTGAATCGCAGTAGTGTCGCTTTCCATTTGATGGCCAATGCCAACGAGTGGAAAACCATCATCGAAGAAGCCAGACTTTACGTGCGACGTGTGTTAGTCTTACCTAAAGTAGCCAACGACATCAGTCAAACGTTGAGCAGAACCACTGCCAAGTACCCTGTGCGACGCGTGGAAGTGAAAACATTTACCATTTCCGCTGGACTCCGATCCAAAGTCGAAGATCACGTCTTCCAAGGACACCTTCCCAAACGTTTGCTGATTGGCATCGTCAGTAATGCAGCCATCAGTGGAGCCCACGATCAAAATCTGTTCGAGTTTAAACACTACAAAGTCTCCAAGATAGAAGTCAGTCGAGATGGTAAAACGTTGTGTACCAGACCTTTTGAACCTAACTTTGACGCGAAACATTATTTGCGATCTTACTTGAGCCTGTTTGAAGCCACAGGACAGTTAGGCAACAACACCAGCCACGGTATTTCGTACGAGGATTATGAAGGAGGGTATGCGTTGTGGGGATTTGATTTCACTCCGGACCAAGGCAGCGACGAAGGACATTTCCACAGTATAAAATCAGGCCCACTTCGTGTGGAACTTCAGTTTGCAGAACAACTACCCGAGACAGTGAACGTCGTCTTGATGCAGAATTTGATAATACTCTAGAGATCAACAGTTTGAGAGAAGTGATTCTAGATTATTAGAAGAAAAAAGAAAAAGATGCAACACGTAGAACCTATGGAGATAGATGATGAGGGATGTTGTGAACCACATCAGTCACAAACTACCACTGATGATGATGACGAAGTGATTCATTCAGAAACGAAAGAAGAAGAGAACAATAGTGTTCCCCAGTTTGCTGGATTTATGGTTGTTCCCCAGTTTGCTGGATTTCGATGGCCAGAACATGAACAACATTTAGTCTCCTGTTTTGCTACGGAATTGGGTGGTAAAATTATAACCCTGACCAAAGAAGATTGTCATGGATGTCAAATCGATCACCCCAGTCAGAAACAACACGACCAATGTTTGATGATGACGACCGAAGAAAAATTGGACAAATATTTGGAGAAGGCCTGGTCTCAGATCTCGGAAGAAAAGGTGGTGAGAAAATGGTATAAAGACTTGCAGGATATTTCTTCACCTCCACTCACACCTCTGGAGATCCGACGCATCGAAGCTCATTTACAAAAGAGTATAGAAACTGTCCGTGATTCGTCGACTTACTTGAGAGACCAATTCAAGCATAAAGTACTGTGTGAATTGATGACTTATCGTTACCTGTGAAGAAGAAAAAATGGATACCAGGGAACTTCATTACCTGTTGACTCGCAGTTCCTACACTTCTTCTTGGAATCCTATGGTGTGTGCTAAAGATGAACTACCCCATCGTAAACCTAAAGACGTTCATCCCTATGTCATCAATACCGACGGCAGTCATCGACCAGGAACCCATTGGGTAGCCGTGTACTTTCCCAACGATCACAGTGGTGGTGTGGAATATTTTGATTCTTATGGATTACCTCCTTTGGAAGACGACATCATCGACTTTATGAGAAGAAATGATATCTCCACTCGATTCAATAATGCCCGATTACAAGGATCGGATTCAATGGTGTGCGGACAATATTGTGTACATTTTCTTCATCAACGCAGTCTCGGATATTCCTTAGAACATTTAGTGACTTGTTTTGATAGAGAGTATGCTCGAAACGATGCTAAAGTAGAACGATGGTTTTGTGAACGTTATGGTTATCTCTTGTCTTTAGCTCAGAAAGGTAGTGTGCATCAGAATGATGTAGATGTAGAAAAGTGGAAGTTCAGTTTACCTTCCCAACGTTGTCAACCCTGTAAATACGTTCCTGTTTAATATCTTGTTGATTGTTAGTTTGAAATTTTTATGTTTAAAGAAGCTTCTTGTTCATTAAAAATGTAGATTTTTTGAAAAAAATGGTGTTATGTGGTTTATTGAATTTGAAAAAAAAATGAAAAATGGATATGCTCTATCTCTTTCTATCGATCTGAAGTCACCCACTCTATCCATTTCTCACTATCCATCTGAACCATGTTTTCCATCGCGTCCGCGCTTCAAGCATATACCGCGGTGCGTTGGCCAGTGTAGTCACTCTCGTTGACTCGTGAAGATCTCAACACTTCAAGAAGATGGCAGCCAAAATTAGCAAACTGAACGAAGCTATGGTGAACATGCAGAGGGTGAAGCATCATTTAATGGAGACCAACCCAGAGAGAAAGACAATGATCTTCCTACAAATGGCTCATGATCTGGTGGAAGAAGTCCTGAGGGAAGAAATCATCAGGGACAGAACGGAATGGGAGGAGATACAAAGACTGCAGCAGCAACAGCAGCAGCAAAGACAACAACAACAACAACAGCTCCAACTCTTGCAGTCAATGAAAGTACCAGACGGAGAAGTCAGCTGCAAAATGGATTGTGAGGAGTTTGCCTTCTCTTTTACCAGAAAGAGAGCTTGTCCATCAGCAGCCACGAGACCTGTGGCCAAACGTGGCCGCCCTGCTGCGGCTGCTACTGCTACTGCTTCGCGCTTTCGCTTGCCTAGTCCGTGCCTTTTCCACTCCTGACTGACAACTTGAAACAATTCAATCAACAAGTGCGCTATCGCGCACCTACATACCTGTAAACATTGTGGTTCTAGTCCTATGTACAGGTATAAACACACCTCACAATATCATGCCTTCAATGAACCCCCTTAGTGGGGAAACCATGCATTGATGGTGGGGTGTGTTAAGAGTACATACTCTCCAATAGCGCGCATTCATTTAACCCCCTTAATTGTGGGGAACCATGCTGCGCTGGAGGGTAGTACTCAGCAGTAAAGTGTCAGGTGTGTTGCAATCTGTCAACACACCTGACCAAAATTTTAGTGCGTTTAATCGCACATTTAATCCCCCTATGCGTGCTTCGCACGTATAGGGGGTAAATAGTCGTACATGCCCGAAAGGCGAAAACAACTTAAATTCAAAATTCAATTCAATTCAGTCGCGCCATTCACACTTCAACAAGAAGAATGAATACTATTGAATTATTGCAGGAAGCCTGGGATGTGATGGTGGGTTTAGAGTCCTTGATGGAAAGGATGGAGTGTTGGTGGAGATATCCTGCCACCAAGCCATACGTCACCAGCCAACTAGCCGCTCTGACTTCAGCGAGGAGGTTGGTGAAAGATGTCTTGGTGGAGGAAACCAAAAAAACTTCCTCAACCCCTTGTCGTGTGGGGTTCATCAAGACGGCGCTAGACTTACTGGATGGGGTGGAGTACTTTCTTCACCTAGTACAACACGATGAATGGTTGTATCCACCCCCCAGTAACGTCAGGCGAGAACAGGTGAACCTTTACATCGTCAAGGTATTATTTAAAAAAGTTTTGGAAAAGGAAGTGGCCCACATTAAGATCTTGCGGGCTCTAGAAAGAAGTAAGAAGGAGCAGGCCCAGAAAGAAAAGGAATTCCAACGCCTGAATTTAAACTGGATGAAAATCCAGGATAAGTTCAGACGCATGGAACATCCCGACTGGCTGCCTAATTCTTCACCACCACTCCAGAAGAAGAAAAAGACCCACACCTTCCTAGGCTTCCTGACTCAGTGTTGGAGAAAATAATAATTCACTCCAATGGCCCTTTTCAGGGCCACCCATTTTTCAAGAAAAGATTAATTTTTCCAATGATTGCCTTATGTATGTTTGGTGTATGTGTCTATTCTATCCCCTCTCATTCTATCCCACCCCAAATACCCCCTTCCACTACCCCATGTTAAATTCCCATTGTACCCCAACTGCCCCCAATGTTAAAATCCCATTGTACCCCAAGTGCCCCCAATGTTAAAATCCCGTTGTACCCCAAGTGCCCCCAATGTTAAAATCCCATTGTACCCCAAGTGCCCCCCAATGTTAAAATCCCATTGTACCCCAAGTGCCCCCCAATGTTAAAATCCCATTGTACCCCAAGGGCCCCCCCCCCCCCCGGCCTCAATACCCCCCCCTTTACTACTGTCAAATATTACTTTAAAAGCATGTATGACGTGTCTATGAAGGGTCAGTTTATAGATAGCACAAATTATTGAATGTATGTCCGCCATTATCAAATAATTCCGAAGTTTGTCGATGATTAGTATTTGATCATCTCCTTTGCCGACGTAATAAGCAAAGGATTATCGAAGTATTAACGTTATTAGCATTTGATTACTTGTTTAGCCGACGTAATTTGCCGACCACACCTATTTAATCGTTTTATATTAAACTAAGACTATCCTGGGGTGTGAGTACATGTATACAATTAATTGGATAATTATTTCTTTCGTGTAATTGTTCATTGCCGAGATATTTGAAAGTGTAGAAATTGTGTAGCTTAAAAACACCATTGGGAATGCAAAAGAAATAAAGCGAATAAAAAAAAAAAATTAAAAAAAAAAAAAGAAATGAAAAAAAAATCATAATCACAGATTATACAACATACATTGCATAATCAACATTTTGAATTTACGTGTCTATGCCCTGTCTTTGACTCTCTTATTTCCTCTGTCAACACTAACCATAATTAAATATTTTAAAAATTTACACGAAGACTTTTCATGGTCAATAAAAAAGAGAGAGTAGAAATAACAATTAAAGTTGAAGAAAATTCAACTACCATATGTCAAAATAAAAGTCACAAAATGAAATTCTTGGAAATAATGCATTCTAAAAATCTACAACTATCAACTTATAGATTATATACATATATTTTATATTTCTTTACATAAAACACGTATCAATAACAGGAAATTTCTAGTTAAGTAAAATTTTCAAACATCTTTGTTTGTCTTTGCACGCTTCTCTTTTTTCAATACTTACTATATGTACATAAAAAATATATACTAACTAGGAACTTTATGCATCAGTATTAAATGAGATAAAATATTGTACAAATAATGATGAGAATATTCCATTATTTTGACAAAATGCATTATGAATATTTAACATAATGCATTGCAACGTTGAGTGCCAATATATATTCAAGAAATAAGAACGATCAACACATAGAAAAAGCAAACATTTATAATTCTGATATATTTATTTGTCGTAAATATTATATCAACAGTAAATATTTTGCAGTAATGTAAATTTAAAAAGTCTCTGCCCCATCTATGCGCTGTCTTTGCGCGTCTTTGCGGTGATTAGTACGACCGGTAGTCTCAAGCGCTTGCGAGATGTTAGGGAAAATGGCCGCCAAACATGATTAGACATAACTCAAACAACTATTTTTAGCCACAGACTGACTATTTAACATTTTTAACATAAACTCATTTTAGCGAAACATAGATTTATTTATTCTCTTACTATATATTTAAGAAAATATCACAGAAAAGTCACATTAACAAAATCAAAGCGGCAAAACATCCGTCGGCAAGGAAGCGTCTTTTCCTGGGACCAGAAAATGAAGGTTACAGGACTTGTGCCCGCTCGTTTCTTGACAATGATAGCGCATATTGTCATCCTTATTTTCATATTGTGGTCAAGGGTAGGTATCATCTATCTGTCGATTATATATATATATATATATATATATATATATATATATATATATATATATATATATATATATATATATATATATATATAATTTAGGCTTGCTACGCCAGTAATGCACTACCTATACGTCTTGTTGTCTAAGCGCTAAAATGGAAATAAATACTTTATTGCCTTTCAGAATGTATTTTTTTAAACTATAATTAAGTAACAGCCTTGAGTGTATTTTACAATGCAGATACAAGATATTTAAACACCCTCTATGTTGGTCCTACAATGTAAGACGTCGACCTATATATGTATGATGAGGTAGTTGACGTCTTACTGCATTTTTCCAGACCGAAGCAAATCAAGGTACAAGCAAGTAGTTGTGTTTTTACAAATCTGTTGACTGCCATTTAAGTTGCATGAAGAGGAATGGAAAGTTGAGGAATGCCAAATTCGGTTGAAATAAGGTTAATTTCCTTTAATGAAATGAAAGGCACCAGAGTAAGTATAGTACGACTTTAGCAATTCGATTTTTAAGCTGTGCAACAGTGTCAAGGCTGCCAACTATGTGAGATAAAATTCCCCTGCCAAAGCGGACAGAACAGAACTACATGACATAGAGTTGATTCCACCCCCACCCCCCATAATACATATCAGGGTGAACATCTTACATTATATGACTACCTCCATGTGTGCTAAGAACTAAAGAGTTCATAAATACCCAGTGTACAGTTATTTTTTGCCTGCAGTGACTTTATATGATGCCCAAGGTTTGCCTGCTATTGGCAAAGGATGTATGAATTTATTATTGGATATAAATAATCTTAATAATGAAATAATCAGGTGCATTTTTATATGATTGCTGTTAAGTCTTGTGAGACCAAAGTACAATAAAATTCCTACCATTTTTCTCATACACTGTAAATATATTTTATACTCTGACATATGAGGGTTTCTACACACACACATACACACACACACACAAGAGATATATATATATATATATATATATATATATATATATATATATATATATATATATATATATATATATATATATATATATTTCTACCAGATTAGTATTGAACACAATACTTAGTGATGCTGTGTAAGTAATTTAAATAATGTACACAGTCTTTCATTATCTCCACAGAAAATATTTCTTGGACTGAATCTTTTGGAGAAGAGATAATTTAATTCCTAGAAAAGTGAGGTTTGAGGGTATTTAGGTCAACTAGAAATTTGATGAGTTCTCCCTTCTGATCTATTTTTATCACTGTAAAATTTCACATTGTAGCAAACAAAATAACCTAGTTACTGGCAAGTAACACCAACTTGCTTGGGCAAAATGTTTGGTTTTCAGTGGCAGTAAGAAACAGAAAACATAATACAGTGGGTTCTCAAGTACATTGGGTACTGTCAAATCGAATATACAGGATACTATTTCCCATTTTTAAGCACTGCCACAACCCAAAGTTTGGGTGATTTTTAAACAGGTGCACACAAGCACATAATGTGATGCAAACATACCATTACAGGATGGCAGGCACCTACAATTTCTTGTAAATTAAAATTGTCGAATAAGACTGCTTGTAAAAGTTACATGACATTCCTTAACCTGTGAATGCAAGTTTAAAATGATGTCCATTATGGGTAATACATTAGGCAAACAGTATCAATAGATGCAAACTGTTTAACATAGCACCAGATCAGGCTTGAAAAATACCTTGTCTAGCAGCCAGCAACAAGTTAAAACTGGACAAATGAAATCTCTAGCTACTTTCCTCTTGTATTACATAAAATATGAAGGAAAACTTAGAAGCTTTGTACAGTTCGATGAAAATCTAAATTCTGGGCAAGTTATTCATTATGGGATTTTGGTCGAGTCCACTTTAGTTGGAAGCAAGATATAGCACTTTATTAAGGTTTTGGTTCAAGTTTTTCACTTGCATACATTACCTAAACACATGATATAGATTCTCATCATAGTTGGTGTGCAGCATTATGAAACTAAGACAATTCATTCTACAGCATGTTCTCTCGCTCCTTTATCTTAGGGTTACATGGAAAATGTGTGTTAAGCTTTTGGTTGAAGTTTTTTCATTTGCTTATGTTTCCTTGATTTATATTTTTTGCTCCTACATGGGATAATCAATTATGAAGCTATGAGAATTCATTCTTTAACATGCATCTTGCTCTTTTGACCTTGGGGTCAATATCACAGAAAATTTGCATTAAGGTTTTGGTTCAGGTTTTAGAAAATTTGCATTAAGGTTTTGGTTCAGGTTTTTTCATTTGTTTATATTTCCTAAACCCCTTTATGGATTTTGTTCATACTTGGGATGAATCACTTTGAAGCTAAGACAATTCATTCTTTTGGTTATATTTTTTTAATGTTATGATCTTCTTCTTTTTGGGAGTGTGAGTTACTAAATCAGCCCACACTGAATGCATGTAAACCAAAGTGTACCAAATAATAGATCTAAAGAAATATAAATAGATGGCCAAGAACCCAAATGAGCACCTAAATGGACAATCCAAGTGTCACATAGTGTGAATTTATATTCTTTTGAAACATTGTATATGTAGAGGATTATAATGTAGGATCTATTCTAAGATGCACAACTCAGGTATTCTTGCTAATGTCTAAATGTCATGCCAAAGAATCAACTGAAAGGGTAAAACTTACACATTATATTTTCAACCCGTACTGTTCTTTTTTTTTGTCATTAAACTCCTTCTATAATCAGAAAATTTCCCCCTTTTTCAGATGAGAGTGGGGTTATTTACCCCTAAATTTTCAGTCTTGGAATAGACTCGTTCAATGAATAATTACAAGTGAAAGAAAATCACTTGTTTCAACAAGATTCAGAGTGTCTCTTTCTTTTATCTGGTTTAAGAGAGAAAAAAAATAAGAGATACTCATGTTACTTAATTATTGCAATCAAAAATACAGTACTGGATGAAACCATCAAGCCACTTTTCTATATTATTTCATTGCTTTGAAAAAAACCCATTGTATTCATGAAAAAAATGGAAGCAAGCAAGTTAGTACACAAGAGACTCTGAAAATTAAATTAAAATTAGGATATTTTATTTTGCATGGAACATTGGACATTTTGTCACCAAAATCAGTGTTTAAGGACATTCAGTGGTTATTATGACAAATATTCTTAGCAGACACGTATTCAGTACACATCTAACATGTCAACCAGACTTGGAGTAATCATAGTATTCAATATTCATAATTATCTGTAATTGATTGATGATTTTTAACTAATCACGAGTACTTGGTCCTTTTTTTTTAAAATTGAAGTAACAACAATTTTGTTAATTGCAGTCAAAAATATCCTGTAATCAAGGTTACTTTCTGATTACTACATGATTTCATATTCAGCAAACAAAAACAGAGCTAAAATGTGATTTCAAGTTCCTTGAAAACTGAATTATAAACAAGCATGCAGGGAAATTTAGAAGTATCTGTAAGTCAGTTATTCTAGACACATTTTTCCTTTTCAGTGTAATATGTAAAAAATAAATTTATTATAAGTTATATTATAAAAATATGTGAAGTGATCAGATAGTGATTAATTACATATACATTATAAAATGTAATGCTATTTAATCAGTGACACTACTCAAAATTGAGTAATTGTAATCAATTACACTACTCATAATTCAGCAATTTTAATCACACTACTCAAAATAGAGCAGTTGTAATCAATTACACTACTCAAAATTGAGTAATTATAATTAATTATACTACTCAAAATTGAATAATTGTAATTGTAATTCTACTTAAAGTTGCCCGAGTAACTGTAATTTTATTGACAACAGTTGAAAGTAATTGACCCAGGTAAACCATAACATGTCAAAGGTTTTAGTGTACTTTGTTTTAAAATTATCAAAGCCATGATGCCATAGAGAATAGTTTCATTATGAAGTTTGTATAGAAATTAACATTTCATATGCACCATGGTATATATATTTGCAGTTCAGTCTTTTTTTTTTGTAATTTCAGGACAGTAATGTAAAGCAGTGTCTGCCAGCAAAGTACACACAAAGTCAATATAATGAAAAGGATCTTCAGTATGTATAACATTCAGATAGCTTCTTTAAAGAGAACTAGCTTGTTTATATGATCTAGTTATTATGTAATTTAACAATAAACGCTTGTTTAGTATGATCTAGTTATTATGTAATTTAACAATAAAAGCTTGTTTAGTATGATCTAGTTATTATGTAATTTAACAATAAAAGCTTGTTTAGTATGATCTAGTTCATATGTAATTTAACAATAAAAGCTTGTTTAGCATGATCTAGTTATTATGTAATTTAAAAATTAATTCATATTTAGATTTATAATAAAATGTTTTAGATATTAATTTATATGCTGCTGACAATTTAATATTGAAACTTAAGAAACAATTGTGCAGTGAATTGGTCTAGTTTCTCAACCTGCATTGAGTTTTGACCTTTTATTATTTTGCCTGCACAGTCTCCACAATTAAACCGTATAATTGCTGGGAACTTAATTATTAACATTTAAAGAATTTTTCCTCAAGAAAACTTATGATATTACAGATGACAAAAGCTATGTGTAAAGAAGTAAGATCATGACTCGGTGTTTACTGCAGACAGTGTGTGATATACACATAGAACGGATTCCAATTAAAAAAGCAAAATAAAACAGTTGATCGTCTGAATTAATTTTGTTTAATTTGATGCTGTAGAAATATACTTTTCTGTTACAAATATGAAGCGGAGAGTGGCAGACAGTTTTCTACAAGAAATACTATGAATTGATTTATTTTCATGGGTATCACTTTTTTATGGTTTTCAATAAATTACCATCAGCATTAGCTGGAGTCTCTAGCATTTTTGACCAATTTTTATTCAATTTCCAGCATTTTTGCAAGGGAGACCTTGTCTCCAGCATTTTAGAAACATACATTTTAGCCAGTAATGTTATATGAATCAATATTTTACATGTTTAATAATAATTTGTTGACACTTGTGTCTTGCCATGGAATTTTTTGTTACTTTTATGGTAATGTCTTTTCATTTTTCTGCTAAAGGAGACAATTGATGGTTGACTTTTGATTTTGGAGAATTCTCTAGAATTTTTGTTTAATCTCCAGCATTTCCAAACAGAATTTCCAGCATTTTGCTTATAAGCTTATATGTATGAATTACATTTTTATGGGCACTTAAATTTGTGGATTGGGGAATAGGGGTTTTATTATCTTGTTTAAAAAATTACTGTTAATTGGGTCTTCAAATTCGTGATTTGTAGCAAGCACAAAATCCACAAAAACTGATACTGAACAAATAGTAGTGAATTTAGAGTATTTTATGAAATGCAGTTTTTTGCTACATGCATTGGCATATTTGAACCAGATGCTTTTATATTCTTGTCAAACTAGATTGTAATCATTTCGTGCACTAAACAACCCCAGTTTACATGATGCATCGGAATAATACCAATTCCAAGATAAATAAAACAGATAGTGAACTAATCTTGCAGTTTAAAATTGTACACTGAGTTAATTGTTTAATTTCTTTCCAGACTCATCGTTGGATTGTCAGTGGGACTGGGACTTTTCTTGTTTGAGCTGATAGGATTTTTTGGAGGAATAACTATGTTTGCTCCATTTCAGAGTCTGTTATGTATCCTTTTTGCATTTGAATTTATGGATAGCTTATTTGAAACAGGTTTGCTTTGCATCTCTTTTGACAGAGGTTTAATCCTGGAAGCTGCATGTGCAAGGGTGAGGTTAGTGGCAGCCCATCTGAGCTCAGTAGTTTTCATGGACTCAGTTTACTTCACTTTAAGGGTCACCTGATGCAGCAGTCCCACACTATAAGGGACTTGTGTATATTGCTGTCCCTCTGATAATGTGGGGATGGTCATGAATCCCATTAAATTGGTCAGAATTTTGTTTTATCATTACCACTCAATTTATTTCACTTTGTTTTAGTTTTTGGCTCGCAAGAACCAGTTTTAATAATGTTACATCATGAAATATTCAATGTTGTGTTTTAATGCAGGACACAGTCTTGTTAGAACACCTCTCAGTAGAAGGCTCTCTTACTTACAATGTGGGTTAATTCTATAGATCCTGTGAACAGCTTTGTAAAGAGGTGAGCACTCTACCACCAATGAAGTTATTAGAATACTCAATAAAACTTTGTAGAATGAACCAAAAATGAATTTTTGAAAAACTTGGTTCTTTAATGTTGTAAATTGTACCACTTAAAATAAAACAATTCTTTAATTTAAAAGCTAAGTAAACTTATTCTTTGTCCTCTGTGGAAATGTAGGGTTCACTATTGCAGATCAAGCCCATGCACAGATGACCACTCTTTAAGACAAAAGCAGTCCCAGGCCCCTATGATGTCACTTATATTTCAGTGCTTTGTAGGTTGGCCATGTGTTTATACATCGTAAATCTAGAGTTTTGTTCTTTTATATACAATTCTTAAGACAGATGGAGTCCCTGGGGTGTAATCTATTTGAAAAACTCTCATTGGTTGGCTCAAAACAAAATTGTTGCTTTCAGTCATATTCAGAAAGCTGTAGATTTATTTGAACTGACTGGTTTCTTAATGAGTCAGGAGAAGTCACATTTGCAACCAACACTAGAACTAGTATATCTGGGTTATTTAATACATTCCATTACAATGACGATTTCACTCCCACAGGAGAATATTTGTCTTATTCTCACAGTAATGCACGAATTGCTGGACAATTGCCATCGGATAATTCAGCAAGAGTAATAGTCTTCTAATGTGGTAATTTTTGAAAGAACAAAATGTTGAGTGGTCCTGGCCATGTGGACTTGCATACAGAGAACAAAATGTTGAGTGGTCCTGGCCATGTGGACTTGCATACAGAGAACAAAATGTTGAGTGGTCCTGGCCATGTGGACTTGCATACAGAGAACAAAATGTTGAGTGGTCCTGGCCATGTTGACTTGCATACGGAGAACAAAATGCTGAGTGGTCCTGGCCATGTGGACTTGCATACAAGAACAAAATGTTGAGTGGTCCTGGCCATGTGGACTTACATACAGAGAACAAAATGTTGAGTGGTCCTGGCCATGTGGACTTGCATACAGAGAACAAAATTAGTTATGTTTATATCTGAATGCTGCCTCTGGATATTTCAGTTTACATTGCTAATAAATGAAATTTATTAATAAATGTTTGAACTTTTCATTTAATTTACCAATAATGACCTGAACCTTAATGGACAATATAGTATTCTTCTTTTTGATCATTTTGTTTTTATAAAATTCAGTTTTCTTCTAAAAAAAAACTTCTGTTTTAAAGATATAAATACAAATTTAAGAATTAAAAAGATTGGTGTTCTTCATCGGGGATATAGTACAAAATTATTTCATTATGATCACAAAGCTATCAAAAACCTGTCCATAAATATTATCATAATTTTTATTGCTATATCCTCACAGGTATGTGATCATTTTAATGACTATCCTGGAGTTTTGTTTTTCTTTTTTTTTCTTTTTTTTCTTATATTATTCCCTTACTTTAAAAATAATTATGTAGTCCAAATATGCTTTTAAATTTTCATATTTCTAATCAACTCCTATATATAATTTTTCTTTTCTATCTATGGAAAGTCAATTGCTCACAAATTACCAACAGCAGGTAGCTTGGCAGGCTTTACCAGCACAGGCTTATTGCTAATTTAGAGTCACTCTGCATGGTACACGTTTATTTTTTCATTGGATAAAATTCTGTGGTGGGTGGAGCTTGGGGATTCGTCAATTTGAATAATCCGATTTTTTCTGGAAGTGTAGGGCTCACTATCTTCCTTCTCCTCCCCATTTTACCACATGTCCTATCAATGATGTCATGGGAACCATGGATTGCTTTTGTCCATAAAGAGTGGTCACATGCACATGTGCTGGATCTGCAGTAGTGAACCTTACACTTCCAGGGGGACTCCGGTAATTCAAATTATCTGACAGGTAAGTACGCCTTAGCGTAATTAAGTAGATTTGGTAGCTTTTTTGTGCTCTAAATTAAGATTCAGAAAATGTTGAGCATCTGGCCAACAGCCAGTGAAGCAAATAGCAGAGTCTTTTTTTTAAAATAGTTACTAGTCCACTCTGAAAAAGGCTGGTTTAGGGACACAGAGCAGGTGGCAAGTATCAAAGGCTGGTTTTATACGAGACTATGTTGGAACTTAAAACTTTAATTTTTCAAATGGACTTTATGTTGGAACTTAAAAACTTTAATTTTTCAAAAGGACTTTATATTGGAACTTGAAAACTTTTTTTTATAAATGAACTTTATGTTAGAACTTAAAAACTTTAATTTTTTAAATGGACTTTGTTGGAACTTAAAAACTTTATTTTTTAAATGGACTTTATGTTGAAACTTAAAAACTTTAATTTATAAATGGACTTTATGTTGGAACTTAAAAACTTTAATTTATAAATGGACTTTATGTTGGAACTTTAAAACTTTAATTTTTCAAATGGACTTTGTTGGAACTTAAAAACTTTATTTTTTAAATGGACTTTATGTTGGAACTTAAAAACTTTATTTTTTAAATGGACTTTATGTTGGAACTTAAAAACTTTAATTTATAAATGGACTTTATGTTGGAACTTAAAAACTTTAATTTATAAATGGACTTTATGTTGGAACTTTAAAACTTTAATTTTTCAAATGGACTTTGTTGGAACTTAACTTTATTTTTTAAATGGACTTTATGTTGGAACTTAAAAACTTCAATTTATAAATGGACTTTATGTTGGAACTTAAAAACTTTAATTTTTAAATGGACTTTATGTTGGAACTTAAAAACTTTAATTTTTAAATGGACTTTATGTTGGAACTTAAAAACTTTATTTTTTAAATGGACTCTATGTTGGAACTTAAAAACTTTAATTTTTCAAATGGACTTTATGTTGGAAACATCAAGGTAAGTTTAATACAGATTTATTTGGATCCTTTAACCAACTTCAAGTGAATCTATAAATTTGTAATAGGAATTTAAAATAAAATAAACCTATTAATTAGTCACTCACATTGAGTAGTCTTATACTCTTAACCCAAACTTGTTGATAGGTAGTTTTGGCTTGATTGAATTTAGTAATCTTTATTATTTTATTTGTAAGAAAACTATTTAACAGCCTCATTGAAGGCACTTGTCGATCTTGCTCAATGCTGATGTTAAGATTTTAAATGTGTGGAGATCAAGCTATAACCAGTCCACAGATTTTCTCATGGTTAACAAATTTAATCTCATTTGGGATGATTTTTACCTTGGGCTCTGAGCAGATGTTGGCCTTTTTCACCAAAAATGTCGTGTCCAGTATTGGACCATGTTGGAGGCATTAAAAATTTGTCAACTCAAATTGTATAAAACTTTAATTTTTCAAATGGAAAATCACTCAGATTAGTGTATGTAACAAGTTGTTACATTATACTATCAAGCATGGTCATTTGCCAAAGTTTGTAATAGTGATATTCTTTTTCAGTGGTACTACATAATTGGTACCAACAAAATTTAAACTGTTTATGAATAAGTAATATAACTTTCAAAAATGGCAAAGAGAGGAAACATATCTTATCATTACCCCTAAAGAGGAAATTCTTTTGTTACTAAAGTGAACAAATACATGTTGTAGTACACCAGGTCTGGCATGTGCCACATTGGTGGTCATCCAACCAAGGTGGGTGGTTTCCTTTATGTTCCCCATTTTTCTCTGCCTTGTGCATCAGAACCTTCAGGATAAAAACTTGAGAACTTGTTGCACAATCAACATATATTTAAGAAAATCATTTTGAATGCTATTACCTCCTTGACCTTGGCCCAGCTATATCGGCCCACTGCGGTGCATGTGTTGCCCTTGCCCATTTTGTTTGGCAAGGCTGGCCATGTGAGCGATACTGGTACATCTTTGGTATCTGCAGTGGATTCCCAGCTGTTACCGAGATAGTTACAATAATCATGGTTCTGTGTTGTGGAAGGGCAATTTAAGCTATTCTTTCATTTAATTCAATTTTAATCACTATTGAGGATATATTGTTGTGACCAAGCTGAAGTTGTTCAAATCCTTGACCCAAATGACCAGCTGCTGCTGCTCATGCAGGAGCCACGGTGGCGCTAGTGTTCTTCCTGTTTGACTTTTGGTCATGTGACACATATTGGTATATCTTCGGATTCTGCAGTGCCTTCCCAGCAGTGACAGAAATAATTACTATGATCATTATACTCCGAACTACTTACTAGAATGTAAAGATGATTGTAAATTTTGATGTGCACATGGTCATGACTGTTAATGTTGATGTGAAATGTGAGATAATGAGATTTGTATTCTGAATTTATTGTTAAATGTAAAAGTGTGAAAGGAAAACTATGAGATGCATCATTTTTGAGAGATGAAATAGAGGGAGAGAAAGAGAGAGAGAATAGAATATCTAATATTGAAAGGCATTATGAATCTGATGTACAGTTAAACTTATATTAATGATATTTATGGACATAAATGAATGGTTCATTTCTTATTGTCTTTTCTTGTTCGTGATAAATACACATCTTCACTTTGAAAAAAATGTCCATTATGTATAGCAAAGCATGTTTACATGATTGCCTTGATTGTGGATCAGTTCATTTAATTTACATACCGACAACATACGATATAGATCAACATAATTCAAATGTATGCAGAAATTTTGTGTTTTCCTTACAAGTTTTTGTAAGTGGATTTTAATCAGTTTAAAAAATACAATACTATTGATGTACAAGTTTTTGTAAGTGGATTTTAATCAGTTTAAAAAATACAATACTATTGATGTACATCTGTTTTGTTGACATGATTGAACTTGTTTTCATTGTTGTCCATGATATTTTGGTCATAGCTGCATTCATATATAAATATAACTATGCAAGTTTTTGTCTTGAAATACTGATATATGTGCTTTTAATTAAATCAGGAATATTTAATGGGAACTCTAGCAATTAGATTTTGTTCAACAGTTTTGTATACACGGACAACCATTAGTTCGTAATTGTGAACCTTGTAAATCAGGTGTATAATGTAAAGGTACTAATAGTTGGTTATTTATGCCAGAGGAAATAAAGAAATGAGAAAGAAACTCTACCTTCTTTGTACTTATTTTTCAGCTAGACTGGTTAGTGGTAAGATAGGCCTTTTTCTTGATACATAGTCTGTTTAGTGGTAGATAATGGGTTAGCAAACATTCAGTACAGTTTGGGCACTACACATGTTCATCCCAGAATGCACACAGATTGCAACTTTGGTGGCATTTAGTGAAAAGGTTTGGAAAAGGAGCCTGGACAAGAATAAAGAATCACCAGAATTGAGATAACCACATCTTCTCATAAGCATATCATTTTCTGTCAAACTGGTGCTTTTCTTTTGCAAACTGTATCAATTTTTTATGGAACATTTTCAGTCAATTGTGAACATTTAATGCAAATTGGATGAATAATAATTAAATAATTTCAAATTGAATTTTATGCATGTTATATAATAGACACTATCCAAGTGTCCAATCCCTGGGGTGGCATGCATTCTGTCAGACAACTGAGCAGAGCACAACAGATGTCATTACATAATTGCTCACATGCTGCCTGCAACATGATTAGTTTGCAGCCTGTTGGAATTTTGAATAAACAACAACTGACTAACAGCTAGAATAAACAACGACTGACTAACAGCTAGTGGTAGATATTTACAGTTTAGGGATTCATCAATTCTGAAGCAGTGTTGAATAACACCAGAAAGTAGGTCACAGTGACCAGTTAATGTGTGAAACACCATCATCTCAAGATGCACAAACACAGTGAGTTTGATCTCAATAGGTTTTATGAAAAAAGAATTGCAGTCCAGACAGGGTGGACATATGGACACATCTATGGACAAAGTGATTCCTATATATTATCTAATAGATGTACAAAAAGATTGTAAGGAAGGATGTCTTTTGTTAATTGTTCTAAGAATGGGATATTAAAACAAATTCCACATATTGCATAGTATGTTTATTTTTAAAGTAAAAATAGATTAACAAAGATACATTTTATAATATATACACATTGTACAATGATGGAATGCTATGCAGTAATTCAGCACAAGTTACATCTACATATGCACTGTACACTACTATACTGTGAGAAGAGACAACAATAAACAAAACGGAAGAAGTGATGATGAGCTTTCAAAGCTTTACTTTCCACTATTTTTCATCATTATTTTTCTCCAATTATATATCTTACTGGTACTCAGATTTGGGACCAAAAGTTTCTTTTGGTTTTCAGGTAGAACGGTCTCGGTTTGCTGAAGAAAAAAAAATGATATTAAAGAAGCAAAATTTCAGGACCAGATAAAGATTTAGATCTTGAAGGGGTTTCGGTATACCGAGGGTTCTGTTGTGAGGGGTACCACTGTATTTTCATAAAATTGAAAATTGAATGTTGTAATTACTTAGTGGATATTTTTGTCATTTTTTACTCTAATAATGACTTTAACATTTTAGTTTCATTAATTTTTATCTTTGCATGGGAAGTATCTAGTAGGAAACAATGTCCGAGAAGTATCTAGTAGGAAACACTGTCTGAGAAGTATCTAGTGGGAAACAATGTCCAAGAAGTATCTAGTAGGAAACACTGTCTGAGAAGTATCTAGTAGGAAACAATGTCCGAGAAGTATCTAGTAGGAAACACTGTCTGAGAAGTATCTAGTGGGAAACAATGTCCAAGAAGTATCTAGTAGGAAACACTGTCTGAGAAGTATCTAGTGGGAAACAATGTCTGAGAAGTATCTAGTGGGAAACAATGTCTGAGAAGTATCTAGTGGGAAACAAAGACTGAACACAAATGTCAATAAGAGTGGATCAAAGCAACAGGCATCCCAGAAAATTTTTAAAAAAATGAGGGATTCCAAAGGGTATTTGTTAAAAAAAGTATATCAGTGTTGGGAAAAATCAAGGGACCCTATAGGAAAAGCATAAAAATATATATTGAGGGGAACCACTGCCATAATTCTATGCATACTTTTTCTATTAATATACAATGCATATTTTAATTTGCATTATACTATGTCTGTACTTTATGCTGGATGTATATTCTGTGTTGTGTCTTTACCTCTGCCAGTTTTCTGTCTCAATTTGTTATGTCATAATGGAATACTGCAATTTCATGTCTCTAATTGTCATGTGAATGATTAAATGTGCATAATTTAATATTACACATGTTAACATTCTAAGTTGCTTTTTTCCAACTCCAAAATTCCTCTTTGTACTTGACAGATTTCATTTGATGACATAATAACAGTAGAAAGCTGACATCATTGAAAATTACAATTCAGCACAATGAAAGTTGGAAGTAAGCTGTTAGCAGGTTGTAATAAAATAATGTGTCATGAGGACAGCAAATGGCACTGTGACATCCAATTGAAAATGTTGACTGCTGGTCTGGTATACCGTAATGCAGATTCTAATCATGGAGCACTGATCTATAGATCCAACACAATCCACAGGAACCTGAAGGCAGTAGGCCTGCTATCTCTCATCAACAAATAAGTATAATATTCACTCTGAAATAACAAAGCATCATTGCATCTTTCATCTGAAATATTCATTTTTTTTAATGAATACTTTCTCTACAGGTGAAGAAACAATTTTTCACCTTCACCATTCCTTAATAGTTCCAGCATAGTTGCATCTAAGTTTTTCTTATTCATTCTTTTTCTAATTTTTATTTTAATATCAATCTTTTAAATTGACAATCAAATCAGAAATTAGTTATCAGAGGAATTAAAAATATAGAAAACTTTTTTATAAGAAAAGGTTCCAACTCACTCTCAGTGCTCTC
Source organism: Margaritifera margaritifera (assembly GCA_029931535.1). NCBI lineage: Eukaryota > Metazoa > Mollusca > Bivalvia > Unionida > Margaritiferidae > Margaritifera > Margaritifera margaritifera. The sequence goes on from JAQPZY010001172.1 coordinate 1,321,611, forward strand.
TCTCTCTCTCTCTCTCTCTCATGTTTACAAATTGTAGCATTTTGATATACATGTATATGAAATCAGGGACCTATCTTAGGAAGTGTGTCCCTGACAAAATAAATGGTCAGCATGACAATTGTATTGATTATGTAGATAACATCACGAGAGTATCATATGATAGATTTTAAAAAAAATATGGGAAACATTTGACACATGGATGTTTAATTAGTTTGTGAGAATAAACTAGTACCTAGCGTTATTCAAATGTTGTTCATTCTTTGTTTATAGCTATGAATAAATAAATAAATACATAAGAAAATCTTGTTTCTTAATCTGTAATATGACAATCATAGGGAATTAGGACCTTATTAAATTTCATTCTTTGTTGAAATGTAATTTTTTGAAAAATTTCACATTTGGCAAGATATTTTTTTGAAAAATTCAATTTCAGCATAATTACTTATATGTTAAAGAAGCTTTCAAGTGACAAATTTAGCCCTTTAAAAAACAGTTTACATAAGGAAAACACTAATCAAACACTAAAGAAACCATCTCCTTGTTTCCATCAGGCACACATTGGTCCTAAATATTTTTCCCATGGGATTGTGACTCTTGGGTCCTAACCCCAAATCCATTTTATATACATAAGTCTTCCTGCAGGAACTAGAACTGGATAATTAAAGGTTGACTAAAAAAACAGATCCAAAAATGTCACTTTCATTTAAATTTTTGTATATGTGACCTCTGACTCCTCCTGAAACCCCAAGGGAGAAGCTAAATACATTCCTCTTACATATATTCACCATCTAAATAATTATAAAATAAGTTTGGTGAATTTTCAGCCAGTGATTTAGCATGAGATATTTTGTACAGACAGAGCATAAAAGTGAACAGGCAGATGGAGGGCATCATTTAATCCCCTGACACTAAAGCAAAGGTATATTAAATGATGTTATGCATGTACATATATATCTATGTTAAATGATTATCCAATTTTAGTGAGATTGCAAAAGAATTGTTCTGATTCCGATAAGACTGTTTTGAGGAATAAATAAATAAATAATCAAATATTCAAATAAATAAATAAATAATGAATATGATTAATATTTAAAGAAAGTGTTAAGTCATTTTAGAAATATAGGTGGATTGAAATTGCCAGAGCAATATGTTATTTTTTTATTGGGCAAGACACAGCAAGTCAAACAGGGCTTGTGGGTTGTGGATAATCCATGGATACATCTTCCATGCTTAGAATCTGTAAATTAAATATAATGGACCCAGCGGTAGTTATCATTGAGTAATGTCAAAGCGCCATCTGTTGTCATAAGGGTTCATTTCTGTAATGTCCCATCATTTTGCAGATGGTACTGATTACATCATTCCAACTTACATTATGCTAGTCTCACAGTTCAAAATTCAATGTGCTACACTGTAACTTCCAAAATGTTATTTTGTTTTTACTACCATATATATTCCCTTATAAGATCTGAGTCTGTGCAGTTTGTTGGGAGTAATCGGTAGAACAAACAACATAGACCCTGATCTGCCGGTGCATTATGCGATGGCAGATCAGGGTCTAGTTTGCAGATGGTTTCAACCTATAAGCAAATATATAAAGTATTATGGTTATAACATATGCGATGAAGCAAGTTGTTTGAATGTGAGAGGGAATCTAGAGTTGGAAAGATGCAATTTATAATGCTGATGTAATATTAAAAAAAAGTGAGAATCATTCATAAGAAATCTGAAGATATGAAACTGTAGTATTCCATTATGAAACATCAAATTTAGAAAGAAATATTGAAGGAGGTAAACATGCAACTCTGTATTTACTGCCTACATACATAGAAAAAATTGGGGACTGCAAATTAGAATATACATCATATGTTAAATACCTAGAATTATGGCGCTGATTCTCTTCTATATATACATAGGGATAATGATGTGCTAATATTATCAACTGAATACCACATTTATAACACAAATTAGCTAATACTGATACCATAATACATTGGAACAAAATTTACACACGTATAATCCATTACTTGTACTTCTTTTCTTTACTGTGTTGAATACAGCATTAATGATGAATCATTCTACGGATAAGAAAAAAAAAAGGGTAAGAAAAATTGACGTGCTTCTCACACAAAAATTTATCGGGATATTACATGGATTTTGAAGACCCAAAAAATATTGGGGAAAAAATGTAGGATAAAAAAATACATTAGGATTTTAAAGAATGTAATAAAATATAGGGATGGCTGGGAGGCCTGGAGAAAAATCAAATCCATCTTGTGTATCAAATCCAAATTGTGTTGTATCACAATTATTTACCATGTATAATGTACACCCTAATATCAACAACACAGAATCAGATATAAAGCTGCATAATATACCAAAAGATCAGGGTTTATGGCATTATGGGATAGCAGTTCTGATCTATAGTCTTCACAGTAGGGTGAATGTTGTACACTGAGTCAAACAGGGGCCATAACTCTATAAAATGTTGCTGGAGAACATTTAAAGTCAAACTTTACCAAGGTATTTTGAATATAAAGCTTTATATCAAATCGGGTTTTAAACCATGAAGTCGTTTAAAAGTTACTGAGTATGAACTGAAGGGCAATGTTTTATGTAAAACAAGAGCCATAACTCCATAAAATGTTGCCAGAAAATGGTGAAAGGAATGTATTCAATATCTTGGCTGCATTAGGCTAACACCAGGATAATTATCCTACTGTACAAGCAGCAAGTGATGGTGCTAGGTGTCAAAAGCTAACAGGTGAGAAAGGTAGCCCACAGTGTGCAATTCATGCAAATTTTCTTTCACTCACAGTAAAGCTTGCAAATTGAGCCATGTAAACCGAGATTTGGAGAACCTAGATACATGGTTAATTTACCTTGAATGTCATATGCCTGTCATGTATTTAGAGCTATTTACTCAATGATATGGATCAAATATACATTTTCTAAGTTTAAGCAATACTTATTTTGTAATCTTTCAAAAGAATCCATGAAAAAGTCTGAAAGTTCAATACTATGACAACTCGATGCAAGCACTGGTCCACCATGTTGAAAATTCCCGACAGGACATACTGTTCAGAAGAGCATGTTAGACTTTCACACTAACAGTGCATAATACCATCCTTACAAAACACAACCCATTCTAACTTATTGACCTCTACTCTCTATAAGACTATATTTATACCTATCACAATAATGTAAAACCTGCAGATCCAAAATACCTATAATAATCATACCAAAGTCTATTATTCAATGCCTTCATTAAACTGTGTACCATATATAATAACTAATATTAAGGAATTCTACAAACATGTACACAAAATGTGACTGACATGGTTTTCTTTTTAATGATCAAACTATATGAAAAACAATAATACATTTTTTGCATTATCCTGTCACAACCTATTTTTTTTTTTAAAAATTTCCAGAAAATATGCTGAGTTAAATTTGCTTTTTTAAACAGTGTACTTTATGAACACTTTACTTATAGCACCTGGCTCTGTCTTAAACCAGAAGTAAGCCTTCATCAAAACTTAAAATTCACTGTCTCAAATACAGTGACACTTGTCTCACAAAGGATACCTGGTTACATAGGACCACATTTTCATGCAAAAGAGGAAATAATAGTCCTTTTACTGTTTTTTAAAGACAGGTCCCATTCTCAATACTTAGTTTATGTACGCGTTTAATTCTACACAAATTTCTTAAACCAAGACAAAAAAATGAATATCTAAAAGACGACAAACAAATAAGGACAATCTTAGTTGTCCTTAAAAACAAAAAACAAGGACATCTTGAATGCTTGTGAATTGTAAAATTATGGCTTAGTGAATTTTTCATAAATAAATAAATCAGTGAAGGTCTTCACCATGCAATGGATACAACTTGATCTGAACTAATACGATGTACATAGCAAAAAAGAAACCAAAAGATTTTTAACTACCATAAAAAGATAACCTGTGATTTGTACTATGTTTGGCAATGTTTCATTTTAAAACAAATAATGATTTTTATCTTAATAAATTGAAATTCAATACAAAAATTTCTATTACTATCACAGAATAAGAGAGCATAGAAATTAACAAATATTCTATGTGTATACTGAAGTACATCACATCCTAAACGAGCTTGTTGAGATTAATGCAATATTCCCCTTAAGTGTGAGTAGAATAGGGAAATATACCATATATATTCATGTATAATCCAGGTCCAAATGCAATTAGTCCTTACAAACTGCACAGACCCAGATCTGCCAGCGCATTATGCGACGGCAGATCTGGGTCTATGCAGTTTCCAGTTGGTATTGGCTTATACGCGAGTATATACAGTAGCTCAAAAGTGGCTAGATCTATGCAAAATCCCTGAAACAAACCTATTTTTACCCCCACAAATGGAGCAGATTCTTTTTCACACCAAACTGACTGTTTCTTCATAAAACAAACAAATATACTCATCACTGAATATAACTCAAACTCTGTTAAATTTATATAAATAAAGTATCCATGGAAATAGTTAACATTCAAGATCATCGTTTGGAATGTCAGTGCTGTGATATGTGCTGAAATTTTTATACAATTAATCTCTACCCATGGGTAAAACTATGTAAGACATTAATATCCCTGGGTAAAATCTCACACAACCATCTGCTGAATAAGAAAATTGTGTATCTCCTGAGTATGTAATTACTTTTTTTTTACCATAACCTCTTTATATTTATGGAATATGACATCAAATTGGCACTAGATAGCCAGGATTGTTAAACCCTTTATGTACATAACATACATTATATTTGAGATTATATTTGTAGTGAAGTGCCATTAAACAGTATAAATTACTTACACACATTTTATTTTTAGAAACAACATTACCTTAACAAAATGATTAGTTTACACAACCTAAAAGTCTTTGTAGTGGTATGCAAAAGTCCAATTTACCCCTGCCATTGCTAAAGGGTAGATACATTGGTCAAATGACCGAAGGGGTATACAAAGTAGAAATAATGTATATCCTTTTTTCAAATAAAAATAATAATCTCTATGGACCAAGTGCATTTGTTCACATTAAAAGGAATTTCCTTTAAAACAGGAAGTACATATATCAGATCTATATTCTTAATGGGACTTTAAGCAACATGTCTGGAAATTTGTCAAATCTGTATAAACAAGCTCCATTGAACTGATAATGCCATAGCTAAATTTTCACGGTGGTAATTATGAGATCTATATCCATTTTCCATTGTAATTTGTACTTTGACTACAGTACACGCATAGCAGATTTAGGAAAATACACACCCCACCACAACAGACATTTAATCAGTCCATGCTGCATCCATCATGGACCTAGCACAGTGTTCATTGTGGCTGTCCACGTCATGGCTCATTGTGGACAAATTAAGTATTACTGCCCTCCTCCAAAATGTCGCAACAATATAATTATGTAATAGGGATCGTCTAAAAATTAGCGTGGAACTTACCTGTCAGCTGAGCTATAGTGGACAGTGTGAAATGTTCCTTTTAAGCAGGACACTGCTTTTCAATATGAAGTATGCTTGAGCAATAATATGAGAATATTTAGGCGCTTTTTAAAAAATACACAGTATAATGGTGTCATGAGTTAAATTACCATGGCTATGTGGAAATCTAAGATTGACTGTTTTCTTCTTTAAAAAAAAAAAAGAAAACACATTTAAGTATGAGTTGGTTGGTAACAGAAGAAAGAATATGCTGAAGCTGTCTGGAAAATAACTGCATGGACAATTAAATTAATATATATATATATGAAAAGTGATTTTTAAAAAAAAAATCTGCCAGTCACTTTACAACCTTTTGCTTACCATGTATACTTGCGTGTAATCCTAGTCTAAATGCAAACAACATAGACCCTGATCTGCCATCGCATAATGCGGCTGCAGATCAGGATCTATGTTGTTTGTTCTTCTGATTAGTCCTTAAAAACCGCATAGACCCAGATCTGCTGGTGCATTATGCGATGGCAGATCTGGGTCTATGCAGTTTGCAGTTGGTATGGAATTATATGAGAGTATATACAGTAACAAAAGTATGCACAATGAAATACACATACCTCCAAACCATGCTCTGTGTAGCACTTCTACAACAAATATACATGTATGCCACAAAGTTTCCCATGAACTGAGGAGTCGGAGTACTAGATGCATTTGGAGTTACCCTAGACCTGTTAATAACAAGACCCTACTCAGTACATGCTGCCGTATTCTCTTGTTAATATCTCAAAAATATACTTAAAACTGCTGGTTGGGGCATCTGATGAGTTTAATATTGCTAAATTTACGGGTGAAAGTGAGGTGGGCCTTTATTTCAACCTGATACAGATATGAGTTCATTTGATGTGTTCTTCCAGTCCATATGATATGTACCACAAAACTGTGTTTCTAAATGTCAAGTAAATATCACTTTATTACCAGTTAAGTTGCTAGTGCACCAGTAAATTATTACATTTTAACCTTGCTGAGAAGTTCATGTGATTACAAAAGTTGTCACCGATAAAACATGTACAAAAGTGTATTTAGACAGGGCTTAAAACTTTAATTATGCCACGACTATGACATGACAAAAACAGAGTCTATAATAACCAATGGAGTTGAATATTATGGAAACGGAACTCCATTTAAAGTCACTGAAACAAACTATGGACTCCAAAGCAGTTTAAAGCAATGTAAATGGTATGGTCAATGCCTAAAGGCATTACATACATTAGTCAGTAATGGTCAAATTTTAAGTTTTTCTTGGAGTTTATTATTAATAATCAGCAGCCTAAATAAACATAGTCAATAAAACATTATTGAGTTCCAAGATAAATATCTAGAGTATATCTTATTGAGAGAGAGAGAGAGAGAGAGAGAGAGAGAGAGAGAGAGAGAGAGAGAGAGAGAGAGAGAGAGAGAGAGAGAGAGAGATTTGTTGGCTGCATTTCTTGGAATGGTAACACATGTATCATAACAGTTAACTTCTAGAAGCAAGATCATAATTTTTTTCACTGTAAAAAATGTTGGAATAAACATGTTGTCTCAAACTTTTTCACTTATGACATATTTAGTCTGACATCTGTTTTGTCCACAATGAGAGGAGTTGATAGCTGTTTTTCTTGTATGGTTTTAGCTGTATAAAATGTAGCTGGAAGACATGTCATACCTCTCTACATTTTTCACTGATTATGTTCTTAGTCTGACTTCTGTTTTGAGAGAGAGAGAGAGAGGTTAGCTATTTTTCTTGCAAGGGTAATGCAAGTCTCTATACAGCTGACTTCTAAAAGCACGACCATAATGGTTCTAAGTATAAATATTGGAAGAAATCTGTAGCATCTTAAGAAATATTTCACTGATGATGTACTTAGACTGACTTATTTTTCCATTGAGAAAAAGTTTGTGTGAAAGAGAGAGAGAGATAGTCATTTAGAATTTGTAAAAGCTCTTTCTCTTTGGGTTAAAACTACATGTAAGGTATTTAGCTGTATTGATGTAGTGCATCCTGTAGTGAAAATAAGGCTGAACCTTAACCTAAGACATCTGTTGTAAATACTGAAAACCAAAAAGCAAGATTTTTCAGATGATGGGAAAAGGATATTTGTTGCAAGTTTATGTTATATATGCCTATGCTGGGCCACTGATAAATGCCACAAGCAATGTTACTATACACATTATTTGTACAGGTACGAAACTGACACCTGCCGTGGTCATATTTATGGCATCAGGGCATCTTTATTTATTTGCCTAGTGTGTTGACTACCATGGTGGGTGCAATAAAATCAGCAAGGGGTGCCATAAAATCCACTTCTATGGTGTTAAAATCCATGACAGAGTCCCATCATATGGAGTGGACACCCACCAGCTCTAGTGGACACCTAACTTTACTTAATCCCTTGCCCACTGTGTGTCCATGTCCATGTGATTGAGTGGTTAATCTGAAATCCATAATGCATGTACTGTAGCTGTAAATTTACCCACAGATTTTGTTCACAGATAAATCTACATTTTAGCGAATAGAAGAGTTCGGTTCATAACAAAATTACATCTGTAACAAAGTGCACACTATATCTCAGTGGTTCCCAAACTCCAGGTCATGACCCGACCCTCGCGACCCTATACTAGTAATGCATTTTGGGTCGCAAAAGATGGTATTTAGGGTCGCAATCAAAAAAGTTTGGGAACCACTGCTCTATCTCAATGAAAAACTGACAATACAGTACATAATTGTGTTCTTATTTATGCCCATGTGTACTATCAGCTTTATCTAATAATAAATGCTGCATTTAAGACATACTGTAATGATTTTTGCATAACATGAAACCATTTGTGAACATCACTGACCCAGGTCTGCTGTTACATAAAATGCTGGAAGACAGGGGTCTACATTGTTTACTTGTAATAGTAACCAACTTTATTACATACCCATTGAATCTTACATGGATAATCTGGAATTTGATATGGATGTTCAATCCGTACTTCTATATCATACATCCAGATTGGAACTATATTTAGGTGTCAATATTCTTAAATGCACAGAATCGAACTTGCATAAATCTCAAACTGTTTTAGACTCCATTTACACTATATATCTCAAAATATTTGGAAAGAATAAATGAGAGGGTATGCAAAAAAAACAGAACTGCATTTGAGTTTTTGTTGTGAGTCAGGGGAAAGAACTTGTTTCATATGCTGTATAAAAAAGTCTTGGCTTCATGACCTGTTTGTATCCCTATGCCACATCAAATTTCTTCTTTCTGCAGACTCATATGCCATAAAAATAAGTCTTGGCTCCACAACCTCTATGCATCCCTATGCCACATAAAATTCGTTCTATCTGCAGACTCAGAACAAAATACATATGCAGTTTTGTGACTGAACACAGCACAAATACCCCTGATCTGCCAGTATGTTATGTGAAGCCAAATCTGGATCTACTAGACTGGTGCTAAATGCATGTTGTACATCTGGATATACTAGACTGGTGCTAAATGCATCTTGTACATCAATGAATATGGAAAAGGAATCAGAGAAGAGAGCTTAAAATGCATGCTACCTTCAATAAACTGACAATATCTGTGTACAGAAACCTTCCAATCTATGTTATTCAAAAGCAGATGTGTGCATGCATGAGAATGTGTATGTGTTTCAGTGGCACCCCAAATTATCAGATCTGTGTCCAACAAGAAGTACAATCCATGCATTTCATTTTGTGGATGGTTTCTTGTTTTTCTTTTTTCACAAACATAGCAGTTGAAGCAACTGCAATGTTCTTCTCAAATATGTGATGAATATTACTATTATTATTCTTCTTTTTTACATTAATCTTGTCAGATGATTTTTTATTTTGCTTTTTTCCTTGGAGCTGGTTTTGTCTTTCCTCTGGTAGCTGTAGTTGTTGTGGTCTTTCCACCTGCAAGTAATGGACATAATAGTAAAGAAGTCAGTGGAGGAAGGAGTTGTACAAATCAAAATTATGAAGTATGGCCATATGATCAGATCTTTGAGAAATTGGATTTAGTCAGGTGGAAATGATATGAATAAAATTAAAAAAGGTCGTAACAAATCAGTTATATAAAACTAAACATTTCTAGGGTCACTACAACAGAGTCCGGAAAATATATGCATATTAAAAATTTCAGCGAAAAACATATTCCTATCAAGGGTCTGAGCACAACTTAAGAGACCATTTCAATTAAACTTTGGTTGCTATGGAACTTTTAACATTATATGTCTTGTCTGAAATGAAGAATGGTCTGTGTAGTGATATATTATGTCTAAAAAATGTATACAACCCTCCCTCATTATAATGTGGAAGTTGGGGTCCATAACCGACGATCTCATTATGTACCAAATCATGGTATAGTGAGAACCGCATTATATATCAAACTGCAGTGTAGCAAGAACCGTGTTAATCCTGGACCACGGTATTGCAGGAATGATCAAATTTTGTCAAATAGTACCATATATACTCGCTTATAAGTCGACGTTTTTTTTACTTAAAATTAGATTCATGCAGAGTAGGAGTCGTCTTATAAGTGCGACATTAAAAAAAAATATAAATCTTAGGGTAATGTTGGAAACTCTAGATGTTTGCAGTACATAAAAATACTGTAAATTCATATATTTTCACGTTTTCATGCCACTATTCCTATGCAGTAATGTATATATGGTATGCACTGTGTTTATCCATTTCATGATGGTATTCATTACACAATACATGTATCTACAGTTATTTGGAATTTAATAATTTGAAAATATTACCGGTAAATTAAATACTACCTACCGCAAAATGAAGTGTCCATCAATGTTTACCGTGAGTGTTTATTAGTAAGTACATTGCTTCCATTTTCGTGCCAGTCCGAGCAACCTGTATTTAATATTTGTGTTTTGCTGTATAAAGAATGAGCTTGATGCAGTAAAAGTTTTGATTTAATTTGTATTTTCCTTTTCCACAAGTCAGATTTCCCAAGTTATCTGCCAGTGCACGTGGGCCGATAAGTCTTTGGCTTGTAAAGGGACTCACTTTGTTTTCAAGTTGACAATCCTTTTGATTGAGCCGCCAATCTAATACTTGTTCAGTGCCAAGTAGAGTTCTACAACTTCCTGTGCATATACTTTGACCTTAATCCCTCTGCTTGTAAAGACACCACACTTTTTGTTTTCCCACGTGACAACCCTTTGATCAAGCCACGAGTTTTATACTTGTTCAGTGCCAAGTAACAGAGGGTGGTTATTTGAACTCCCTGTGATCTTGCTGCACAATTGACATATGTTCAGTTGCAGACTTTAATAGATTTCTGACTTTATGATCAAAGTGTTACTTACAGAGCCCAGGCTCAGTCTCTGCATAAGCACCCGCATATGACAGTAAAGCAGAGGAATCAGAGTCGGACGAGATTTACGATGACTAGACGATGACAATTTACAATAACTAGACGACGATGTAGGATTTCAGAACTTTATCAGACAATGAGGATTAATTCTTGGACTTTGTACCAGATGACATTAGATAGTGACATTTATAGGATACCGTGAATCACAAAAAAGTGGACTTAACTTTCATTGTTTATTTGTATGACGTGTGGAATTAACATATTATGGGATATTGTGTATCGGATCATTCTGAACTTCTATTTTTATACCGGTATGTGACCTATAATTGAATTCGTGGATTTATCATATAAATGGATTTAAAATGTCAAGCATTATGGATTTCAATGGACTTTATTACACAAAGATGGACAAATTGTAAGTTGTCAATTTATTTGTGACATATTTCACTCAATAATATAGTTGTATTTTACACTGGTTTTGTCTTTATTTTTCTTAACTATTGGCTTGTTTATATTTCCAAAGTGCATTTCTGACTCACTAAGAAGTTACCCCTTCAGACGGATCTGACTTGCAAAGTACACCCTGACTTATAGGAGGGTCAAAGAGAAAATCACTTTTTGCAACCCTAAAAAGGGGGGGTCGACTTATAGTCGAGTTGACTTATAATTGAGTATATACGGTAATGTTTCATAAAGGAAATAAAGATATAATACTAATCTTCATTATGTTTTCTTTCAACTCATATTGTCATACATTTGATAAACAAATGCAAATACAATGGTTTCATTTTGGTCACTGGGTCCATAATGGTATTATGTTTTATTCAGAGTCGTGTATTAAGAAAGCATGTTTTACTGTGGGAGAGCTATATTGTGTCATGCCTCAAAAAGCAGCATAATAGTTTTGGTCAGTGTCTTCATTTCCTGAGAAAACTGTAAAAATGTCATTATAGTCACAGATTCAAAAACAAGTGTTCTGCAGAATGGGGTGTCAAGCCAGTGAATGATGTTAAGCAGGCAAGACATGAGACATAGTATTAAAAAGTTACAAATTTAAGGCAATCAATCCTGAATACAGCCACTGATGTAAAAGTTATATGGCTTTCAAAAACTATAATACAAAATCTTAACATCGATGATACTGTAGCTGTCGGAAAAATTATACCCATGTCTCACTATATATAGGCTCAACAGAAAGGGACAGGAATGCCACAACATATGAAAAAAACAATCCACAAGTGGGGTCTGCATATAAGCAAACATGCAAACAGTACCAGGTAGATGAGGTACAATGACAATCATGTCTACACTGTACTTTTTATAGATTTAATTATTATGAACAAAGAATGATCCCATAATAGTATGCTGGCCTCATTATATTGCCCAAAATGTGTAAAAAATGCCATCAAAGAGAACATAGCAAATGTGTTGAATGTTATGCAACAGTACCTGTACAGGTGTCAGGGTATTAAGTGGTTCTTATAAACCCTATGTAGCTTGGCTTCTAGTAATGAGACCCAACATAAAAAATGAACTGAAAACTCAGAATTGGCTGACAAAACCCATAGCCTGTCATCAAAATGCTGACAAAACCCATAGCCTGTCATCAAAATGCTGACAAAACCCATAGCCTGTCATCAAAATGCTGACAAAACCCATAGCCTGTCATCAAAATGCTGACAAAACCCATAGCCTGTCATCAAAATGCTGAGCATGTAGGCAACTGATTCAAACATACAAAATCTATCTTATTTTCCTCATTACAACCTTTTAGACTAATTGTTGCTGATCAAAGTTTCGAATTTGAAACCGTATACAAAATTCATGCTCAATAGTAACAGAGAATGAACAGCTTGAATAATTCTGCAATTTACTGATAATTACTTTAAATTTTTGCCCAGTAAGCACAAATTAAATTTCTGGTGAGTCAGCACAAACTTTTTACTGAGTTGGCACAAACCTTGTGGTGGTTGCTTGTTAAGGGCAAGAAGTCTGCGTGGATTCTGCTTGCAACCATCCTTGCCCATTAAATGGTCCTTCCAGCCATCCTCTCCAGCAGAAATATTCTGGTGACACAGTGGGCAATGATTCGTACTGGGCTTTGAAGCTATGGAAAGAAAATATCATGATCTTAGTGTATCAATTACAGTAAAATATCTCATTTAAGACCAGGTAGTCTCATTTCAGAGGATATGTTTGTTGTTTTATTTAAAAAAATGAGACTGGCTAACTGTGTAAAGGGGTGGTGTTACTTCAGGGATGGTTACTGTATATACAAAAAGAGTGACTCCAGAGATGCCGATCCATGGGCATTTTCAGGAATCCAAGCATCAATTTTTTAAATCTAGGCAGCTCATCTGAAATCGATAACACATATGTTTAAGTTAACAAACATTTATATTGCATCTTTCAATAAGCTTATACATACCTGTACACAGTCAGTAACAACTGTGGTCCAATGAGAATAAATGTTTCATCCATTCATTAATTCCAGAACCTTGAATTCCTCCAATGTTGTTGGCCACAATAATTACCATAAACATTAGTTTACCTCATGAATTATCTGCATTTTCCTTTTCTCTTCATATCTGATGTCATTTTCCACCTATTAACAGTCTGATCGACTGGTTTCTTGTTATTTAGTCTGTATTTTTACACTGAGAAACTTAACATGTACCAGTCTATCATACTGGTGCTGAAGTACTTTTCTCCATACCTATATCCACACAGAAAATGCCTGTTTAAAATATTATCCAAAAAAAATGTTGATTTTCCAGAAACCTGTCAATATAATTCAGAATATGAAATTTAAAACAAAAAATCCTAATAGTTCTGCAAAATCTGGAATGGTTGGCCAAAAATGTGGTGTAATAAGCATGATAACAACATAAAGTTAAAATAGCAATGCATTTATCAAGATACATTCATAACACCATTGAAAACAATGGTCATGACTTACATAAGAATTTACATGTCAATGCATCTTTTAGACTGAAAAGCAGTCATACGAAACAATAACAAAAGATACAAGGTTCCAAAGAACACTATGCCTTGCCTGTGGAAAAAGATAAGATTATCGGTTATTGTATGTGTGTGTAAGTCTGAGATGGGTGTACAAGTTGTTTTGGCATGTGGCTGACGAACTTGCAAGTTGGCTAAACCAAAACAAGTCCACCAGACATATTAGACAACACACTTACAATAACCTGCTTATTATATATTCTAATTTATAATTAGCACCATTTAAATGACTTCATAACACTACTTATAAGAAACAAAATACAAATATGTAAATATTATGCTCATTTTGTTCTTTACTAAACTTTCTAATAATTTTGATCATGATTTCTCAGGTAATTTTGATGACATCATAATGTAACAAGTGTCATCTATGACATATCTCCCCCAGTCCACATCATAATGTAACAAGTGTCATCTATGGCATATCTCCCCCAGTCCACATCATAATGTAACAAGTGTCATCTATGGCATATCTCCCCCTGTCCACATCATAATGTAACAAGTGTCATCTAGAGATGGCATATCTCCCCATGTCCACATCTTAATGTAACAAGTGTCATCTAGAGACGGCATATCTCCCCATGTCCACATCATAATGTAACAAGTGTCATCTAGAGATGGCATATCTCTCCCTGTCCACATCATAATGTAACAAGTGTCATCTAGAGACGGCATATCTCCCCCAGCCCAAGACTTATGTAAAGACTCCTACGAAAAATACTCTACGGTCCAGCACTCTCAATTTTTATGATAGTACCTACAGTATGGTGCAGAATTCTCAATTTATTTATAGTCAAACCTGCCCTAATGGTAATTTGTTTTTAGCAGTCACCTGGTCCTCCCAGCCATTCCTACTTAACCCTGACCACCGTGAAATTTCCTCTATAAATTGTCATGTATTAAACAATTACCTGCTTGCTGTTGACAATGGCCAAGTGTTTCCAAACCAAACAGTCCAAATGAAGAGTTTATTTTCCCAGGAAAGGCATTGTTTACGTAAAGACATGAATTAATGTGTAAATATGTCCCTTATCTTGCTTATATTCATCATTCTCAAAACCAATCTGTCAGTGTAACATTAGAATTGGCTGATCTCTCCACTGTCATTTAAAAAAGTTGAAATAAACCACAATATTGCTTAGAAATTCATTGTTGGAGTAAATACTCAAAGTCAATTGTTATTCTTATTTCAATCCCCCCCCCCCCCTTTTCTTTTGGTAATGTGGATAATGGATAGATGGATGGATGGAGAGATAAATGGACAAAAACATCAAAAAATTTGAAAATTAACAGTAAATAGCAAAAGACACATTTGGATCACTAGTCCAAAATATGTACCAGGTTTTAAAAGTTTTGAGAGTTATGCTCCAGAAACAAAAGTGTGGATAATGAATGGATGGAAGAACAGAAAAAATAGAAACATAACAAATATTAAAACTGAAGTACTGTCAACAGCAAAAGGTTCACCGGTCGAATATGTATTCCAGTTTCAAAGTTTTCTGGGAAAATACAGTATTTTCAGTCTATGAGACAAAATCAGAGATAACATTATTATTATTATATAAGACAAACAAAAAAAACATATACACATGCATGCAAAATAAGTAATAATTCAAATAATAATTAAAATATTCAGATGACAATACTTTTTTCCCCAG
Organism: Margaritifera margaritifera; assembly: GCA_029931535.1. Classification (NCBI taxonomy): domain Eukaryota; kingdom Metazoa; phylum Mollusca; class Bivalvia; order Unionida; family Margaritiferidae; genus Margaritifera; species Margaritifera margaritifera. The sequence goes on from JAQPZY010001172.1 coordinate 1,337,132, forward strand.
ATCAAATACAAATACAAATAGAAATAATATTGTATAATAATGATGATATTTTGTATCACAATTTTAAAATTAAGAAATTGAATCAGATTGTAAAATAAATAATCTTAGTAATAATGATTTATATGTTTATCATATTTGGGAATTATTTGTATTTTCAACAACATCAATAATAATAATAATAATAATAATAATAATAATGTATACATTACATGCTCTTTTTAAATGTTAATCAAATTGCTGGCATGCTATAAATCATATATAAATCATTGTTACTAAGATTATTTATTTTGCAATCTGATTCAATTTCTTAATCATTTGAATTATTACTTAATCTGCATGCAAGTGTATATGGGTTTTTTTTTGGTCTTATATAATAATAATAATGACTAAATTACTTGCTATTTTAAATGTATTTAATTATGATTTTTACAAAAATATTATAATGCTATTTTTATTCAGACTTCATTATTTTGGAATGTGTGGCATATAATTAACCAAAAAAATGATAAAGTCTATATTTTACTTACATTACATTACATTTTATGATTCAGATCATTTTTTTCACTGTAGTTTCATAGCCATTATTTTAATTTTACTGATTATAACAGATGGCATTGTGCACGTTTTATACAGTATAAATGTACCGTCTTTTAATTTTACCTAAGTGAGGCTCTGCGTCCCAACTATGCACCTTACAACGTGTATTAGGCAGTGCTTGTACTATAAATAGCATTTTCTTAAACACTGCACTCGCCGTTAACAACTTTATTTTTCCAAATTAAAAAAGTATGCGTAGATGGAACAAGATTTGGTTTGAAATTTTGTAAGGTATAAAGAGATTAAATAATCCTCCGCTAGATAGTAACTGGCCCAGGTAATAACTTTCGAAGACCAAAGGTGGTGCATGATTTAGAATGAAACGGGCCCATACTATAGTTACATGTCTAGAATAACTTTCATATTACATGTTAGTTACATGTCTAGAATAACTTTCATATTATATGTTAGTTACATATCTAGAGGAAGTTCTTTCTGATTTACTATTTTATTTGCACATTAGCAGCATAGTGCAAATTAAAGATTTTTTTGTGGATGCTTTTACATTTATTTACTTTTCAAAACCCAAGATTTTAGTTTTTTGGCCTCATCTTGTGGCAACTGTCAAACATATCTTAATTTTGCACATTTAAATCTGTCTGTCTGATGTTATGAACAGAGCAATTTAGATCCAAGAAGAGTAAGTCTAAAATCTAGCCCCAAACTAAAAAATCTTTAACCTGCAACTTTTATTTTTCACAACTAAAAAATGAAGTCACAAAATGTCTGCTTTTATGGCTGCATCTCTGTGAAATGTAAAGAAACTTATATCACATGGTATAATTGTAAAGGCTAGCCTTTGTTCTTTCCTTTAAAACAAACATGAGTATATAGCATGATGACCTTACAACCCCTGGAACATGGGTACTACCTCATTTCAATAAAAAAAAAAATTGTGATGATGACGTTACAATCCCTGGAACATGGGTACTACCTCATTTCAATAAAAACTTGTCTTATTGATGTTACAACCCCTGAAACAAGGATACTACCTCATTTCAATAAAAATTGTTCAAGTGGGGTTTTCGAGTTACACTCACTGATATGCTTTCATTGCTGTTGGAAAAGTGATACCTTGGTCTCACTATTTGCTAATGCAGGCAAGCTGTTTTGGTGCTTTGGTGTTTAATGGTACAGTAACACATAAAAGATTATATCTTGCCAAGGCAACTGGTGTCAAATGCTTTGCTTAGAGGCACACCATGGTGGCCAACCAGGCCTTTTCTGGGTAGGAGCTGAACCCACATTTTTTTCTGATTGCAAGTCCAACACACTAACCACTGTTCCTTCACAGCTCTTGCCAATGAAAGCAAGATAAAATGAACCACTCACCATTGCAAGCCTTGTCTGCCACATGTTGGTCATACTCTGTTTTAGGAATGGCTTCTGTACAGCGAGAACACCTGGAGTAGGTGGCCTTAGACTCACACTCACTCAGAAGATGGTCTGTGTAGCTGGCAATCTCCACAACCTATGTAATATACATGTTTTATCAAGAAGCATTTCTGATTGGTTGAACAGAATACAGCAGTAAAATCCACCATATACATTTTTAGATATTTTTTTAAACAAATTTCCAAAGTGTGTTAGAACAGGATTTAATTTTTGTTGGTTTAAACGGCACTTTTAACACATTATTGGCTATATCATGCAGAGGAAATGACAGCTAAGAGCCTTTCTCAAGGACACAATGAGGCAACCAAGCCTGACTGGACTGGTATCGAACCCACATCTCTTGGATTAAGAGTCCATTGCTCTACCAACTAAGATACGATGGCTCTAATTAGAATAGGAATAATTTTACTATGTTTCTCGATTTCTTGATGCATATTGGTGGTTATACTGTTTCAAACTCTATGTGTTATCAGTTCATTTAGGTTCTGCTGATAGAACTTAATTAATTTGAAACAGTATAACTACCAATATATGTCAGCAAATATGAAAATTTAGTGCTTTCATACAAATCAATTATTAAATTTATTATATGACAAAGATATTAAATCCCCTTCAATATTAGGTGATTCTAGAATGTTTTGTTGAGCTAAGAAAAAGACACAAAAAAATTTATGTTTCATGACAGCTACATGATGGAGACTGACCTGTTTACAGTTGGCACATCTCTTCAACATTGGACAGTTCTTCCAGTAATGCAAGTCAAGTCCTTCCTCTGTAAAGCTCTCATTTCTTTCTCCACAGAAGATACAAATGCTACACACACAAAAAGATGTGAATGCTTAAAGATTTGCCAATTATTTCAACATAATTTTTTTTTTCTTTCTGTCATTAAGACAGCAATTAAGCAAACAGTCAGAGGAAATAAAGGCACATTATGAAATTTAGAGGCTTGACTTAGACCAAATGGAAAATAATTCAAGTATTGAAAGACATGATACAAGAAATTTGGATATAATATCAAGAAAGGAAACTTTTATTGTAAATTATGTCTCTCTGATAATACTTACCCAATCACATGAACACTAGGAATTACCTTCCATTCCCTCCCAAAACCAGCCCTCCTGAATAGAGGAAAAAACTGAATCTTTCCTGGCTATATAAAATATAACAAAAGGAGTAGTATCAAGGGGAAGAAAATCTTCCAAGATATCATGATAATTACCTCCCCTAATTACTGCTAGGTGGCTACTTGTAAACAAGGTATTCCTCAGTTTGAGCTTGAACAATACATCAATGAGGACGTGTGGGAGGGTCTAATTGTAATGTGATCGGGTAAGTATTCTCAGCAAGACATAATTTATGATACAAATTTAATTTTTCCATCAAGTATTACCATAAGAATAAATAAAAGGGTGAGGAATAACTGTGCTCTCCAACCTATGAAACATGTGTAAAGAGAAGAAAATCACTACCAAGAACAAAGTCAGACTACTAAGGGCACTGGTAATGTCAGAGTTTGAATACACCTATGAATAAGGAACTTTAAACAAAGAATAAGAGCCCTTGAAATGCAAGTTTTAATACATCTAAGAAACAGGGACTTTAAACAGAGATTCTGAAAGAAGAATAAGAGCCCTTGAAATGTGATGCTATAGATACATCTTAGGCATCTGCTACAATGACCGCAAAAGAAATTAAGTGCGCAACACCATCCAGTCAGCCGTTGGTGACCATGATTACCTAACAATCGTGAAGACAAAGTTCAACTGTTTGGTCATGTCACGCAATCATCAGGAATGGTCTATACCATCCTACAAGTCACCATTGGTGGCAAAACAAAAAGAGTATGCCAATGCAAGAACTGGATAAAAAAACATCACAGAATGGATGGGCATGACACTTAAAGAATCATCGCAGTCTGTGTAGCACTGCAGACTCTGGAGAACTGTTGTTGGAAGGGCATCAGAAGTGGTTCCCCAAACAATCTTAATGATCAAGAGATAGATGACAGATTGACAGGTGACTTAGTCAAATGGTAAGAAGAAATGTATACCATTTCATTTTTGAAGAAAATTTAAAGGCAAATTCAGCGCTTTAAAACAATGCCATGATGAAGTTTTCTTCTTGGTGAGGCTAAATCTTGAAGATAAAAGCTAGAAAAGGTTGACTATGCACATGCCAGCCAACAGGCTCAATAATATCTCAAACTGAACAGTGATGTTTGAATGCAAGTTTTGCAGAGATGACTCTAATCTCATGCTGATATTTTTATTAGGCATATCTGATCTTGTGAGATCTCAGAATGCACTGAATGAATCACCCACTTGAGCCAAGAGGCTAAACATTGGAGAGTGATGTCCTACTTTTCTTCCTTTACCATGAGGAGAAATCTCTACTGGGCCTGACCAATGCTTTCAGTGCATTTAAGGTAGCACTTGTGAGCATGAAATGGGTCTTGAAGTCTTGTCTCTTTCTTAAAGGATCTAACAAAGAGAGGGATCAAATGATCACTTTTTGATTACTTGCAGATGCCAACTGGTTCTTGGCCATGAATCTTGGTTGCATCATTAGAACAGCTGAGCCATCTAAGCAGAAATGAAGAGAGTTTGGATCAACCTAAAGGGCATTTAATTCACTCACAACACAAACCAAAGTGAAAAGCTATCACAGGAAGCATGCCTTGTAAGATAGGAGCTTCAGCAATATTATGGCCAAAGGCTCGAACTGAGCCATGTAAGAATCTATGATATTCAATTTAAATAACGTGGTTGTTGTTGATAGTGGAGACTGTAGCTATTGCTAGCGATTTATAATCAAACTTTCCCAGTTTTCAAAAGTGCAAAATTCATGATACTGAGTCAGGGAGTGTTGGCAGTGATATTGAACTGTCTTCTTTGTCCATTCTGATGAGTTCACCGAAAGCATCAGCCCTACTTTCATTTTTGAAGAGGGGAAAAAAAAGATTTCTTCTTGAAGTATTTTCCCCTGGTATTAATTGTAAGAACTGTCGCTTAACTTAACAATTATGCAGCCAAATGTATGGATGAGAAGCCTGATTCTCTCTGGCAACCAATAACACTTGAAGAAATGCTGGCCTTTCTAGTCATACATCAAGTAATGTCAATCTTGGTTCTTCCGACATATACCTTAGCTAGGCAATTCACATGAATTTTCCATACACCCAATGTTCCACAAATTAAGACTAGATTATGTTTGAAAAGCTGTTCAAGTACAGTGTATTTAGGTGTCAGAAAGATTGACAGACAAATTATAGTGTTCCAGTGTGTTTGTTTCAATTCATGTGAAATGCATTTTCTTTCCAATCTTGTGGAAGTCATAGGGATAAAAAAATCACACAGACAGAAGGTAGTTCTAGCTTTTATATATGCATGGTTTTAGTATATAAAATCAGTCCATTATAAAGAAAATAACTATAAAAAAAATTAGCCTATATTCCCAAGTCATCAAATGGGAAGTTATCATTTGGCTTCAGCAGCATCAGGCTCTGGTAGGCAGACACCAAACCAGCTGTAGACCTCAGCTGCTAGGTAGTATAGCAGCACTATCAATCAAAGAGTTAAAAGTGGAGGGCCACTAGTTGAGTAAACAACAGATCTCCTGCAAGATTTCCACCATCTTGAGATCAGACAGCATGTCCATCACAGAAGGGGAAATTAGACGGGCAGGTTAAAATAAATCCAAAATCGCTCTGAAACAATTTGGATCACCCATTTGCAGAAAAAGGTTGATCCAAGACTGCCGAAAAAGGAACCTTGCTCCTACAGGCAGATTGTCAGCAGGTGACAAGGGTGGCAAGTCAGCAACAATTGTTTGGAGGCTTGGGAATGGAGAAACCTTGCTTCCAATTCCCTTTTTTGAACTGACTCTGGAACTGAGGGACCTTCTGCCATCTGAAATTAAAATGAAGTCCAAGCTGTTGCTGTTGGACAGTGTTCAAACTCCTCTCTTTTGCGAACAATTTTCTCTCCATTGTGGCAGAGACTTATTCAGCCTTGATGCTGGTGAAAGTGGCAAGGCAAGCTGGAGAGGGAGTTCTTGTGCAGCCTGCTTCCATATATTCTCAATTTTACGGTGGAGCAGCAATGGCGTACCAAAGGCCAAAGAAAGGGCTGCCAAAAAGAGGGAGTAAATTCTCCCATCAAGTCCATGTCACTAGTCGAAAGGCAGGAAGACAGGTGAGAAATAAAATCTCCTGAAGTCAGCATCTGCAAAGTCTTCTCATCTGGGATTCTAGCAGTGAATGAGAAGATGGCAAGACATTAGAATCCATGGTTTAAAATTCTTCCTATTCCAGTTGTCCGGAAGTGGTAGAAGCCAATGGCAAGGTCCAGAGGATCTTGGGGGGGGCATCGGGGGATTCCCCACTATACTAACTACAAACTCACTGTTGGGATGAAGGCTCAGGACTTCAACATCCAAATTTGTACATTTTCCCCTGATTTTCAATTGTTTTCACACGACTGTGCAACGAGTCTCTTCCAACTAACGTGCACATGCAGTGCACCTAGTACACCCAAGGCACATCTCATGAGTGTCCTCTGATATCTTGAACCTTTTACACTTGGTGCATCAAATCTCCATTGTGTACCTACATAGACAATGAAAAAAGACAAAGTAATGAAAAGGATGAAAGGCGCAAATTGTGTCCACAAAAAGGTACTGGAAATACTCAATCACAATAAAGTTTAACAGTGCCTGCCATATAGAAACTATGTCAATAATGCAAACAATGAAAATGTAAAAAATATCATCCTGGTTGGTGACTAAGCCTGCAAAGGTAGACAAAATACACAATATACAGATAAAAAATAAAAAAAGGGTCACAAATGCTTAAAGAAAGATAAATTTATTAAATAATATAGACTTTAAAAGTGGATACCTGATATATGCAGAGAAATCCAATGAATTTCAGGAGATTAAAACATACGATGTTACCTTTACAGAGTGAAAGCTTAAACTGAGGAACAATCGGTATACTGGTAGCCACTTAGCAGTGACATGGGGAGGTAATTACAATGGTATCTTGCAAGAGTTTTACTGTCGATACTATTTTTGCTGTCTATATTGTACAGAGATGGGAAAAAAGAAATGTTTTTTCGTCTTTCCAGGAGAGCTGGATTTGGAAAGTAGGAGAAGTTAATTCCTAATGTTAAAGTGATTGGGTAATGCATTTGATGTAGACACTAAGGTAAGAATGGTACATAAATGTCTGCAGTCCATACATGTGAACCACGCGGGATGATTTTTCTCCCGAGTTTAGGGGTGTCTCCCATCACTCACTGAAATCTCCCGAGTATGCAAAATTATTACCAAAAAAATTTAATTTTTTCCAAATTTTGGTTCCAGTGTAGTATATTTATGGTAATACTGCCAGTGATCACGTGACTGTGAACTGGCTTTGGCAAGACAATGTAATTGCTAATTTCACCCTTTGATCCTGTCGGCATGATCAGCTGGCTTCATTGTTTGAAGTTTGTTGAGGTGGATTATAGTATGTGTGAGCAGAAGTAATTATGAAAGGATGAAAGATGTTAATTGATTATGGTTGGGTTAATAAAGAGCTCAATCAGCATAAAACAATAAACATTACTTTGATTCTCTCTGCAAGGTATGTTCTGCTTCGGTGCTTAAAGTTGTAAAGATGGATTAGAGTCTATACTATGTTTGATCAAAAGTAATTTGAACAGGATTAAAGATGTTAATTGATTATGGTTGGATTACTCAAGAGCTCAAGTGGCATAAACCAGGTCGGTTTGACTTTGGTATTTAAAGTTTGTTGAGATGTCTAAGCGTGCCAATGCCAAAACAGCAAAATCCAAGCAACCGAAATATCACACAAAATTAAATGATGGTTGGAAACAGGAATTTCAGTCCTTCCAATCAAGTTCAACGGGACATGAATTTGCATCCTGCTCTTCCTGTAAAGCTGATTTTAAAGTCTGTTACAGTGGCAAGAATGACATCATGCGTCATGCAGAAACCCCATTTCAAAGAAGTAACACATGCCAACTTTATAGCCAAACATAATCTCCCATTTCTGGTACATCATTTTTCAGGTCTAGTCAAAATAATGTTCCCCAACTAAAAAATCACACAAAAGTTCTCATGCAAATGGACAAAAACTACTCACATAGCAACTATTTAATTATTCATTAGAAATCATAATCTTAACTGTATAATAATAATAATAATAATAATAATAATAATAATAATAATAATAATTTATTATATAAACACACTGCCATGAGTGACCATCTGCAGAATGCAACCAGCGACAACGATATTTCGTCAAAATATGTGTTTGACACTACTATGAATTACTGCATTCCAAAAACTGATATAAACACTACTGATCTTGATTTAATCCTTTGTAAACATGAATGTAAACCAGACTAAAGTACATGTCACTAACTACCATTGTAATCCGTAATGCCTGGTAAGTGATAATTGTTTTCCAGATTTGATTGTCATTATTAAAGAGTGGTGAGAGTGATGATAATGATGACAACAAAGGTGTCTGCAAATTAGGCTTAAAGTCACAAAGGGTGTGATGTATAATGTATGAATTTGTGCTTCATGTGAAGAATCTTACTGACATTAATATAACATTAGACCCAGACAGTACCAATCTTGAGCAGTTCTCTCAGGCAGTCAGCAATCTGAATCTACCCACAGGCAGGAAACAATGTTAAACTTCTTGGTGGACTCAGCAGAGTTGTACTGACACTGCCACATTCCAATGCAGACACTAAAAAAGGACATTTTCCATTCTGAGGAAAATTCAGGCTGACTCTAGAGGAAACCTGGATCCAGTAACAGTACATCATCTCCTAAGTGTTAAGATCAACAATGAGAACTGTCACCAATATAATCCAGCAATGATCTCTTAAGAAATGCTAAAATGCTTGTGGTACATATAAGAAGAGTATGAATGGCAACAAGTTACTGTGAAAGGACTGATTCGACGAGATGATGTGCATATTTTAAAATAAAAAAAATGTAAATTTGTTCAACAGTTGTAATTTTTGTCCATTTGCAATGCTAAAAATCAGGTCAATGAAAATCCTCCCTCTTCTGATGTCAAAACTCCTGACCAAATTTTGGAAATCTGATCTGTCCTGACCTGACCTGTCTTTACTGTCACATGTATGGCAGTCAGACATATTTCTCACTGGATAGACATCTAATTAAGAAAGGTTAGAGTTAAAAAGTCACTAATTAATATCTAAGTGGGTGTACAATAGTCTGATTTTGTAGAAAAAATGGCATCTGTGGTCATCAGTGCAAACAATAAAGGAATCTACCCCAAGTATATGGTCAGACTAGCAAAATACAATATAAGGGGTAATGCTTACACATGAAAACAATCTAAAACCCCTTTCCTCTTTATAAAGGACATCTTTCAACAAAGAACAATTCATATGTTCCCTTAAGCATGGATTATAGACAGGTTTCACTTTCAACTGGAGCATTCTCGTCTCTTTCCAATGTGAGTTGAATAACTTTGACTCTCTGAAAAAAAGAACATGAGTTTGTTTTTCCCCTACTTATCAATATTGTAGACTGAAGATTCATCCTCTTCTGCCTTAGCTGGAGGTTGTTTGGATTGCAGTTTTGGCTTTGGTTTAATGTCTGCTTTCTGAAAGTGTAGAACAAACTAGATTTGAGTTTGTAAAACATACATGCTCACAATGCAGTCCAAAAATTAAAAAATGTATACAATTTGAACAATTGTTATAATGGCAACAGAATCTAATCAGGTCATTTACATATAAATACAAAGATGCATACCAAAATTCATACATGTACCTCAAGTGGTTTTAGCTAAATTGTGCTAACAAGGTTTCATATAATAAGAAAGTGTATCTAATCAAGTCATCTACATATGAATACAAATATGCCTACCAAATTTCATTTGTCTATCTCAAGTTTTTTTTGCCTTAATTGTGCTAAGAAGTTTTTAAAAAAAAAATAAGTTCCAAAAGTTTAAAACTGAATAAAAAACTGACAAGTTGCTATCATGGCCTGAAAATATCACCAAGTCATCAACATATCAGCACAAACATGCCTACCAAATTTCATTTGTCTACCTCAAGCGAGTTTTGCTCCACTGTTCAAAAAAGTTTTTTGTCAAAAATGTCCAAGTCATAAAAAGTTCAAAAATATGAATAAAACAAAATGAAGAAAACATTTGTAATCACCTGAAAATTTAAACAAGTTATCACCTTATGACCATAATAATGTGCTTAAAATGTCATGGCTCTATGTTTAATAGTTTTTGTGCTGTTGTACTAAAACGCATTCAGAATGGATGTATGAACTTACAGGCGTATGGATGAACAGCAGCAAAACATTACATTTATTTACATTATGTTAGCCAAAATGTTATAGTGGAAAGACTTATGTTATCATTTTGGTCCATGTGTGTGTTTTTCAAAAAAATATCTTGAAAACCGTTTCATGGAAAACAATTAAATTTGACAAGATTTTTAAGGGAGACACATTATAATTTGTTAAATTTTGGCGCTTGTAGGTCAACAATACTCATCGAGTAATGCAATAAATGAAAATGACTAATACTACAAACTACATATGTTATCAACTTTGGTACAAATGTTATTAGCTTTTGTCACACTTCAGCTTTCATTGCTATCACTAGAAACTTGAACCACATATAGCCTCTGGGAGACAGAGTTGCCTTACCCAAAAAAATCAACCTCCCTGTTTTGACCTACACCCACAAGTTTGAGCCTCTTGGGCAGGTCTTTGAGAGTGAGGACTACCCCAGGGAAAGATGTCAGATGGGTATATGCATTTGTCTTCCCATGCTCAGTATATTTTTGTACAGTGAGGATCTCAATAGTTTCCAAGCTATGACCCAGGGGCTAAGTCCCTGGACAGTAAGGATGGACCCCAGGGTCAATGTCAGTTGCATACATAAACTTTTCCTTTCATGCCCAGTAAGTGTATATATGTTTATAGGGTGCAAATCAGGTAATGGCCCAGGTCCCTGGAGGTAAGGATGGAACCTGGAGTCATTGTCAGTTGGAAGTATAAATGTGTCTTTACATGCATAGTAAGTGTATATATTGTTATAAGGTGGGGATCTCAATAGTTTCCAAGTTATGAAACAGGGTTTAAGTCCCTTGGGGTAGGGATGGATCCTGGGGTGAAATAGAAAGTTGCATCTATAAATATGTCTTTTCATGCATTGTAAGTGTATATATTGCTATAGGGTGGGGTTCTCAATAGTTTCCAAGTTATGAATCAAGGTCCAAGTCCCCTGGGATAGGGATGGACCCTGAGGTCAATGACAGTTGTATGTATAAGTTTGTCTTTTCATGCCCAGTAAATGTATATATTGTTATAGGGTGGGGATCTCAACAGTTTCTATTTCCTGATTCATAGGCTAAGTTCCCTGGGGAAGACCTAGTGGTATGACCCAGGGGTCCCAGTCTGAAAAGTGTTGGCACTTAGTTTGTTCATCACATATGCAAATTCTTAGGCGTGTGAGACAAGTAACTCGGGAGTTGTTTGAAGTTTATGTAAAAGCACCCCTACCCCACTAGCCCCAACCCCCAGAAAGAGATCAAAATTCCAAAACTGTGCTCACAGTCTGAGCCCATATGACTATCAATGACCCAAGTTTCAGGTGTCTAGTTTCAATGATGTAGGAGGAGTTCAAGAATATTACATAAATACACACAACCGTACATGTGTGCATAAGTATGTATGGACTGTATCACAACATCCCCATGCTTCTTGTAGTGTTACAGAATTATGTATCATTTCTTTTAAATAATGGTATAGTTTTATTAGTTTATGACCTCTGCATTATAGGCTAATAGGTGTCGTTTTGCAGAGTACACATATACGGTAATTTCAATGTGACCCAGTACATTGGTCCTGGGAAAATCAATATTATCGTTTGAAGCATTAGTCATGTCACGTGATTCAGCGGGTGAGTTTTGCACTTGACCTGACCTGGATTTCGCAATTCAGGAATGATTCATTTTGTTGACCAGAAGTTAGATAGTAAGATCATAATATTAAGGTGTTGATTTGAGACAGAATAAGAATTTGGTTTGTTTCAATGACGCAGTACTAAAACTATAAGATGTAATCGCAGCATTCGTCATTCTACATAGTTTCGTCAGCTTGAGAGGTCTTTAACGAAATTGGTTCTTTGTATGTGATATTATGCTTCAGAGATAGCATTATACAGTACATTTTGGATTTAGTACTGCTACTTCAGAAATATTTCCAGATTACATTTTTGGGATTAAATACTGACATTTAAAGATTTAAGAATTATTCAGCTCCTTTGGAATTATTGGACACATTTTTAGAACTTGTGTAATATTCTACTTTCACAAGGATTTATTTGGAATTATTAATATTTGGATATAACTGATTCTTTTTAGTACATCAGCACAGTAGTGTTTTCATTCTGAACATTCTTCATTCTGAATATTTTGGATAACTTCCGGATCAGTGAACAATAGAACAATTTAGGATTATTTAGGAATTTCTAAACTGTAAGTTAATTTTAATTCTTTCACTTTGTTTGTTTGAAATATTTAATATTTTAAGAAATTAAATTTTGTTTGTAAATCTCGAAAGCTTGTTTGAGTAATTCTTTCATTTGTTACATTACACCTAGTCATAACAGTAGTCATTTGAATACAGTCTTCCTACCTGACAACAAGAGGCAGGTTGTACATGCATGTCAAGCCGTGTATTTTAACCTGACAACAAGAGGCAGGAAATACAGCCATCTGATGTCAGTCAATGTGTTTCAACCTGACAACAAGAGGCAGGTAGTACGGGCAAGTGATTTCAGACCATGTGTTTCAACCTGACAACAAGAAGCAGGTAGTACAGGCATGTGATGTCAGGTCATGTGTTTCAACCTGACAACAACATGCTGGTAGTACAGTGATGTAATGTCATGTTGTGTGCTTAAACTTGACAACAAGAAGCAGGTAGTACAGGCATGTGATGTCATGTCATGTGTTCAACCTGACAACAAGAGGCAGGTGTTAAAAGCATGTGATGTCAGGCCATGTGTTTCAACCTGACAACAAGAGGTAGGTATTACAGGCATGTGATGTCAGGCCATGTGTTTCAACCTGACAACAAAAGGTAGGTGGTATCATGTGTTTCAACCTGACAACAAAAGGCAGGTGGTATTTGCATGTAATGTCAGACTGTGTGTTTCAAAAAAGCAATGCCATAAATAGTCTTACAACTCGTTATCACAATTTATTACAATCTAGAAAACTAATTTTGTTTCATCTATGATGGATAGGATCACAGAAAAGATATTTTTTAGGCTTCTCAGTGGAATTATGTACTACAGAACACAGGGATAACTAGTTTGATTTCATGCATTTCAATGTAAAATCTAACCTTGAATACTATGAATATCCAAATAACCCATTCATTCTTTAAACTCTATATGTGTCAATACAATACATATACCGCTTGCCACTATGATGCAATTGTTGGGCAAAGTTCTAAGTCAAATAAGTGCCATAAATTTTGTCAGAAAAATGGTAAAATTCAAACTTAATGTAGTTCTTCTGAATGCTAGGACTCATACCAAATGGTTTCAATCAATGAAGTCCTTCACTAGTTACTGAGAAGAAACAAAAAAATTCATGATGGACAGAACATGATGATGTGTGAAGTGATATGACAAGACAAGGCAAGGAATGATGTGGCATGATGGATATGAGTAACACTATTTGCTCCCTTGATAGAGATGGTGGGGGAATACGATTTTAAATGATTGGCAAAAATTCCTTCTCATCATATCCCAAAAGAAGTGACAGTTGGATAAACATATACTGGGCTAATTAGTTGACAGACTTTGTAAATACATGGAAGATATACTGTTATAGTAAATTCATTTTATAGGGATCAAGTTTTGGTGGTTTAGCTAAAAATTATATTTTGTGGGTATATAAATTCATGGACATGCTTCTGATGGGTAAGAAGATACTTTTTTTTTCTTCATTATTGAATAATATTTTGGTGGATCTAAAAATTTATACAGGTTGCAGTTACCAAAGAATACCTGAAAAAAACTGGCAGTCAATGAATAAAGTAAATTCACAGAACAAAGGTTGCATTAAATACATGTATACTCCTTAAATACATGTAGACTGCTTAAATACATGCATACTAGAGTTAGCACATTATTTTACAGAATTTTTTTTTTTAAAGCAAAGACACACCTATTTATAAATACTTACCCTTGTGGATTTCTTTGGTTGTTCATTCACAATGGATTCATCTAAAGGCTATTAAAAAAAGAAAATCAAAATGTTAATTTATTTAATGATGTCCACTTTCTTGTGCAACTCAAAATGACGTGATCATTAAATGATGTCATCAACATGTCATAGCACTATAAACTCTGGGAGACACTGTACATAAGATGATGTGATAGCGACTTCTGTCTCTTTTTGAATAATAAAAAAAATAAAAGTTTTTATAAAATTTTAATAATTATGAGAACAATGCTGTGAAAGAAAACAATAAAGTTAATGAAAAATATATGATGCCTAAGTGAATCACTAGCAGCCTGTGATGTAAATCTGTTGGAATTCTGATGTGAATCACTAGCAACCTGATCTAAATCTGTGTTGGAATTCTGATGTGAGCTTAATAACTGTGACAAAATGAAAACATTCACTCACCAACATACATTTTTCACAATGTATCCTATATGAGGAATCTGTGATCCTTAACCTGTGCATATTTAATGAATTTTTCAATGCTCAATCAGCTATTATTTTATGGACAGTTGGTGGCAGGGCACTGTTTCCTATACTTTTTTATACCTGGGGATTGATATTTAACCCTTTATCTCATATAAGTGCTTTTGGATGTATCTACCGCATTCTCATTGAAGCGCTATTGGACACCTCCATTTGATTCGCATACAAGCGCGTTTGGACGCCTGTGACCATCCACATGGAAGCATGTTTTTATGCCTACAATAAACATCAACTATTATGAACTGGTTTTCATAGCACCACCTTTGGGGAAACCCCCTATCAGAAACTACAGGCCTTGAGGTAAATGACCATTACATCACATCACATAGTTGCTATTTAAGATATAGTCATAATCTGCTACTTCAAGTAACTAAGTTGGATTCTCCACTCTCCAAAATTGAGGCAGTGGATTTTGTTCAGCACTTTCTTGACTTTGGATGATTAGAATTATGACTATGAAGGCTTCAGTAAGACAGATATAGGATCCTATACTGATGTAGGCAACACTGATTTTTCATAATTTATCAAATTCGGATGATTAACTGACATAGACAACAAAACGGTAGATTTAGAGGCTGAGAAAGGTCAGCTACGGTTGGTCACACTGCTTCATTGACTTGACGGTGAATAAGTTCTCTCAAGATTTTCTAGCATATAAGAAATTCTTCCATGAAAAATAATTATACAACTATAAAGATCAGATTTTACTCTTAAACCTATCTATTGATAACAAATGTGTACAAAAAGGTTAAAATGGTTAAAATTTATGTTGAACTTAACATATACTACACAGCTATAAATTGTACAGGCAGGCCTATTTGCATAGAGTCATTTAGGTAGCAGGTGTTCTATTTATAGCACACTGTACTTTGTGTGGCTTTGACACTTGTATATCAACAGCCTACACAGTAACAGACACTATGAGGTAAAGGGTTAAGTAAATATAGTACTAGAAAATGAACAATAACTTATGCATTTTTTGTCATTTTGAATTGCTTGGGCCCTTAACTATATAAAAATATCCATTTTTCAAAAGAGTTCAATACTCAAACATTTCACAATGTATGTATGTATGTATGTATGTATGTATGTATGTATGTATGTATGTATGTATGTATGTATGCATGCATGCATGTATGTAATGTATGTATGTATGTCTGTCTGTCTGTCTGTATGTATTATGATTTAATGGCATGTCAGCACAATACTGGCTATATGGTGCTGATTAAAAGTTAAGTTTTAAAAACATAAATATAAAGAATTGCAAAAAAAATTTGGGGAAGAAAAACCCGTACAGGTAACGTAAAAATGAAGTACTACAAGATAAAAGATAAAATTCTGTAAAAGGTATTAAAAAATAAAAGATAAAGGTAAAAAATATAATATCCTTAAAATATTGGGTCAAAATTTAAAAAAAAAAAATTCCATGATTTTATTTGTTGGTACATCATTATAAAGTTCCTTAATTGAGTGCACATCAAAAAACTTCCACACATTTCACATATGATCATCCTTAAGTCAAGGATTTTGTAAGTAAAGACCAATACTACATATTTATTGTTTGAACATTTATATTTTTGGTAAAGATTACCAGCATTTAATTACATTTAATTCTTCAAAAAGAACTGTGGAAATTCTCTACACCAGAACAATGACCTGATTTCTGATTTCAAGACACCACATGGATAACAAATCAAGCTGATGGAATTAGTCCATGACATCTGAAATCTTGCACCTAATCATCCTGAATTATTTTCACTAAATAGTTTTCTATTTATTACATTTATTATTGAAAAAAACATAATGTACTGTGCAGTTTGCAGTTGGATTGGACTTATAAGTGAGTATATATGGTAAGTTTAAACAGTAACCAGTTTGATGATGGAGTAATTTTGCTTCAGGAGAGGCATTTTGATTTTATTCATAAATATATTTTGCAACATTTCTGCAGAAACACAGGAGGGTTGATGAAAGTGTCAGTAAACAACAAATTATTGCCACTAAGTTGGAGTGGACATGAGAATCTTGCTATAGCATGTTGTGTTATAACATGAATTCAGATATAACACAGTCATATCACGGTTCCCAAGTGTTGGTAATATTTTCGGACACTACTCAAAACATCAGCTAAGCTGACAAACAGAGAAAAAAAGAATTCAGTTAAGTTTCAGAAACCTATAGCTTACAGATCATATTTAATGTTTCTCCACAGCAATTATTAACTTTCATTGAATATGGGGCTATCTCAATCCTGACTGTTATGTTAATCGGCAGGTAGTAAAAATTTTACGACACATTTGACTGGCATTTTATTATTTCCCCTTCTCCTGACTCAAACAGGCATTCATCAAATTTCAATTATTCTTGCTATTCTGTGGTTTGGTATGAAACACGGGCAGCAATTATGGACCCTAACACCCTCTTTATAGTGCAGTTTCCCTGTAGTACTTCCTCAGTGGTAAGAGAACATGGAAACCAGGCCTGGAATGCATAAAACTTTTGTCAAGTAACTGACTCGGACTTTTAATCAAAAGTCTGGAGATTTTGCATAAATATTTCTTACCAGAAAAGTAGCTAAAGAAAAAAAATTCATGCATGTATCATGAATAGATTTTGAGATAGTGCATCTTGAAGTTTCAAGTAAATTCTCACTCCCAGTCTTGAAAGTTGTATGAATTCCAAAACAGGTTTAATGTGTAACAGCTACTTCTGGATGACTTTATCTTAACCTTTAACTTCAAGGTAATACACACTCTGAAGTAGGTAATTTGACAAAATCTGCAGTTTATTTTCACTCTGTGTTCCATTTGCATTCCATTCACATTTCATCTCATTGTTTTTATTTATGATCTCAGAAATGCATTCAGATTTTGAGTTTATTGCTTCATTTTTCTGCATTTGTGCTCTCGGCTTTCTTCTAAATACATTCATAATTGTGTATGCATTCATTGTGCAGTTTGCTTGTGTTCATTTAACATTCTATTTGCATTCATTCTGCATTCAGTTTTTGAAATGAAAATGCATTTACCACAATCTGTTTTTAAGAGTGTTAAAGGGAGAAAACTATATCTTTCCTCTCTTGTCTTGTTAAAAGACTAAGTGTACTTTAATAAAGTAGCAAATACATAAAATGCAAAAAACAGAATTTAATTTACAATATACAAAAATATAATGCCAACTACAGTAAGTGTAAAAATATAGTTGTAGAGTATTTGTCAGAAAATTTTATTTCTTATTTCGTTTTGTTTAAATAAAGATTGTACTGATACTACCAATGAAATGATGTCACCATATCAATGGCGGTCGTCATTTATGTCTGCCCCGACAAGAACAATGATATAAAGAACCTGCTCCTGGATTATCATGCAAAAGTGCTTGCGACCATGCAAAGCTGCAGCTTCAAAATAATCCATATCAAATATATTTATAAAATGCATTTGTGTTTCATTATGTTTTTTTGTTATCATTCATTGTCTGCATTTGTGCTATCTGCTTTCTTCTAAATGCATTCATAATTCTGTTTGCATTCATTGTGCATTTTGCTTGTGTTCATTTTTATATTCTATTTGCATTTATTCTGCATTCAGGTCATTTCACTGGTAAAATAACCCATTTCAGTCTCTGTGGATGGTAAAATTACTCCTGAAAGAATGAAAGAAATATCTTTTCTTGAAACCTGTTTTCCTGAAGCCATGTCCTTGAGAGTCTTTAGTTGCTTCTGTAAGGTTTCTATCTCTGCTTGCTTTTTGGCCTCCTCTTCAGCTTTCTGTTTCTGGAAAATCAGATGGAAAAACAAGGTAACAAGAAATCCAAGTGGGCCTGAGATTGCTCACATGTCTTACATCTACCTCATAGCCAAATGCAATGGCAGTTGGACCAGAAATCTTGGTTTTTATGATACTTGAGAGCAGTTAATGGTTTTTCAATTTTTAGTAACATCAGCCATACTTGATGATGGATTAGCATCATCTGTAACTTGAAAAGCCTCCATGCCTAATTGCTTTCTGACAAATTTTGCTCAGTGTTCTTTTTAGAAAGAAGTTATTGGAATTTTTTTTTATATTCTTAGTAACAGTGGCCATATTAGATGGTAGATTTACATCATTTGTAAAAATCTGAAAATCCTCTATGCCAGGATGTTTTCTGTCAATTTGGTTTAATTCTGTTCTGAATAGGCACTTTCTGAAAAGTCATTTAAATGCTTTTCTATTTTATTTGTAACAGTGGCCATACCTAATATCAGATTGGCATCATTAGTACAAATTTGAAGGGGCTCCATGTTTGGATGCTTTCTGTAATATTTAATTAAATTATTTTCAGTCATTTTTGAAGTCATTTAAATTTTTCAATTTTTACTAATGGTGGCCATATTTGATGGCAAGGCAGGCACCATTTGTATAAATTTTAAAGACCTACATGCCAAGATGCTTTCTGTCCAATTCAGTCAAATTCTGTTCAGAGATTTTTGAGAAGAAGTCATTTAAAGGTTTTTCTATTTTAAGTAATGGCAGCCATATTTTATGGCAAACTGGCAACTTGAAAGGCTTTTATGCAGGAATGATATCTCTAAAATTCTGTTCAGTGTTTTTTTAATAAGTCATTTAAAGGTTTTTCTATTTTGTGCAATAGCAGCCACATTTGATGGCAAATCAGCATCTTCAATATATAATTTGAAAGGGCTTCATGGCAGGATGCTTTCTGTCCAATTTGGCCAAATTCTGTTCAGGTTTATAGTAAGTCATTTTCAGATTTTCGGTCAAATTGTTCAAATTCTGTCAAGCAGTTTTTTAAACAACATTTTAAAAAAAACAATTTTTTTTAGTAACAGCAACTGTTATCTAATGGCAGATTAGCATCATTTGTATAAAACTAAAAGGCCTACATGCCAGGATGTTTTCTGTCAAATTTGGTCAAATTCTGTTGAGCAGTTTTTGAGAAGTCATTTAAAGGTTTTTCTATTTTTAGTAACAGCAATCATATTTGATGGCAGATTGGCATTATTAGTACAAACTTGAAAGGCCTTGAAAGGCCAGAAAATGCTTTTTGCCAAATTTTTGTCAAATTCTGTTCAGTGGTTTTTGAGAAGTCATTTAAAGAATTTTCTCTTTTTTCAGTAATGGTGGCCATAGTTAATGATGTATTGGAATAATTTGTACAAAACTGAAAGGCCAACCTTTCTGTAAAATTTGGTCAAATTGTGTTCAGCTGTTTTTGAGAAGTTTTTTGAAGATTTTTATGGTTTTAGTATTGGTGGCCATAACTGATTATGGATTGGCATGATTTTCACAACACTGAAAAGCATACATGCCAGAATGCTCTCTGCCAAGTTAGGATGAAGTTGATCCAGTTGTTTTGGAGAAGCTAAAAATAGCAATTGTTGACGGATAATGGATGGGTGACATGTGATGGACTAAAGCCCATACCATAAACTCAAGAGTTAAAAATCTGTGACTTGTGATAACACCATACACTGTAACCTTGTACAAAAATAAAGTACTGAATTTGTGTATAATGTTCCCAACTGCAAACAGGAAAAACTCCATTGCATAATGCACCAGTATATCAAGGTCTACCCTCTCTGTTCTACCTATCTTTCCAAGAAAACATTGATCTGATTGCATATTATGTCATGGCAGATCTGGGTCTATGCTGTCTGCAACTCGATGATGCATGTAGTATATGGACGACTCTGGTTGCATTAACAAACAATTTCAGGTTTGCAGGGATTTTTTTTTGCTGATGTAGAATAATTTTAACAAAGTATTCTATCCTATATATGTCATTTGAGGTGCAAAATGTGGTATATACGGTATCTGAAAATCTTCAGAATCATTTCTGTTGCATAGATTTAATAGCAGATTGATCAATTTATTTTCTTGTGTGCAAGAGTTTACTAAATGTTGAACAAAATAAACTTCATTTTGGCTGGACATTTTACTACATGTTGCCACACCTTTTATTTCTATTCTACAATTAGGGGAAAAGTCTTTTGGGCCACATTTGTATATATTCAAAAACATAGTTATGAGCAAGTATGTCATATTAAAACGTCATATGAAAAATGTATTCATGGAACACAAATGCCCCACCACAGTCCCTGAAAACTGACTTAAATGCAAAATTTAATTGGAAGGATGGCTGCACAAGGGAAACAATGTACCCTACCACAGTTGTAGTGACATGTGAATAAAAGACTTGAATTTGAAAAGGGAACACTAATGATCCATTTTAAATTCTTTTGATATCCTACCATGCACATTCAAGGGTTATAAGTCTTTTCCAAAAATGACAGAAAAACTTCTGCTATATTGCTTGCATGATTAATACTTACATTTAATTAAAAAGCAAAAGTCTCTCACCTGAAACTTTCAGTACTTTGCAATCAATCCATTGGTTCTCAAATTATGCCTCCTTCTCTGGGGCAACCAGCGATTTTATATAACTTGGTGTGAAAAGAGTTCCAAATATCCATTACTGCCTTCATCGACTCTTGTCTACATTTGATATGTACAACCTTTCTCCTAAACTTAATCTTTATCATCCCCCATATACTTGCAATTATATTCATGTCTGGACTTTGCATGGAAGAAGTGGGATATTGTTCTATCTTTTTAATTCCATGGTAAATGTTGACTGGCGGGGTGGTGCATTATCATCCTGGAAAAACGGGGTTTGCTTTTTGAAAGTACTTTACTACTACTGGCCACAAGATGTCTTCCAGATTTATACTTTTTGTAGTTAATGTTACCATCCACTGGTACCAAGTACCAACACCACTACATGTAATGCAACCCCAAAGCATGATATTGCCTGACAGCGATGGATGGGATTGGCATGTATTCCATAACATCATGGCAACCAATTTTCCTCATCAGTATGCCATATATGTATTTTTATTTAGTTTCAAAGCACAATTAGAATCTTATTCACAATTGAAGATATTGGTCATATCCTTAAAAGTCTTCCTGCGATTCATCATTACAATGTAAATGAGTTTCCCATCCACCCTATGGCTTGTCACTTTTGATTTTCCACTTCTTTGTCAATTTTACAGGATTTCCTGGTTCCTGGACACAATATTGTTCGAGAAACTTATACATTCTAGACCGATTAATGTCCAACAATTCTGATATTAATGACAGCTGAATTTATCCTGATACAAATGCAGAATTGACTCTTCCTGTTCAACAGTCATCTCCTTCCTTTTCGTTTTGTCCATTTTGACTGATGATAAAAACTCTTTTGATTGATCTACTTTCCAACCAATTTTTAATTTTAGTAAAAATAACAGTGAACTATTTATTGACTTTTACCTGCAGTTAATTTGTACCTGCTGGGTCTTAACATTAGTACAAATATGAAACACTGGAAAGGATGAAGTGTCCAAAAAATGATGACATCAGCCATTTTGGGCAAGAGACTTGTGACCCTTGAATGTCCATGTATAATTATCATATCAACTGCAAAGAGCATAGACCCTGATTTACTACTGCATACTCCATTAGCCCAGGAAACAGACCCAGATTTACTACTGCATACTCCATAAGCAAAGGGCATAGACCCAGATTTACTACTGCATACTCCATAAGCAAAGGGCATAGACCCAGATTTACTACTGCATACTCCATAAGCAAAGGGCATAGACCCGGATTTACTACTACATAGTGCATAAGCAAAGGGCATAGAACCAGATTTACTATTGCATACTCCATAAGCAAAGGGCATAGACCAAGATTTACTACTGCATACTCCATAAGCAAAGGGCATAGACCCAGATTTACTACTACACAGTGCATAAGCAAAGGGCATAGACCCAGATTTACTACTACACAGTGCATAAGCAAAGGGCACAGACCCAGATTTACTACTACACAGTGCATAAGCAAAGGGCACAGACCCAGATTTACTACTACACAGTGCATAAGCAAAGGGCACAGACCCAGATTTACTACTACACAGTGCATAAGCAAAGGGCACAGACCCAGATTTACTACTACACAGTGCATAAGCAAAGGGCACAGACCCAGATTTACTACTACACAATGCATAAGCAAAGGGCATAGACCCAGATTTACTACTACACAGTGCATAAGCAAAGGGCATAGACCCAGATTTACTACTACACAGTGCATAAGCAAAGGGCACAGACCCAGATTTACTACTACACAGTGCATAAGCAAAGGGCACAGACCCAGATTTACTACTACACAGTGCATAAGCAAAGGGCATAGACCCAGATTTACTACTGCATACTCCATAAGCACAGGGCATAGACCCAGATTTACTACTACACAGTGCATAAGCAAAGGGCACAGACCCAGATTTACTACTGCATACTGCATTAGCAGATCAGGATATGTACTGTTTGTTGAGATCAAAATGGAACCAAAAACCTGATCTCTCTACACATTAACACATTTTGTAATGGTAGATCTGGGACAAGTTTTGGTTTAAGTTTGTCTGTATGGAGAGGATATCAATCACACTTGGACTGTAAAATCAGGAAGCTATACCTTTTCATACTCATGCATCCCACCTCTCCCTCTTACCCTCATGCAAAGTCAAGGTCATTTAAAATCTTGCTTAAAATTTTAAGTTAGAGTTCTTCTGTACACAAGTCCCAAACCCTGGTAGAGATAGTTATCATACTTGGAATTAGTAAGTAACATTTTAAAATGACCATAACCTTACTTTGGGTATGGAGGACGCATAGATCATACATACATTTCAATGCAGAACTTAAGGACTTTTCAAAGACAAAAATGTCATTTTCAAACACTACAATTAACTGTTTCTTTACTTAGGAAGAATGTTGATCAAAGTATGCCGAGTCCACATAATTTCAAGATTTATGTATTTTATTCTTAGAAAAGAACTCTGAAATATTTTTGGTTGAACTAGGCCTAGGTGAAGACACTGTAGCTGTGGGGGCTTGGGGACACAGGGGAGATAGGGGTGCAGTCATCTCATCTTCATTAGCTTGGGAGTTAGCAGCCTTATTTGCCTGAGTTTCTGACTCCTCCTTGAGATTTTCTTATTCAAGCAAAAAATATTCTAAATTTATTCCTACTGCAAATATTTCATTCTTTTGTGCTTCTCAAGCTTGAAATGAGACTTCAGAGCATTTTCACCCATTGATCCAAGATCAATTTCCTTTCGACAAACACAACACAAAAATTTTCGTGCCAGCGTACAAAGACAACACACATTGTCATTCAGGCCTTATCCCCCCAACTTGGACAGAAAACCTGAAAATATGTGTAGGAGTCAGAAGTTCAGTGCTAAGATTGATGAATCAAATGATCAAGGGAGCGATAAAATGTTGAATGTTCTAGTCTGTGTGTATGATCAAACAATTCAGCATATTTCTACCAGATTCCTTGATATCCCAGCATGCAATGTAGACACAAGTGCAATGACCTCCTGATTCCAGAGCCAGATTTTTATGTCAGCTTTTTAAATTTTCATTTTTATATTTTATATTTAGGGAAAACCTGGACAAGAAAACTACTGAGCGCCTGTTAAGTGAGAAGGTGAATAATCACAGTGAATGTCATCAGTGGTCACCAGACAGTGATCTTGTGAAGGATACTAAAAATGCTTGTGGATTTTATAATAATAAAAAAAAACTTTGCAGTGAACCAAAAGATATACAACTGTTTCTTTTTCATTTAATTGATAATATACTGACTCGTATTAATTAATTATAATTGTAACATTTTCCATCAGAATTTAAATCTGATTCATGTTCAAAACTTACTGTTTTGTTATAGTATGAAGAGAATACATATTATGGCAAAAAATGCACTCAATTTGTTTTCAATCCCTTAAAACACGTAAAAAAATTATGCCAATAACAAATCAACTGGTTTAGAAGCCAATCTACTGATCAAAATTTGCAATCTACTGGTTTGAAATCCTGGTCTGTCACATGTATGGTTGCACTTCACAAAAAAAATACATTCCTTACAAGGGTTTCAGTGATCCAGATATACTTGTGTTAAACTTGTGGTTCTACTAAATAAAATCAGAATCTGACAAGTGATCATAATGGTGAAATTTTGAGGTTAAAAATAGGAATGATTCTGCCAAATAGGAATGGTTTGCATATCTGCAAATGTAGCAAGTTTCCATAAAATCGGCTATAGCAAAGTTCAGTTTTTGTCCAGAAATGAAATGCAAGGGCAAAATATATTTTTACTAACACTGACCTTAGGTAACAGAATCACAATACATATGCCATGAAGAACTACTACTCTGGACCAGAATTAAATGCAAAGACCCAATCTCATTTTTTTAACGCCCATCTTAACCTGGAAGGTACACAGTCCTATATTAATAGGGGGTCTATCTTGGGCAGAGGGGAACACATGTACAAAGTTTTATACAAATGAGTTGTGTACTGCTAAAGTTATTGTCCAGAAATTAAGTGCAATGACTAAATCTATTTTTAGTGACAGCGACCTAGACCTTGAAGCTGTTGACCCCCAAATCAAAAGGGTTCTTCAAGGGGCTAAGGGAAGCACATGTACAACATATTTTTTAATTCTGTTCTCTAGAACTTAAGTTATTACATGTATCTAGAAATAAATGCAATGGCCCAATCTATTTTCAATAACAGCAACCTTGACTTTAGAGCTTCTGACCCCAAATAAATAGGGTTCCTCCTGGGGATCAGGAGAACAAAATAATGTTCCCAATTTAGCTGAATTCAAATCTATCATCTAGAATTTTAAGTTACATTCCAGAAATGAAATACACAGGCAAAATATATTTTCAGCAACAGTGACTACAGCTCTGAGCTACTGACCCCAAAATAAAATGGCTTTTTCTGAAGCTAAGGGAACACATTTATCAAGTTGCAATAAAATCTGTTCACTAAAATTTAAGTTACATCCAGAAATAAATGCATAGGGAAAATTTATTTTTCAGTAACAGTGACCATGCCCTTGGGGTTAATGACCCCAAAATGATGTTTATTTTTTGTTCGTAGGGAAACAAATATATAACTTCTGTTGAAATCTGTTCAATCTATTTTTTGTAACAGTGATCTTCCTTGGGATATGGGGAACACACATACCAAATTGCACTGAAATATGTTCACTACAAGTTGCAATATCATCCGGAAACCAAAGTGGATGTAAGAAAGTCTGCCTGGATGGATGATTGTAAACTATAATAACCCACAACTTTGATGACTGTGGTAAAGAAAATTGGAGATACCCATGTTATTGGGAAATCATAGCATGCAAGAGTATACCTTTATATCAGTCTTGCTTGGTTTTCCATCCACTTTATCAAAGTATTCAAACAGCTGTCTCCAAAGGGTGTTCTTCCTTGCTTTCTCATCATCTACTGGCAAGTATTCCTTTACCTCCTGGCCCTGGTCCTTGTAAAGCTCCTTAATCATCCTTTCGGCCACTTCTCGCACTTGATTGTTGTTGTGTTCCAAGGCATTGGTGTTGAAGTGCATCACACTGTCAAGTGTTAAAC
Organism: Margaritifera margaritifera; assembly: GCA_029931535.1. NCBI lineage: Eukaryota > Metazoa > Mollusca > Bivalvia > Unionida > Margaritiferidae > Margaritifera > Margaritifera margaritifera. The sequence goes on from JAQPZY010001172.1 coordinate 1,363,426, forward strand.
CACTGGAAAAAGAAACATTTTAATTTAATACAATTTGTAATGCAACAGGAAGACTAGTGTCTGCAAGTCAACTACATGCTCAAAACATGGCTGTAAATCTCTTGACCTTGACCTGATAGTTAATGGAGTGAGCAAGTGTACCGCAGAATAAATCAACTCTGCTTTATGACGAGAAATACTGAGTATGAACATAATTCTTCAAAGGATTAAGGATATATAAGGAACTGAAAAACTTAAACAAAAATCTTAACACAAATCTTGTATATATGTGACAATGACCCTAAGGTCAAAGGAGTGTGGGTTTTTGTCGTAGAATAAACAGTCACTGCTTCTTGATGAGGCATCCCAAGTATGAACATAATCTATCATGTGGTTAAGGAAACAAAATAAAATAAAAAACTTTGACTAAAACCTTAGCAAATCTGTTCATACCAACAAAGACGCTGTCAGAAAAGTGAATGTTATATCTCACTCTTCTACAAATTTTGGCCTGACAATAATACTATATTCTGTACACTCACAAGGGTTCCATAGTACACTATGATTTATCAAGAAATGATGCTATGTTATCACTGTTGGAAATGCAGGTCAGACGGGAACTTCATTCAAAATTAGCACTTGCCTGCCAACCAGTCTGATGCTGATAATTTTCTATTTAGGCTGACAAAAAACTGAAGTAGCTGGTCCTTGTAACCAGTCAAAATGTTACAAGCTTATGAAATGCAAATCTGGAGGACCAGTAAATGTCATGGAGGACCAGGAACTTTTTAAAGCTGCTGGTCCTTCAGGCATGAGAGAAACTGAGGGAATGGGGAAATACTGGACAGGAATCCTTGTATATGATGGGGCAAACATTAGATATACAGTAATATTGTACCAAAGTTTAATTTGACTAAAGTAAAATGACTTACATGGTAAATCTGGTATGTTCATGTTCAAGATGTTAACTGAATAAAGCTACAGGAATGGTGAGCAATTTGCTCACATAAATATATTCCTGTCCCTCATGCATCCCACCCTTACTCCATGAGGGAAATTAATCTACAGCGAAAAATACGGTGCATAACTCTTCTGAAAATAGTGTGGGTAAAATGATTTGACAATATGCATATCTTCTGATGATCAGCATAAGTTTGACAGCAATCTACTAAAAATTCTGTTATACATTGCACCCAGCTGTAAGACAAAAAGGGCAATATATCTTACAAAAAGTATGCGACATAAACAGCCAATATGTTCATCTTTAGATGATGACCACTAAAAGTACCAAGTTTCACAGTAATCCATAGAAAAATGCAAGAAGATCTGCAGAACTGGCTGAGCTAATGAGACTGTGTCATATATTGCATTAAGCTATAAAGTATAAGTGCCATAACTTTAACAAAACTTGTGGGAGAAAAGTGATTTGCCAATATGTGTTTTGTCAGGTCATGACCATAAAATAATCCATCAAAAAATGAGGCACTAGTGGCATTAACAAGATTGTGTGATACACTGCATTATGTTGCAAAACAAAAAGGGTAATAACTGTAACAAAAGTTGTAGCTGCTAGCAGCAAAGTGATTTGTCAATATGCACATCTTCAGGTAATGACTATAATATTTACGAAGTTTCATTGCAATCCATCAAAACTGCAGGACCAGTTGTGCTAATAAGTTTGTGTCATACACTGCATTAGGTTACAGGACAAAAAGGTCAATAACTCTAACAAAAATTTCAGGAACAAAGCGATTTTCTGATATGCAAATCTCCAGTTCATGGCCATAATATTTACCAAGTTTGATGACAATACATAAAAAATTGCAGAACTAATCGCAATAACGAGACTGCATCATACACCGCATTAAGCTATAAGACAAAAAGAGTAATAACTCTATCAACAAGAGTCTCTCAAAGGGACTGATGCTCTACTAGGCGAAAAGAATTTCCAGGAATTGAAGATAAGACCATTTCTTCCTTTTAACTGCCGAATGTTATAATAACATATCTGATATTCCTCAGCAATGAAAGATTTTCAAGATGACTACCATCGTGGCCATACTGGATGTATGATGGGCACCATTTTCATTTAGAACCCACTAAACATCATAATAAGTCTTTTGGTAAAAACCCTATGTGAATATGACCATCCATTCAGAAGGAATAGAGATAACAAGATTTTTAAGATGGCCACTGTGGTGGCCATATTGGATGTATGATTGGCATCATTTTTGTTTAGTACCAACTAGACATCATTAGAAGTCTTTTGGTGAAAACCCCATGTCAATGTGACCACTATTCATGAAGAGGCCATTACAAGATTTTCAAGATGGCCACCATAGTGGCTATATTGTAGATCCGATTGGCACCATTTTCATCTAGGACCAACTATACAGCATAAGAAGTCTTCTAGTGAAACCCCATGTTGATATGACTTTCCATTCAGGTTTGTGGTTTTGTGAGTTTAATGCCATTTTTCAGCACATGATAGGATATACATGTCGGCCAGTATATTTAGTGGAGGAAGAACCCAGCAAAACCCAAGGGAAGAACCACTGACCCATGGGAAGCTACTGGCAAGCTTTCTCACATACCCACACTGGCAGAGCTGAGACTCAAACCCATGTGGACAGAGGTGAGATGTCTGTGATCTGTAAAGGCAAGTGCCTTAGACCACTCAGCCACCCAGAGCCCCTATCCATTCAGGAGTAGCAATAACAAGATTTTCAAGATGACTGTCGTGTAGGCCATACTGATGTCAGATTAGCACTATTTTCATTTAGGACCAACTAGACATCATAAGAAGTATTTTAGTGGAAACTCAATGTTGATATGACCATCCCTTCAGGAGGGGTAGTAACAACAAGATTTTAAAATTGCTGCTGTGGTGGCCATATTGGCTGTCCAAGTCGCACCATTTTTTTTTAGGACCAACTAGACCTTGGGATGAATGTGTGTATGTGTGTGTGTAAAGTTTCACGGTAATCCTCCAAGTAGTTTAGGAGGAGTATTGATTACAAACTTGTGTTAATGAATGGATGGATGATGGACGATGGATAACAGGCCATCCCTTAAGCTCTTCGGGTCTATGACCACTTAAGCTAAGAACTGTGGGAGCAAAGCGATTTTTCAATATGCACATCTTTAAGTCATGACCATAATATTTACCAAGTTTCATAGCACTCCTGCAAGTAGTTTAGGAGGAGCATTGATAACATACTTGTGCTAACAGATGGATGGACAATAGACAACAAGCCATCCCAAAAGCTCTTCTGGTCTATGACCGGTAGAGCTAAAATTTGTGGGAGAAAAGTAATTTGTTGATAAGTGCATCTTCAGGTCATGACCATAAGATTTACCAAGTTTCATGGCAATCCATCAAAACTGCCGGACTAGCTGAGTTAACAAGATTGTGTCATACACTGCATTAAGCTACAAGACAAAATGGGCAATAACTCTAAGAAAAATTGCAGGAGCAAAGTTATTTGTCCATATGTTCCATTTGCTCATCTTCAAGTCATAACCATAAATAGTTATGAAGTTTCATTGCAATCCATAAAAAACTGAGGACTACTGTATATACTCACATATAAGCCAATACGAACTGCAAACTGCATAGACCCAGATCTGCTGGCGCATTATGCGCCGGCAGATCTGGGTCTATGTAGTTTGAGTTTGTAAGGACTAATCAGCAGAACAAACATAGACCCTGATCTGGCAGCGCATTATGTGATGACAGATCAGGGTCTACGTTGTTTGCATTTGGACTGGCTTATATGTGAGAATAAACGGTAGTTGCATTAATGAGTACCGGACGGGACAACACGAGGATTACTATAGACCCATGTCTCTATATGCTTGGATCATAAATAACAGAACTTCACACACAAACCTTGTTAACTTAAAGTCCTTGTACAGCATTTCAACAATCTCACATCGGCTCTGGGCAAGTCTTGGTCCCATAGTCAACTTAAAAGGTTTCACACATTCATGCAGAACAGTATGGGTTGGCTGCAAAGAAAGATATTAGCATGCATTTGTATGTAGAATTAAATAAAAACCTTATTTATGAATCATTCTAAGATTAATTTATTTTTACCAGCTATTCAATATTTATATATCTACCTGTGTGTTTGTCTCTCTATCTATAATCTATCTTTCAATAATCTATCTACCTATTTATCTACATTGCCATACTTTAGAAGCAGGGATATAATAACAGGTTTGCCACATAAAATGCATATTACTGTAAAACAAGAAATGTGAACAGAAGACATAGATGCCACTCCACCACCACCAATATGATGTATTTGAAGACAGCTTGGTTGAAACAGGGCAATAAATCTGTCAAATTTTAACAGAACTAGAGTTATTAGCAATGAGTGCATTGCAAAGGGCCCACTCACTAGAATTTACTCTATAGGGCCTTAAAAAAGAAGAACTTGTTTAGGGCAACCAGAGTATGGAGAAGATGGATATTCAGGTGCCATGACTTCTCTAAATTATAATGTGGATGCTTGAAATCCAACTCCTTCAAGGATTCATCAATACAAGCAACATTCCATGCGAAGATCTAAAGCTGACTAACAAGGGCTATAACTCTACCTGAAATGGAATAGATGAGATGAAACCTCCAAAAGTCACATCTAGAGCTATAAAACCATATTCAAATCACATTTCATCAAAAGATGTTGAATGGTTCTTGAGCTATCTGATTAGAAGCAATATTCCATGTAAAGGTATGAAGTTGATTGACAAGGGCCATAACTCTATCAAAAGTGGTGTATATGAGACAAAACCCATAAATGGCGTATCTAGGTCTAAGAGACCAAATTATTTTTTATGGTTCTTGAGTTATGCTAATTGCAAGCAACATTCCAAGTTTCCATGTGAAGACATACATTTGCCTGAAAAATGGCATAACTCTGTCCAAGTTGGAGTTGCTGAGACAATATATTTTCATCTTCAGGTCATAACCATAAAAAGGAACATCTAGGTCTATGAGACAGTGTTCATACCAAATTGCATCAAAATATGTTGAATGGTTCTTGAACTATACTGGTTAAAAGAAACATCCGATGTAAAGAAAGTTAACTGTCAAGGACCATAACACTGAGCTATGCTGGTTGCAAACAATATTCGATGTAAAGATATTAAGTTAACTGTCAAAGGCCAAAACTCTATCATACATGGAGTTGATGAGTGACAAAACCCATAAGAGGCACATCTAGGTCAATGAAACAATGTTCATACCAAATTGCAACATGTTATGTTGAATGGTTCTCTAGCTGTGCCGGTTACAAGCAACATTACATGGGAAGATATGAAGTTAATTGTCCAGGGACATACTCTATCTAAAATGGAATTGAGCAAATGGGGCCTGTGGGGCTCGACATTACTGGTTGCCTGACTGCCTGAGGCAAGCAAGACTGAGGTCAGGGCAACTGAAAACTACAAGAGCTTTGTCCAGCTGGGCAAGTGACTTTCAGGTGTTACTGATGAGCACAGTAAGAAAAAAATGTTTGTAAAAATGTTAACTCAAACCGTGCCATAAAAGTAGGTCTTTCTATTAAACTCTATTTTACGCTTGTACACTTTATACTAATTACAAGACTTTTGTTTAAATATTCACATGCTTACTTAAAGACAATGTCAATCCACAATGTGCTCAGTAGTCTGATTTGATCCTTTCTAATTGGATGTACATTCTGTATTTCAAACGTGTGATATTATAATCATCAAATATATTTACAACATTAAACTATTCTGAGATTTAAATTAGGATATGTAATCAAAACTAGCAGGCTTTGCCATATTAGAGTTTAAATAGCAATTCTGTCAAATGTTAAGTAACATAGTTTATGACATTACATACAACTGATAAACAACTGTTTACATGTGTCACAGGAGTGAAATGTTAGATCACAGCATTTTTTCTATCATACAGGTTTTCTTTGGTGAAAGAAAAGAAATTTGGAGCATTGAGAAAAAAGAAAAGGCTGACAAGTTGTGTCAAGAGAATATGAAATGGACAAGCGTTGAGAGTTCTGCAAAAGTGGAAAGAGTACATATGGCTATATTTTAATGATGGGCAACAAATTAATTGGTCAGGGCAAGTAGGTTCTATGAGAACTTGCACGATTGGGCATGTAATCTCGAAAAATAATGTCAAGCCCTGAGACACTGCAACTGTCCAATTTTGATGGAAATAAATGAAACTCAATATTGGCCTGGGTCTTTTCAAAATAAATCCTGATGCAAAATGTGGTTTCAAGTCATGAAGTTCTTCAAACGTTATTTAGTAGAAACTAAAAATGCATGATGCAAATCAAACAAAGGTCATAACTGAAATGTTGACAGAAATAAACCAAAATCAAACTTGCCCTACATTTACTCATTATAAAGCCTCATACTAAATTTGGTTTCAATCCGTGATGTCCATTAAAAACTAATTTGGTTTCAATCCGTGATGTCCATTAAAAACTAATTTGGTTTCAATCCGTGATGTCCATTAAAAACTAATTTGGTTTCAATCCGTGATGTCCATTAAAAACTAATTTGGTTTCAATCCGTGATGTCCATTAAAAACTAATTTGGTTTCAATCCGTGATGTCCATTAAAAACTAATTTGGTTTCAATCCGTGATGTCCATTAAAAACTAATTTGGTTTCAATCCGTGATGTCCATTAAAAACTAATTTGGTTTGAATCTGTGATGTCCATTAAAAACTAATTTGGTTTCAATCTGTGATGTCCATTAAAAACTAATTTGGTTTCAATCCGTGATGTCCATTAAAAACTAATTTGGTTTCAATCCGTGATGTCCATTAAAAACTAATTTGGTTTCAATCTGTGATGTCCATTAAAAACTAATTTGGTTTCAATCCGTGATGTCCATTAAAAACTAATTTGGTTTCAATCCGTGATGTCCATTAAAAACTAATTTGGTTTCAATCCGTGATGTCCATTAAAAACTAATTTGGTTTCAATCCGTGATGTCCATTAAAAACTAATTTGGTTTCAATCCGTGATGTCCATTAAAAACTAATTTGGTTTGAATCTGTGATGTCCATTAAAAACTAATTTGGTTTCAATCTGTGATGTCCATTAAAAACTAATTTGGTTTCAATCCGTGATGTCCATTAAAAACTAATTTGGTTTCAATCTGTGATGTCCATTAAAAACTAATTTGGTTTCAATCTGTGATGTCCATTAAAAACTAATTTGGTTTGAATCCGTGATGTCCATTAAAAACTATTAAGTGGCAAAAGAATTCTTAAGGTAAGAACAAACTTCTAAATTGTACAAGAGCTATAACTCCTTAAATTTTGATGGATATAACTGAAAACCAAATATGACTTAAATCTTCTTCATTTAAAGCTCAATACCATATTTGGTTTTAAACCATGAAGTTCTTCATAACTTACTATGCAATGAATTCCTGATGTGATGTGATGGGACTGAAAGCCATGGGCAATACTATATGCCCCTCCATGGAATATGATGGAGGTAAAAAAATTGCTCATTGTTACACATATACAAATATACAATGAAGCAGAGTGAATGAAATAAATAGAAAAGGCCAAAGTGGGCCTGATATCACAAACCTGGCATGTGTTGGTCTAAAAGGCAAATGTATTAGTATAAGGCAGGTAATTTGGTTTGAAAGATGCCCATGTCTAGATAATTTTCAGCTATTTTGTTGAAATTGGTGATATTGTTGAACTGTATTACTATTTTGAGTAACTTCAGCGGAACTAGGTGTTGTATTAGCATCTAGCATCTCATATGAAAAAGGATGAATGTGTGACTAATATCAAATCTAGTCTGACATGGTCAGGCAGTTTGGGAGAGACCATCACTCCATGAAAGTTTTTTTTATATACATGAATTAGTAACAATAGCAGTACTTGATGGGAAAGGAGAATCATTTGTACAGTTTCCATGTCTGACTCATAATCCACGGGTTGATTGTTCAATAACTGCCCAGGCCAGCCCAGGTCAGCTGTTTTGATGTGTCCCTGGGAAAGACACTTAGCTCCCATTTCCTTAGCATGATTTAGCCAATTATGAGCCAGAAGTGCCATTAAAAACCAACCAACTACCCAGCCATCCACCCAGCTGATCTGGAAGCCAAACCATTGCTAGGGGAGCCACCTTAAACAATGCTGGCACAGCATATCATCAGGAATCTACCTACCAAGTTTAATAAAACGAAGAAGAGTCTTTCTGAAGAAGTCAAAACAGTTCTTTTTACCTGGTTGATATAAAAGTCAGACAATTGCTAAGGGTTCCACCCTGGGCAAATTCTAGTACAGCACGTCTTATGAATCTTCCTTGCTAAGTTTAATCAAAATTGGCTCAGTCGTTCTGGAGAATTTGAAAAAAATAAGGCTTTCCACCTAGTTTTTAAATCCACACCAATGCAAGAAGCCACCCTGAAAACAAATCTGGTAGGACATGTTCCTACAAAGTTCAATACAAATTGGCTCAGCCATTCTTGGAGTTGAAAAAGGTTTTCCACATGGTTGCTATGGAAGCCACACTGTTGCTACAGAAGTCACCCTGGACATAAATACCCTAAGAAACATTCCAACCAAGTTGATAAAAACTTGCTCAACCATTCTGGAGAAGAACTTGAAGTTGGTTCTCCATATGGATGTCATGGAAGCCACACCAGTGCCAGGGGAGAACCATCCCCAAACCAGTTCTAATAGACCAAGTCCTATGAAATATTCCTACCAATCAAAATTAGCTCAGCTATTCTAGAGAAGAAGTTGACACTAAGTTTTCCACTTGGTTGTTAAGGAAGCCACACCATTGCTAGGGCAGTCACCCCAGACAAAATCTTTTATTGAGCATATCCTAAGAAACAATACTACAAAGTTGAATAAGAATTGGCTCATCTATTCTGGAGAAGTTTCACCAAGTTGCTATAGAGGCCACACTACTGCCAGGGAAGCCACCCCAGCCAAAATTTTGATAGAGAATTTCATCCTTTTTGAACTAAATTTGCTCAGCTGTTCTAGAGAAGAAGTCAAAAATAAATTTTCCACCTGGTTGCTAAAGAAGCCTCACTGTTGCTAAAGAAGTCACCCCAGACACAATTTTGATAGAGCATGTCCTAAGAATCAATCCTAGTATTTTGATCCAAACTGGCTCAGGAGGTGCTCGACAGATATTATGTACTTCTGAGAGAGTGAGAGGTGTAAGATGAAGTTGTCTGAATTTGCAACATGCATGTCCAAGAGAATGTTGGCATACCTCTGTGCTATTTTCATGTACTGTGGCTGAAATTTCTTTACATGTTGTACTTGTGGAAATTGTACATGATCTAAGCACACAGCTCACAAAAACGACCACTCCCATGTGCTTGAAAAATCAGCTTGAATTAGTCCAAAGTACACTATTTTTAGCAGTTATTAAAATAGGGAAAATGAATTTTGCCAGGGTAGGCAGTACCAGCTTCTGAAAGTAAAATGAATGAATTACAAAATATATAAAAAGTAAAAAAGTTATTGACTCTATTTTTTACAATTTATCTTTGAAGTCCAGGAAGTGAAAATGACCAAGCGGAGCTAGCAGTTTTTTGATAGGTGCACATCTGAAGTAAGACCAAGCTGTATACTCTATAACCCAAATTGCACCCATCAATCATACACCCAAATAAAGAGAATTCAAAGTTCTTTTGATAATGCCTAAGATATACAAGTTCTTTTTTAAATAGCCAGGATAACCAGTGAGAAAACCTGGGAAATTCTTTTCTTTAAAAATCTAACCCTATGTAAAATAGGAAACTACAGAGCGCCAACTCAGTCATTTTGGAGAAGTTGAAAATAGGTTTTCCATATTGTTGCTATAGAAACCACACCACTGCAGGAGGAGTCACTCTAAACATAATTTTGGGAGAGCATGTCCTAAGGAACATTCCTGCTAAGTCTGATCTAAATTGGTCCAGCAGTTTATTGAGAAGTTCAAATAGCAAATGGGGACAGGTGAAAGAATGATGGATGCATAACGTACCTGGGTCTTGCCATAAATTCACATAGCCTTCAGCCAGGCGAGGTAAATAAAGAAATAATTGGAGATTTCATGACTGGAAGAAAAGACTACCGTATGTACTTGTGTATTATCCGGGTCCAAATGCAAACAACATAGACCCTGATCTGCTGGTGCATAATGCACTGGCAGATCAGGGTTTATGTTATTTGTTCTACTGATTAGTCCTTACAAACTGCATAGACCCAGATCTGCTAGCACATTATGAGACAGCAGATCTGGGTCTATGTAATTTGCAGTTGGTATCAGCTTATACACGAGTAATACGAGTAATACGGCACAAATGCTTTTAGTGGGAAAATCATAAAAGTGACCCACCTTGACTTCTGGGAAGTTTGCCATTTCCACAATGAAACTCTTAGCATCGTCTCTGTTTCTTTGGGCCTGTGGAAAATAGTTAGGCATAATTAAGTCACTGATACTAGTACTTTTACCTGCTAAGTTAAAATCTATGTATGAAATGGAGCACTGGAACATGCAGCCCAGTCTTATCAATCTAACGTCAACTACCCCCATTAAAACTGTAACCACTCCCAAAACCAGTTTTTAACTAATGTGACCAGCATATTCTTTGTAGCTCGTGAATATGTTAAACAATTGCCTTACCATGAAAATCCACTCAGACCATCCACTTCAGCTTGTTTAGCTTTTTGCATAGTATAAGGCCATAACAATAAAATCAATGGAAACATATTTAATGAAAAAAAACAAAAAAACTATCAATTAATTGTTTTAGGTAATGATCATAGTAACAGACTATAACTTGACAACAAAGAAACTGGAACATAATTAAGTGTCTAAGGAATGTCAAGTTTTTTAAATTTAGTTTAATCTTTCTTACTTCATCTTTCTAGAGTTGGCTTCTGTGTTAAATTTCTAGCTACTGATTCATTTTGATTAATTAAACACACAACAGGATGAGTGTTGTTTTGAACTTTTTAAACAAGTCTTTAGTTCATGCATATACAGTTGTACAAAACGGATTATTAAGAGTTCCATCACCTTTGTCTCTCATTTAACAACAAAAAAAAAAATATAAACTGGGCAACCAATAAATTGACAGACATCAATATTTTTTGAATGAATAATCGATTTATAATTTTAAAACGATCCCAGTAATAACAATGTATAAACACAATTATTACATACTCTGATTTTATCCCACAGACTTAACATAGGAGGTAACTAAACAGTATTTTCCTGTTATTTTGTCATATTAATAATGACATGTTAAATGACATTATTTCATCATCCTTTTAAATTATGACATAATCCAACTTTTAAATATCTTATATGAACTTGACAGATATATTCATATCTATCAAGAATAAAATTATAAAATTCATGAAGTTGAGTGAAAAATTAAATAAAAATTCAGGAATGGTGAGCCATTTCCTCATGTAAATAGACCCCTGCCTTTCCCGCATCCATTTCCTACCCCTATGACAGAGCTGAGTCAATAGTCAAAAAGGTGCATAACTCTTTTGGAAGTAGGGAGAGTACAAGGGCTGGTCAACACACCTATCTTCTGATGATGACCATAATATGTACTAAGCTTCACAGCAATCCTCTGAAAACTGCAAGTGTAGTTGCATTCACAAAATTCTATCATATACTGCACGTAGCTGCAAGTAAACAAAGTAAATAACTCACAAAGATCATGGAGGCACAAAGATCTTTCAATATTTGAATCTTTAGACTATGACCATATTATGTGCACAGTTTCAAATCGATCCTTAATAAAAATGCAAGATAGCTTGCTTTCACAGGATTGTGTCTTACACTGCCATTCAGCGCAGGAAAAAAAGGGCCATAACTCCAACAAGCATTGCAAGAGCACAGTGATTTGTTGATATGAACATCTTCAGATGATGACCATAACATGAACAAAGTTTTGTGACAATCTACTGAATACTGGCAGACTAATTTCATTCATTTACAACATTCTCTCTACATCAACTCTATGTAAAAAAAGTAATAAAAATTGCAGAATCAGTGATTTGTTAACAAGTTCATCATCCAATGATTATTATAACATGTACCAAGTTTCACAGCAATCTATAAAAAAATTCTGAGACTAGTTCCATTCACAAGATTCTGTCACACATTGCATTTAGCTGCAAGACAAATGAACAATAACTCCAATGAAAATTGTGGGAAGACAGCAATTTCTCCAAATGCACATCTTCAAATAATAACCATAACATGTGTCAAGTTTCATAACAATCCACTGTTAACTGTGAGTTTAGCTGTGTTCACAAGATTCTGTTGTACACTGCATTCTGCTACAAGACAAAACGGGCAATAACTCTTTTAAAAAATATGGCAGCAACATGATTTGTTGATATGCACATTGTCAGGTGACGACCTTAATATTTACCAAGTCTCGCTTCAATCCATCAACTGAGTCCCTCAAACAGACTGATGCTCTACTGGGCAAAAAGAATTTCCAGGAAATCAAGATAAGTACATTTCTTCCTTTTAACTGCTGAGTGTTGAAACCATCTCTGATATTCTTCAGTGATAATAAGATTCTCAAATTAGATGCTGTGGTAGACATATTGGATGTTATATTGGCACCAGTTTCATTTAGGACCATCATTAGAAGTCTTCTGGTGAAAACCCCATGTCAATATAACCATCCATTCTGGGAGAGTAGCTACAGCAAGAGTCTCAAGACAGCCATCATGGCAGCCATATTGGATATACAACTGGCACCATTTTCATTTAGGACCTACTAGGTATCATAATAAGTCTATTGGTGAAAACCCCATAACCATCTATTTGGGAGGATTAGAGATTAGGACCAACATGACATTATAAAAAGTCTTCTGGTGGAAACAACATGTTAATATGACTTTCTGTACTGGAGGAGTAATAATAACAACATTTTCAAGATAGCTGTCATGGTGGCCATATTGGACATCAGATGCGCACCATTAGAGAAGAATTTTAAAATCGTTTTTTCCAAGTTTAATCGAAATTGGAGAATGTTGTTGTTGAAGCAACACCATTCCCAGGGGAGCCATCCCAAAACCAATTCTAATAAAGTATGTTCTGTGAAACATTCCTACCAAGTTTGATCAAAACTGGATAAACTGTTCTAGAGATTAAGTCAAAATTAGGTTCTCCCCCTGGTTGCTAGAGGAACCACTCCAGACACAATTTTGATAGACCATGCCCTAAGAAGCATCCCTACCAAGTTTGATCAAAACTGACTCAGCTGTTCTGGAGAAACTGAAATAGGTTTTCCATATGGCTGCTATAGAAACCACACCATTGTTAGAAAAAGCGACCCCAGACATAATCGTGATAAAGCATGTCCTAAAACATTCCTACCAAGTTAAATGACGCAACTGTTTTGGCAAAGATGCTGAAAATAGGTTTCCCACTTAATTGCATGAAGCCACACTACTGCCAAGGGAGTCATCCTAGACACAGTTTTGATAGAGCATGTTCTAAGAAACATACCTACTAATTTTATCAAAACTGGCTCAACCATTCTAGAGAAGTTGAAAATAGGTTTTCCACCTGGTTGCTAAAGAAGCAACACCACTGCTTGGGAACCAACCAAAAGAAAATTTTGATATAGCATGCCCTAAGAAACCTTCTACTGACCTCGTTCAAAATCGGTTCAGCCATTCTAAAGAAGGAGAAACAAAATTTTCCACCTGGTTGCTAAGGAAGCCACACCATTGTTAGGGAATCAACCCAGACAAAATCTTCACAGATCATGTTCTAAGAAACGTTCTTATTAAGTCTGAACAAAACTGGCTCGGATGTTCTAGAGAAGAAGCTGAAAATAGGTTTTCCATATAGTTACTGTGAAAACTGCACTATTGCCACCCTAAACCAAATTTTGGTAGGAACATTCCTACCATGTCTGATCCAAACTGGCTCAGCAGTTTTCCAGAAGAAGTAAAAAAAAAAAGCAAATGTGGATGAATTCACAAATGACAGATGCAAGGCCATGCCATAAGCTCATGGTCTTTGTCCAGGCAAGCCAAAAATTATTAACACCTTTTAAAAACACATGCAAGCATACAGGCTTTTTCTGACGATGTAATATTATTCGAGATTACACATCTCTCCCCCCCCATACATGAAAATACTGAATACCTGTCTCCCACATTATGTTAATGAAAAAGGTAATCCTCGCTTTACTTACTGTGTCTCCAGACTTGTATAAAAGACTTGGCAATGTTCTCTCTAAAACGAACATCGTATCTTGACGAGGTATTCTGAAAATTGAAAAACAGAAAAGTCACTTAACTTACATACTGACAACTGCCATAAATCCCTGATTATCTGTGATAACATGGTCAAACATATAATACAATTTAAAACGAGCAACTTTAATTGCTTGCCATCGCAAATCCTTGCACTTTATTGTACATATTTCCTAATTAGAAACAGTATCAATATAGATATCCATGACACAATTGTCGTAATGCAAACTCCATTTGTGTTCTTGCTTGGACTGCATTATCAAGTTTTGAGAAAAAAATATTTCAAAATGTATATCTTTTGACTATCTTCGAATTTACTAGACCTCTTGACTACCTTGCATGGACTCCAGGGTATCCCTCTTGCCAGTGGTTATTATGTGGATAGCAAAAAACAAAGTTTATTAAATTTCCAGCCAGTAGTTTAGGAGATAGGATAATGGACAGAGGGTATAAATAAATACAATGTAAGATACTGTTTATTACATGAGGAAATCCATCAAGTCTCCTCTATTAATCTGAGTGCTAATAAATATTCAGTCGTACACCTTAAATGACATTATGGGGCTTTGAGGCTTTGGACATTTTCCAATCACTTTATGGGCATGATGATGTCATATCGTACATGTAAGACAATGTGTATGACATAGCTTGATGAAGCATAGTATAAATGAATAAACTGTATACTTACTTGTGTTTTGGACAGTATTCTGTCAGAACCATTCTAAGGAGATTCAGAGCAGCTTTAAAAACCTGAAAAGAGAGATGGATGTGTTGTAATGACTGTTACTTTATGTATACATGTAACCATTTTAAAACTAGCAATGCAAAAAACTTTTTTATTGTCATCTACTCATTCTCATAAAATAGATGGATGGAGGTGACTGATTACAATATATATATCAAACAAGTGGATGTAATCAGTGCTATGAAAAGAATTCCATAGGATCTGAAATCAGATGTCCAGGGTATAGGTCTTCAAAAAGAGATCTAAGTAGGACCAAGATCACTCACCTGGCTGACAGTTGCCTAACAACCATATGTAAGCAGCTGGCCAAGAAATCTGGGTCAGTAGAATGCTTTCTACAGAAATTTCTTCCCATTTCCCCAGGTTGTGTTTATTGTTATTACAAGAGTACTGAAAATGATACATTATGTACCCACAAATGATATATTACATGACCATAAATATTATATTATTTGCCCACAAAGATTTTCATAGTCCTATATGTTGGCACTAGTAGGACATGGTTAATTCTGGAGATATTTGACCAAAAGAATTCAATAACCTTGACTTTTGGTCAAGAAGGTCAAGGGATGCAGTCTTGAACTAAACATAATGTGCTGAAACCATTATTTTCTTATTAGACTTACCATGACTTTGCCCTTTGACCTTTAGACCCCAAAATCTATAGATTTATTTCTAATCCAAGTGCAAGCCATCCACAAAGTTGGTCCAGGTCTGTGATGTGGAACCAAAGTAAGTGTGTGGAAACCATTTTTCTTGTTTCAGTCACAGTGACCTTGATCTTTGATGTTTCAATCACAAAATCAATAGGCTTCTTCCTTACCCCAAGTGCAAACCATTCACAAAGTTTGCTAAAGCTAGGTGTGTAAAAAACTAAAGTGATTACTTATTCTGCAGAAATGAAAAAGGTAACAGATGGATGTACAGAAGCATGTGTGGATGGATGTCATAAAATCATATGCCCCGTCATTTGGCAGTCATATAAAAGTAGGTTTCAAATCTTCTCTATTTTTTTGTATCTCCATCCATATTTGATGACGCACCTGCATCATTTATCCAATACGGAAGGGCCTTTATGCCAGTATGCTTTCCGTCAAATTTTGTGAAATTCTGCTGAGCAGTTTTGGGGATAAAGTTGTTTAAATGTTTCTCTATTTTAGTGAGGGTTGCTATATTTTATGGGGGTTAACATCATTTATATAAATCTAAACAGCCTTCAGCTAGGATGCTTTCTGTAAAATATGGTCAAATTCTGGTAAGCAGTTTTTGAGAAGAAGTTGTACAAGGTTTTTCTCTTTTTACTAACAGCAGACATGTTTAATGATGGATCAGGATAATTTATAACAATTTTAAAGCACATTATGCCAGGATGCTGTCAAATTTTCTATTTTTAGTAACAGCATCCATATGTGATGGTGGATCAGCATCATTTGTATAAACTTGAAAGCCCTTCAAGCAAGGATGCTCTCTGTCAAATTTGGTTGATCTGTCCAGTGGTTTTTGAAAAGTTTAAAATAGCAAATGTTAACGGATGACAGACACATGGCACACACCAGATGCAGGGCAATACTATAAACTCACAAGGTCTTACAGCCAGGTGAGCTAATACTGTCAAGCATATGGAAAATTACAGATTCAAAATTTGAACAAGCATTGTTTATATGACACAGATGCTATATGATGCAATAGAAAGGCAAACTTCTAAGTCAAACAGGGGCCATGACTGTTAAATTTTGTAAGAAAAATGGTGAAATCAAATTTAACCTAGTTCTTCTCAACGTAAAGCCTCATACCAAATTTTATTTCAATTTATTAAGTACTTTAAAAGTTACTCGGTGCAATGAAATTTGTGACAGAATGTGACATGATGTGATGTGACATGGCTGACATACATGGATAACACAATATGCATCCTTGATTGATATGACAGTGGCATCAAAATTTGAGTCCAGCACCAAAGACTGGAGACCCTAATAACAGTGGATCTCACTAACAAAGATTTTTGTCATAATTACCTATTTCTGTGCGGTGTGTGTGTGTGTGTTCCTAACTGTATTAGTGTTGTTAGTAGACATATCTCAAAAGAAATCCTTGCTTCTAGGGATTCTGAATAGACCATAGGACAAAATATTTAAGCAATGTTTTGATACATGAGACACATCCATGCCAACTCAAAAAGCAATATCTAGATATCATATATTTGTTGAAGTTATTCAGAAAATTTCAAATGAGTGAAGAAAAACAAGAGAAAAACAAGAGACAAATTGTCATGTCATTATTTTCAATGACTTCAAGGATATAGGCTTCCAAACTTGAAAGATTTATCAAAATTCTGGGCCAGGACCTTGTGCTAAATGTAACACAAAGGACAGGATGCTTCCTTACAGCATAGACTTTATCCTCAATGGCTCTTTTGATGAGGAATATTGATGCCCTCATCATAGTCTTGGCCTCATCTTTTGATGTGCTTGTTGACAGCTCCTGCATCTGTTTGTACACTGCCAGCAGAGCGTCTTCACGATATGACCATGTCTTGGAGTAAGCTTTGGAAACCTAGGACAAAAATATTCAGAATAAATAAGGGTTATTTCCACTACAATGCTGTTCTGAAGATGGTACTGTGATTTAAGTCATATGACTGTATAAGAAATTTCAAGAAGTTATATGTCTCATCTGCTCCTACGCTTAATACAGAGATGTTTTCTTTAAAATGACCTTGACCTTGCATAACAGTCAAAAAGAAGGAGGGTAGGGATGCATGGATATTAAAGATCAGAACTCACTAATTCTACATTCCAAGTATGACAGCAATCCCTCCCAGGGTTTGGGACCTATGACCATAAAGAAAAATTTGAACCAAAAACTGAACCAAGATTTTCAAACAACTTTGACCTTGTCGGAAGGGGTAGGAGGGATGCATGAAATGAATGCAATTCAGACAATAAGAACTTGATAAAGAAATGGTAAATATTGCTAAAAGTGACCTGGAAAATTTTAAGTAGGCAATGGAAACCTCAAAGAGAAATTCTTAAAATAAACATCAGGCCAAAAGATGGCCTGCATGATTCAGTTGGCCAGATGAGGATCATGGTTTTTACAAGTGTTTTGGACTAAGCTTTTGATGCACTGTAGTTAAATGTTAGAACAAATCATATTAATAAGTGTAAAAATAGAGAAATTCGATGGAAAAGCTGATACTTTATGGGCAGGAATGAGGCTTTTTCATTATTCTGACCCTTAAAATCTAAGTCCAGGAGTGGGAGTTCATATTTTATATCTATGTTTATGATTGGTTATTTTCCACTAACTTTGAAGTTGGAAATAATGGTTGAACTAGAAATGTCTCCATACAAAATGAATGCCCCTGCCAATATGATGCATTTAAAGGGCAAACATTAAAGTGAAACAGGAGCCATAACTTCATAAAATGTTGCCAAAAAAACCAGTAAAAATCAAAACTTTACTAGGATCTTGTTAATATAAAATTTCATGCCAAATTTAGTGTCAATTCATTAAGTTCTTCAAAAGTTATTTTGCAGAAATTGAACGACAAAGTTCTAAGTCAAACTGGGGACAAAACTCTGTAAATTGTCGCTGGAAAATGGTTTAAATAAAATCTGACCTTGACCTAGATCTTTTTATGTACTCAGCCCAAATTTGATTCCAGTCCATGAAGTCCTTTAGAAATTACTGAGTGGAAACAAAATGGAAGGGCAAAGTAAAACTATGGCAACATCTCCATAAAGGTTTGCCAGAAAGGGTATAATCTGAACCTGACCTAGGTCTTTATAATTTAAACCCTCATACCAAGTTTGATTTTAATACAAAAGGTATTAAGTGGAAACAAAATGAAAAGACATCTACATATGTCCACAAACATGCATATAAAGTTAATTTGTCTACGTCAAGTGGATTTTGCTAAATTGTGCTAGCAAAGTTTTATTCAAAAAAGTCAAACTCTAAAATGTTAAAAATGTGTAGAAAATATAGAAAAATTGCTATAGTGGCCTGAAAATATAATCAGGGCATTTATATATTAACACAAACATGCCTACCAAATTTCATTTGTCTACCTCGAGTCAAGTGATTTTTGCTAAATCATGATTACATGGTTTGTGTCAAAAGTCCAAAATGTTTTTAAATCTTTTTAACAAATAAAAAAATTGCTATAATGGCCTAAAAATCTAATTTGGTCTTCCACATCTTAATCCAAATATGCCTACCAAATTCCATTTGTTTAATTTGTCATTTTTGCTGAATCTTGCCTACACTGAACTTTCTTCATATGCTGTTTTGTTAATCACTGTATCGAAGAGAAAACACATAACTAATAAAAACACCCCTACAGCAAGGAGATGCTTCTCCATCTGGTAACTACCCATGCTATGTATCATTTGACCCACCAATTTTATCTCCCTTCCCTTATTTATAATTTCAGGAAAAATAAATAAATAACAAAAAGTCATATATATATATATATATATATATATATAAATTAAAGGAGTTTTTCAACAAATTCAAGGACTTTTCAAGGCAAACCCCCAAATTCAATGATTTTGCAAGGTTGTATGAACCAAGGTTAATACAAATATGCCAATCAAATTTTGTCCAAACAGTTGAAAAAGATGCAAAACATTTTAAAAATAAGTTGCTCATATTCACCGGAACCTAATCATGTCTCGGGACCTATTCAAGGTACATCTAAATATCCAATTCGGTCTGGTTTGGTTTGATAGTTTTTGACTATCTTGTTTACAATAAAGTGTGGTGGATGGACAGCAGGACAGACGGCACAAACTCAATTTGCCTCCCCTTTTAGTAGGGGAAGGGGGAGACACATAATTCTTTCCTGGTCTGTTTAGTAAACTGTGTATAAAAAATCCTCCGCTCCTCGACCAGGCTTCATATATTCAAGTACTGAACATAAACATTTTTATTACATAGAGACATTGACAATTTACTTCAGAAAAGATGACATATAACTACAAACAAGAAAAAGGAACAACAAATGTATTAATATCTAAGGTCACAGAGTATCCTGGCTTAGTCTAGGTCACAGGTGTAGTTAAGAACCATAAAACCAGATCTTTAATGGGTTGAACAAGGGTGACAGCTAAAGCCATGTTTTTCACAAGCTGAATATAAGCAGTAACTCTGCCAGGATACACCATAATTAGTAAGTAAAGGAAACAAACTTTTAACATACCAAAGGTTCACCAAAGACATCAATGGCAGTGGAAGCTTCCCTCAGCTCTTTTTCTGACATTGGTTCTGGTTCCCCAGTTATTCCTAAAAGCAACAACAATTATAAAAAATCATTATTCAATTCCTAAGGTCTATTAGCAAATTTCAGGTGAGCAGTGCGCTGCAGTGTAACTGAGTACTGTACAGTAGACAGAACTATTAGCAAGCAAGAGAACAGTGAAGTGCATGGTGTTGTTATTAGTCCAATTTTGACATGTGTATGGTATTTCCAATGCTCTGTAGTATAGACAAATGCAATGTTGTGGATGGAACACTGTCTATATTTGGTATGGCTGGGAGGAGCTGCAGTGGCTCAGTGCTTAGCATGCCAGACTTGTGACAAGAAGGGTGTGGGTTCCAATCCTGCCCAGACAAAACCGGGTTGGCTACCATTGTGCATCTCTTGGCAAGGCACTTTAGTCCAATTGCTTTGGCATAATATAACCTTTCATGTGTTGATATAACATTAAACATCAAACAAACAAACTTGGTGTGGCTAGATATACAGTAGTTTTAAATGTCTTTATAAAGTGAAGGAGAGAATCGAAGCATACATGTGACAGATCATAAAGATCAAATCCTGAGATGTAAAAAAATCTGATCAGTTGATTTCACTTCAAATCAGGAGAATTCACTTCAAATCAGGAGGATTCAATTCAAATCAGAAGGATTTTCATTGAACCAAGTTTCAGATGCAAAAATGAAAAAAAATAGCAGTTATGAAAAAAATTAAACATATTTAATAATATGATTATGTAGCATGTAACCAAACCAGTACATAATTCAAGAGTATAATAAAATTATCACAACAGTCTGTGCATAATAAAGCATGTAATGTCATTTTTTTTCTATCTGGGAAGTAGCATAATCTTGGTCCCAATTTCTATTTAAACATGCAAGCATCACTATTTATTCACAGAAAAGATTATGAACACATCTCCACCATCAGACATATATATATATATATATATATATATATATATATATATATATATATATATATATATATATATATATATATAACTCTGATACTGATAGGACATTTAAATTATGTGTCTTATTCTTTATCAACCTTTCCAACTCCCATACTTGATATGGGACTAATAAGGTTTTATGCTGGGTGATAACTTTTAGACCTAGAGCTGAAAATTTTAAAGCATCAAACTTACTTACTGTCTAGTTTTGAAAGAAAAACATTTCAAACCACCTGAATAACATCAAACATTCTGACAAACTGTGATCTTGCTTTATCCTGCACCTTGACAGAACAGATTGAAGATATGGTCAGATTTTAAATGAGATCAACAACAATGGCATACAACAGATGAGACTGAAAGAAGTAAACAGTTATATTTACCATCTTGAACTCTTTGTGTGTGAGTAAAGCAAAATCTTGCCCAATATGTATCTTTTTGTCACTCATGCCATAATTTCTTTGTCTTCTAGATTAGCAAGTTGTGAATGTTTAATAAGAAATTGTGTTAAAAAAATGTCTTGCAGCTGCCATTTTTCCGAATTGCCAAATTACTTAGGTGCTTTGAACAACTTTCTTCACAATGTGACACAAGCAGCATGTGATATCGGGCTCATCAAATTGTACTAATAATCAAACAACATTGCCAGTACAGACACACAATGTATATAAACAAAAATTGTTCTTTTTAACTGCTGAGTGTTGAAACCATCTCTGATACTCTTGAGCGGTTACAGGATGTTCAAGATGGCCACAGTCACACCATTTCATTTAGGACCATCATAAGTTAAGGTTACAATCCACAGTTTTCACAAAATTTCACTTCCCCACATGTATATCATCTGCATGATGTCAAATCTTTGCAGTGAAAACTGACCAATACTGTGGCCATTTTGATCTCTTATGATCCAAAATAAAATTCTCTATCTGTCTAGCTTACAGTTTTATCATATTATTATGTCAGAATTTTTCCATACCCATTTAAATCTATCTTTTGAACTAGCAAAAATGTGTCAAAATGAGCCAAAATTCTGTAGTTCTACCATGTCCATGTTCTGAAAAAATGAATTTTCCTACAACTACACTCATAAGGAAATTTAAGTATCTGAATTTGCCTTTCTCTATATAAAATCTGAAGAAAATCTGACTGGCAAAACATTTTTAATTTCATCTAAAACATTTTATATGCATTTATGCTTTTTAAAACCGGGCATTTGATCTGATTGCAAAATTTCACATTTGAATCCTGTGATAATCATATTGAGTTATATACCCACAGCATCTGGTACATATTGAATGCTTAAACAAAACTGATTCATGCCAAACTAAGCAGTCCTGGATTCAACTTTAAATAACACATGATCCTATTTTTCAAATGTTGAGATTTACTTTTTAGAAATTCACCCCTCTGCCAACCATGAAACTGTGTAGTGGAACCTTAAGGGCCCTTACTGGTCCCTTAAACTTTGACAATTAGAATGGTTTCCTCTTTTTCTTAACCCATTTCATATGGGATATGATTCCAGTTGTACTTGACCTTTTCATACAGGTTATGTTTCTGTCGTATGTTCACTACATTTCATCTACCACTTTGCAGAAGTGTGCATTTAACCATGTAATACGTCATTATTTTACATGTACTCTTTTGAAAAGAAGGAAATAAAGGTAAAAAGTACACAAATGCTATATCATGCAGTGACAGCATGTGTTAACCCCCCCAAACTGGTAAAACTTTGATTTAAAATTGAGTTTTAATGTGCAGAGATCAAAATGGTGGTCAGTACTGATGAGGCAAGGGATGGCAGTGATGTGTTTGCTGAATTTGTTGAAAATATAGACAATGTCATGTAGAAAATTGACAGTGGAGATCGTTATCTTTACTTCATCAAAATGAATGAAGTTGCTGCTAACTGGTTATTTCAAAGTTTGATCTCAAACATGACTTTTAACGTGCAGAGATCAACATGGCAGACAGCACTGAAGCAGCAAGAGATGGCAGTGATGTAGATGCTGATTTTGACGTTTTTGACAGTTCAGATCGTGATCTTGACTTTGACGAAACGAACAGAGATGATGATAACTAGTCAGCAGAAAATTTGATTTCAAAACTGAATTTTAACATGCGGAGATCAAAATGGCAGACTGTATTGAAGCAGCAAGAGATGTCAGTGGTGTGGATGCTGATTTTTATGAAAATATAGACACTTTTGTGGGGGAAATTTATATTTTAGGCAGTAGGGATCGTGATCATGACTACATCAAAATGAATTGAGCAGATGATAACTAGTTAATTGTCATTTTTGACTTGGATATTGATGATGATAAAGACTTTGATGGTTTTCAAGCTAACTGAACATTTGAGAACTCCACTGCTCATAAAAGTTTGCCCGTATACTGACATTGGAGGGACAGTTATTCAACACCAAGACGAAGCTTTACTTTGTCATTATTTTGATCTGAAATGGGATTAAGATATTGGGCAGCATTTGGTTACAAAAATAAATCTTTACACAGAACAGAAGCACCCATCCTCTACACCAAAATGGATGCCTATTAATATTCCAACAATGAAGGCATTTATAGGTTTCTGTTTTTGCATGGGTGTTTTATGTTTCTCATCCATGAATGATTACTGGGGACAAAGAAAAAATATGATGTTCAAGATTAATTTCAATAACATTATGACTCATGATCATTTCAATCAAATATGGAACTACTTACCTTTAACACATTTTTGAATTATAAATCATGTAAAGTAACTCACATTTTTCAAACAATTACATTTGTACAAATATAAATATGTTTGCATAATATTATGAAATTTTACTGCATTCCTGGAAATGGACCAAAATAAACCCAACAAAACTCTTATATTTTTACATTAGAATTTATTATTGAATAAAAATACTGAAACAAAATCAAAAGCTTTGTCGATTTTCCAGTAAGGATCTGTTCTGCTTGCTCTCCAATTCTCATGTGAGTAAATTTAATACAATTGTTCCTTAATAACTTTTGACATTCTTCATGGATTTTTATTATTTTGTCACCATCTTAAACTGTGAAAAATTACCCACATTTCATACACTTACATATAGGAGGTAAAATGAATATTGCAGTTAGGTTACAAAAAAATGTAAAGCATGTTTTTTTAGTTTACTTAACTTTACTTTGCACTGAATTATTTTACATCTTAAAAATCTATGACTTAAAATTTTTTTAATGCTTTTAAAAATGGTATATAAGTTTGACAAATTATTTGAAAAACCTGTAAGCCCCAGATTGACGCACATCACTGCATTCTCTCATGCTAATGCACCACTGACTGAACAAATTTCCAGTTCTACACAACTGCCTGTCTGATTGGGCTTCAGTATGAAAAGGGTTAATTCTTGTGGGGTTTTTTTTTAAAACCATGGTATAAATTTGCTTTTGTTTTAAGATAATTATTCTTTCTGCAACACATAATTTTCACCCGTTCAATTTGGTGATTTTATGAAATTTTGGTAGTTTTGCATTTAAACCTTCCTCCGGTGTCCAATGCCTCAGTAAGGTTATGTATATGCTTTGTTTGGAGGTCAGATAGCACCTATTTCATTTAGAACCAACTATACATCATAAGAAGTCTTCTGGTGAAAACCCTATGTCAATATGACTTTCCATCAAGGAGGAGTAGCAATAACAAGATTTCAAAATGGCTTCCATGGTGGCCATATTGGATATCTGATCAGTGTCATTTTCAATTAGGACCAACTTAACGATTTTCAAGCTGGCTGTTATGGCAACCAGACTGGATCTCCAAGTGGTACCACCATTCATGGCAATCCTCCAAGTAGTTTAGGAGTAGTGATAACAAACTTGTGCTAATGAACAGATGGACGGTGGGCAATGCACAACTGGTGATCCCATAAGTTCTTCTGGTGTATGACAAGTAAATCCAAATAAGGACTATGGAAAAATACAGAAGCTATAAGTGCACAGAAAAGCTAACCTAAGTTGCCTGCCTATACCAAGTTTCATGACTATTTAGGCAACAGCATCTGAGAGACATGTGTAAATATTAGAGGTTAATATTCAGTAACCCATGCCAGAAGACAAAATACTACTGTAATACCTGGGATGTTAATATTTGCTCTTCTGAATTTTTCTTTTAATTCTGTGTCTCTCATTCATGAGACCTTTAAGGCAGAAAATGAATGTGATGGATCAAACTGAAGTTCAATTACAAGAATACTTCCAATTATTTAATGCACAGTTTGATGTCTGAATTGGCATGTAGCATTAATTTGTTTTGACATGGTATAAACAAATGAAGGTGGACCCCTTTAACAAGAGCCACTGAGATTCAATGAATTTTTTCATGACAGAATTTCTTTAAAGATTGAAATAAATGTACAGTAAACCTGTCTAGTCGGACAATCCCTTCTGCTGACAAAAAAATAATGATCTCTCAAGAATTGTGGCCTCTCAATTAGTTACTTTTTACTATATTTACATCCGAACTTGTCAGTGTATTATCTACAGAGAGTCATTAAATCCAAGTTAAATAATTCAATGGGTTCCTATGTACTGTATATACTCGCTTATAAGTCAGATCTAACTGCAAACTGCATAGACCCAGATCTGCTTTCACATAATGCGTAGGCAGATCTGGGTCTATACAGTTTGTTCGGAGCAATCAAAAGAAAAAACAACACTGACCCTGATCTACTGACACATTTTATGATGGCAGATCAGGGTCTATGTTGTTTGCAGTTGAGCCAGAGTTATAAGTGAATATATACAGTATATCAAATGCTATGAATTTCAAAATGATGATATTATGCTTCCTCAATATAAATACTGTTCAGAGAAGCCATAAAAGTGTACTGTGTTTTATAAACAAGGTTGCCTCATACTGGGGTATGTTATAAATAGCATAACTGCATTCATGCCTAAAATGGGATCCATGACAATACCCATGTTACATAATGGGCAGTGCTATAATGAGGCACCTTATAGTGAGGGATCACTGTATATTGTGTATGACGTTCCAAATTTAATTACCAGCACTGGAGTCATCTGGTGGCGGATCTTGTTGCTCTTCTATTACTGTAGGTCTGAAAAATACATACAAAATGTGAGAGTATTTTTCCAGGTAAAAACCAGCAGATCCCATATTCTACAGAAGTTCAGCAGCAAGAAACACAAGCTCAAGACTGAACCTCCACTACAGAACCTGGAATACATCTACCAGAAGGTCAGACCCCTAACCTCCAAAAATGAGCCTGGAACACATCTACTGCTATGTCAGAATTCTAACATCTACTGAAACTGGAGTACATCTACCCATATGTCGGACACCTAACCTCAACTACAGAACCTCAGGAATACATCTACAAGTACTTCAGACATCAAACCTCCACTACTGAACATGGAGTACATCTACCAGTATTCAAACCACCACTACTAAACCTAAAGTACATCTATCAGTATTCAAACCACCACTACTGAACATGGAGTAAATCTACCAGTATTCAAACCACCATTACTGAATATGGAGTACATCTACCAGTATTCAAACCACCACTACTGAACCTGGAGTCCTGTACATCTACCAGAATCCTAACCTCCACTACTGAACCTGTTGTGCATCAACCAGTATTCTAACCTTCAGTACTGAACCTGGAATACTTCTACAGGGTTCATACAGCTGTTGGTAAAAAAGATTCCAGTTGTTTTTCAGACTTTTTCCAGACTGGTTTGCAATTTTTTTCCAGACCCCTCTGGTACATGTATTCAAAGTCTGTCTCACTATAAATGAGCATGTGGTATCTGCATGATCTAAAATAGGTCATGCGTTTTTTGCCACCCACATTGAGCCAATGTGGTATCTGCATGATCTAAAATAGTTAATGCATTTCTTGCCACCCACATTGAGCCAATGTGGTATCTGCATGATCTAAAATAGGTCATGCGTTTTTTGCCACCCACATTGAGTCAATATGCAGCAGCCAACACCCCATCCAACTCGCAAAGATAAACATCAGTGCAACACATGAATGTGTTCAAGAAACAAAAATAAAATTAAACACAGCAACCTGAAATTCCATACTTTTTCCCGACCTTTAGGGCAAAATCTTTATTTTCTATACTATTTTAAGATCTGGAAAAAGCACTCTTTTTTTCCCATACTTTTTCCAGATTTTCCAGACTTTGTATGAACCCTGCTTCTACTGGTAGGTCAGAGAAACTTAACGTGAAACAAGTAAGAGTTGTGAACCTGGAGTACATCTACTGCTATGTCAGGAAAATTGAACATGAAACAAGAGTAATTAGATTTGTGAAACAAGTGTTAAATGCACAGACTCCATGCAGCAACTGATGCCAAATGAACAATACATAAATTCTGCCCTGTCTGATGTAACCCCCAATCAAGCCCAAAAGGCAGTCCTTTTTTAAAGGACTTTTTTATTCAAAACTTGAGTGCAAAGAAGACACCACATCTTGCAGGACACACTAAATGTTCTATGACTTTTATTTCATAATGCAAAAAGTTACAGAATTTCCAAATTTTCAAACTTTAAGCTATAACTTGTGTTATGTGATCTAATATTTTTTAGAATAATGGGCATGGCCATCAGATCACAAAGCTGTGTTAATCTTTTTTAGTACAACTTTGTGCAAAACTTTCAACTATTAGCCAATCACAATGAACTTATAAAAGTAAAGTTCTTTGCAATGGACTGAGTTTAAAATTTCCTAAAGTTTTAATGTTTTGTGATCTTTGGATCACATAAACATTTTTTCTGTTCTGTCGTTACATTGTTCTTTGGACAGAAAAAGTACACAAGCACAACTGACCAACTAAAATTTTCAATAAATTACTTTTTATCAGTGATCCCAGTGGACCATGGACCAATTAGTTTCCAAGCCACCTGACAATCATTACACTATCACCCCTGTACCGCTTGTTTGTCCGAGTCTTGCTTACCTAACTCTGACACTTTCATAAATATCAATATTAGCATATACATATTGATCTTGACATAACTTGTCTCCTTTTTTTGCACAATTTTTGGCAGAATTTTCTGCAGTGATGTTGATGCATATATGCAATCTTAATGAACTTGATATGCTATTGTATAGGTGATGCATAGTAGGGGTGAAACGATTCATCGATATATCGATGCATCGATACTTTTGCCATATCGATACACATATCGATACAAGAGGTGAAGAATCGACACAAAATGATCTCTACCCTATATAAGTTACTTTAATCTTCAGCAGTCATGAATAATTATTAGTCGTTTGCCTTTTTATTCTTTAAACTGAGAATCGATAATGTATTGTATCGTAGGCTTTGTATCGTGAATCGTATTGATACACGGCACAGGTGTATCGTTTCACCCTTAATGCATAGTGTATAGGTGATGCATTGTGTATAGGTGATGTATAGTGTATAGGTGATGCATAGTCTATAGGTCAGATGCTCCTGTTATGTCCTTAACACCTGACAACTCTAATCATCAAATTGGATTTTTATGGAGAAAAAAGGTCAGAGAAAGTCTTTAAAAGAAATGATATTGTTATTCAGTTTTTCAAAGAGGTCTAGGTAAAATTCTTAGTCTGAGCAAGTTTAAATGATGAGAAAAACAAATGTCAGCTAAAAAACTGGTTACTTTATAGCCTCACCAATTTTTTTTATATGAAATGGTATAAAGAAAGTTATACAGATCCTGCTGACCAATGGAAAAACAACTTATTAAAACAAAATTAAGCACAAAATATGTGTGCATTATCAGCAGTAATTTGATTCTGCAATATTAATTTGTTGTTACACAGTAAAACCTGACTTGAAAGATGACTGATATAAGAGTCCACCAGTCTTGCAAGACCAGGTTCTCAAAGCACAGATTTATTGATTATATAGTGTTATGACATGTCATGAGAGATGACTTTTCTTGAGAGACAATAATTTCTTAGCAGAGGCGGTTGTCTTTCAAAGCAGGTTCTACTGTATAACAACTATTCATCATTCATTTTAATTCAAGAAATTCATCATTACTCTTAGAATCTGCCTTAAACTTCAAACATTTTTTTTCCCACTGTAAATAAAACATCTGATTCTACTAACTCAACTGTTATATTTAACTTTAGCAGGTTAAAATGGGTGATTGATAACAATACAGATAAGGTAAAAAAATTTAGCACAAAGAAAAGGCTTGCATGTTCTTTGTGAGTAATCTAATGTGGTTACATAATTATGCACATTTTATAAGGGCATGGTTCATACAACTCTAGAGGGGTTTTTTTTGCAAGGACTTTTCAAGAAGTTTTCATGGACTTTTTAAATTTTACCTTCTCCATGTGTTACTTTGTTAAATACCATTGCTGTATGTCATTTGATCCGCCCAAATTTATCCCATTTTGTTTAATTATTCATTATTTTTGGAAAATACGTAAATGAATACTCTGAATTTGAAAAAGTGACACATTTTATTCAGTTTTAATGTTTTGCATTCCCTTAGATAAATTCAAGGAGTTTTTGGCAAAGTTCAAGGAGTTTTTTTGGACAAATTTAACCATAAAACCAGCTTTTTGCAACTAAAAGAGTTTCAAGGTAACCCCTCAAATAATCAAGGATTTTTCAAGGTTGTATATAAGAAATATGAAGGGGAAGTTTAAACAGGACATGATACACTCATTGGAAGATGTACACCTTCAGATGTTGGTGGCAATCAGAGTACATGTAATACAATTAACGTATCACCATATGTCAGTCAAACCCTAACAAATGCCGATACCTATGGACTGCTGACCAATACTATCACTGGCAAAGGTGTGAAGCATCACATGATTTATAGGAGTACTTGAAGCTTGACAGTTATTCATGCCTAATATCCATCACCTTGCTGACTGCAACTATATATTATATACAAATTCAAATTGTCATAACTTAAACATTTTTCAACTATTTTTCATTACATTTTTCAGCATACACTAAAATATTATTACTGATTCTCATGTGGTAAGTGTCAACATAATATACTCCAATCTGATATGATGTGTTATGCTAATGAGTAGAAATCACTAGAAATCATACAATGTAGTCGCTCGAAAATGTACATTGTCACTAGCATGTACAAAACATGCTGCACATCAGATACGTCTTACACTAGGATTATGCCTTTGTTCTCTACAGATATGGAATTAATTTGAATCTTCAAGGAGTTGAAGCCAAACATGAGAGCAAAATGTCTAATTCACCAAAATGCTTGATGCTTGCAGTTTAAGGTTGTGACTACCCATAAAATGTGAAGAAAATGTCACAAAAGACACAATTATTCCATATCACTTAATATATACTGCATAAGTGATATACCAACAGGCCAGACTTTACCAATCTTGAGATCTGTGTCTCTTTTAAATTTTATAGTTATGCTACCTTACAAATTTTGAGGACATTTACCATATATACTCATGTATAACCTTATACCAACTGCAAACTGCATATACCCAGATCTGCCATCGCATGTGCCGGCAGATCTGGGTCTATGCAGTTTGTAAGGACTAATCAGTAGAACAAACAACATAGACCCTGATCTGCCGGTGCATTATGCGATGGCAGATCAGATTCTGCGTTGTTGCATTTGGACCCGGCTTATACACGAGTATATACGGTAATACAAACCAAGATCAGATTTTTTATTCTGAGTCACTACCCAACAAAACTTATGAGTCTTCAAGTTGCTACCAACATATCTAGTTGTACATCTTCCTTGGGAGTCCGATATGATCAATATTTATTATACCAGTAGCTTACATCAATACTTAATCTATACTATTACTCATTTTTAAGTAAATGTAACGATTATTTATAACTTAAGTTTTCGGAACAAACTTAAATTTTCTCACTTGAATGGAAGTATTGACCTCAATTTCACCAACTCATGTTAGAGTTTAAGTCAAGATTTAAGACATTTAATCAGTCATACCCAAATCAGACTTGAATTTAATCCAATGAGATTGCTGGATTTCAGACTCAAGTTATTAAAAGTCTTAATTCAAGTTGTGTTTTGCAAAATTCATGCTTGGTATTAAAACACCCTAATGAGCCTACCTAAATACATGTAAAAACTATCAAAGTATGCACAGGATGAGTTTATACTTTTTTTTCTATTTTTATTGAAAACTATAATTCCAGTTTGGAAACAAATTGTACAAACCTTCAATTTTAGTATTTTCCAATACTAGCATAATGCTCACTATAAAAGATTGTATCCATAATTAAAATATAAGAAAGAAGCAGCAGCAGCTCAGTTGGTAGAGCATTGGACTTGTAATCCAAGAGTTGCGGGTTTGATACCCATCAAGGCTAGCCTGGGTCAGTTGTCTCGATGTGTCCTTGGGATAGGCACTCTCATTTCCTTGGCATGTTACAGCCAATAACACATTCAAAGTGCCATTAAAACCACACAAAAAAGTAAATAAACAAATAAATAGCAAGTCCATTCTGTGAAGATTTTTCATTGATTCTGGCACAAAAATGGCTGGCAGTTCATTAAGTAATTTCCAACTGTAGGTGTTGTCCACAATGTGAGACCCAGAACACAAAGCAAGTGCAGGGCAACTGGAACACCCCTTGCAGTTCAACATGGATGTGATCAATCATCACTGTTCATCTAGTAAACTGTAAGAATTGGTGTAGTCCTACCAAGTTTAGCTTTTCCAAGTTATTAATTTGTGAATAAATTATATAGCTCATGTAATTCAGGTATGTTGTTCATTACTAAAAAAATAGCTCATATATATAATTATCACAGAAAAATGCCAGAATTAGTTTCTTTACCACCAACTACAGTGTTGACACAGATATGGTAAAAAATTACAAAGCAATATCTCCACTTGTAGTTTATCACTTATTTACAAAAGACAGTGAAGTAAGAAAACAGGTCACAATGACCTGCTTGTTCAACATAATTTTGTACCGATATATAAGTTTAAGTAGTATTTGGTAATGTTGCTGGCAAAGTATTAAAAAAACTCAACTAAATCAACAAACTGGACAACCAAAGCCTGAAGAAAAGGCCAAGTGTCCTCATTTAGATTGACCTGAAAAATATACATGATTTAAGACAGTAACATTTAGTACACTGAATCGCATAAATTTGGCAGATAAAGGTCAAACATTCATGATAAAAATAAACTTTTAAGAACCAAAACACTGCAAGAGAGGGGGAGATAATCAAAGGAAACATTTAAAAGGCATATGCACATCTATAAAAAGAGTTGCACAATAAAAGCCAGATAGGTAATTGAAAAGCAATGAAGTTTACAAGAAATAGATGTAAAATTCTGTATTCCAATCAAGGGCCATAACCCTGTAAGAATGGGGCACAAACAAATCCCTCAAAAGTCATATCTGTACAGATATAATGTAGAAAATAAAACGACTCAAAATGAATGCAATTATTAATTTTCAATTGTTGGATGAAGTAGCATATAAATTGATCCAAATTTAATAGCAAGTAACCACTGAACATTGAGAAAGTAAATAACAATGTACAGTCTAAAAAAGGCTACAATTATCATGAAGACTAAGAGCGCATTGAAATAAACCCTAGTGTTATGACTCTAGGTCTTAAAATATTGAAAGTGAAACCAATAATGTAAGTAAAATCAAGAAGCAATTTATTTCTAGACAATTAAAGTGAAAATTCAAAAGACCCTTACAGTAATGTGAATTAAAGTCCAAATAATCCAATAATTCCAAATGTCCTAATCCCAAGTCCTAAATATAGAATATTCCGAATGAATTCCAGTAGCCTTGAACAACCTAATGTGCCAGTAGTCTTGAATGTTTTGATGTGTCAGTAGTATTGAATGTCTTGATATTCCTGAATATTGTAATCCAGAATATCTTTGAATGAAATCACATAAATCCCAAAGTCAAGTATTAATTCAAAATGAGAAAGAGCACTCTTAGTAATTCCAATGAATATTTCAAATAAATAATTCCTCTCTGAATTTGCTCTGATTTTCACAACTATAACATCTCATTACTAAAATAAATTCCTTAATAGACTGATCTTTACGACATGAAGTTTAGCACAGGAATGATCTCCTGCTTACCAAGCCTATATAAATAAAAAGATAAGTCACCTGACAGAACATTCTAAAATATGAGTAACTCTAATGGAAAATCACTGTGCGCAGATGACTTTTCTCACATCAAGACATGGAAAGTTCCAATCTAAGTCCTAAATGCTATGTAAACAAGACTAACCTCAAATGCTGTAAATATGTTGTTTACAAAATGACCATTAAAGTACAACTTACCTCATGGACACATATTATAAATTCAATATACATAACACTAGTACGTCTAATGCCACTTACCTGTTCATATTTAAAAATACATATTAACCCATGAACATGTAGCTTTGGGGGGGGGGGGTACAACAAACTGTAATTATTTAATGCTTACCTGTTATTATTGCATTGCTATTATTTTCCTGGCACTAGTCCCCAGTCCAAGAACATTATTCTCTCGTCCAATTAGTAACTGGAGGTCTAGAAAAAAAATCCAACATGATCCCAGTCTGATACCTTAAATCATTTCCAACAATTGGAATATCTTCCTTCTTTGACTTGGACCGAGACTGAAGGACATCAGAGCAGGGTAGGATGAGGGAATTAGGCAATAATAGCAGGTAAGTATTACAAAATTAAAATTAGTTTTACCCCCCTTTCACTACATTTTAATAGCAGTAATACATTTCCTGCTATTATTGTGATGCTGAATTTGCCAGCCAGGTGGGAGACTGATGGCCTAAGATAAGCTGTCAAGTGAACTTACCACTGTTGTCAGTAGGATGTTCTACTGCCAACTGAAAGATGACTTGACAACTTGCTTGGTTGATAAAACTGGACCCAATGCATAAACACCCTCACTCTGGTTCACCACTGAATGAAGGTAAAATTATGAGAAAGTGGGGTGAGAATGCCAAAAGGTGGCTTTTATGACATCATCCAAAAAGGAGTTATTTAAAAAGCCCCAAGATGCAGCTATAGCCCTGACTTCATGGGCTTTGATTTTCATGAAAGAACTATCTCTATTAGTGAGAGACTGATAAGCTCTTTTAATACTCTGAATAATCCACCTGGAGATGATGGCTGTTGAAATATCAGAAGCACCTTTTAAAGGGAGAAAAAGATGCTTACGATCCTATCTTTTTCCTTCTGATTTAGCTAGATAGAACTGTAGATTTTTAACTGGGCAAAGGAGTCTATTTTGATCATCTGCAGCACAGAATGACTGAGAGAGACTGAATAGTTACCGTATATACTCACGTATAAGCTGAGTCCAAAGACAAACAACAAAGACCCTGATATGCTGTCACATAATGCACTGGCAAATCAGGTTGTATGTTGTTTGTTCTACTGTTTAGTCCTTACAAACTGCATAGACCCAGATCTGCCGGCACATTATGCGACGGCAGATCTGGGTCTATGCATTTTGCAGTTGGATCGGCATATACGCGAGTATATACGGTAGTTACCATTGAAACATAAGCAACCCTTTTTCATTGACAAAGCATGAATTTCACTCCTTCTCCTTGCTGATGCTAGGGAGAGGATGAAGACTGTTTTAATAGCAAAATTCTCACAGGAAGCTTCACTCAAAGGTTCATAAGGAGATTTAGATAGCAACGAAAGAACACACGCGAGGTTCCACCTTGGCATTAATGAGTAAGAGACTGCATGGTATCTGGAGCTCAAAGTACCTGATCAGTTCTGAAAGATGCGGGACTGATCCTATAGTGGAGCCCATAGACAACTTAAGAGTGTGCGAGATGGCTGTTCTATAGTCCTCAATGGTGGATACTTAGAAGTCTTTTTCAAGACATTTCCTGCTGCAACAATTACAGAAAATTCTCCACTTGGCACTGTGAACCTTGGAGGTCGATTGCCTTCAAGCCTGAGCAATGCATTTGGAAACTCTGCTTGAAAACCGGTCCTGGTGGATAGATCATTTGAGATGAGCCAGGTGTGATGGCAGAGGATTTGAGTGTTGTGCACAAGTGACCCTCTGTGCTGTGACAGTAGATATATATACAACTCATTTAGCCAAATTTTTAGCTAATCTCACATGAGACCCTCATGGCCATACAACATTCTATACATGTACATAATATTTATAAAAGAAAGAAAGAATGAACATATTAATTACAAGTTAACGTCACGCAAATAGTTCACTTAAAACTATTTATGTTTATACATCTGCATGAGTGTAACGTGTTTGTAGCTGACTTATGCATACTCACAAGAACAAAGAAGGAACTGTTTGAATATTTGGCGAGAGACATTATATGTTTAGGTAGTTGAAATAGCCTGATTTCAACATAACAACACTGTCAGCCTACTTTAGTTCAAGTGGTAGCTGATTCCATTCTGAAGATCCTGTATATGTAAAAGTATTTTTCAATGCTTTATGCTTTAGTTCTTGGTCTTGGTAGTTTTAAACACAGGTTTTATGCTGATCTTAAAGAGTACATAGAGGCAGTATTGCTAGCTATGACAAGCATATCATTCAGGAAAAGAGGTGTTAAATTTTGAAGGGTTTTATAGACCAAAATACATCTATGATATGAAAATCTTTTGTAAGAAGGGAGCCAGTTTAAAGAAGACTTAAACATGTCAGCAGATGGTGTCATTAGATCGATATCTAGTAAAATTCTAGCTGCATGTTTTTATTGTTTGATTATACGATATATTATTTTGTGTGCGTGAGCCCATTACTGTGCAACAGTGGTCCATAATAGGTAATATGTAAATTGAATAGAATAGTTTCCTTGCATGAATTGGTAGATATTTCTTCAGTCTTTGCAGTAGTGTTAGTTTGGAAGCAATTATGTTAAAGACATGATCTATGTGATGATTCCAAGTTAAGATATCATCAACATATACTCCTAGGAGCTTATGGCAATCCCTTCCTCTGACTGGCAGACAAAACTTGGTACCCAGTCCAAAGACTGATGCTCAATGGCGCAAGTTGATGAGTGCTTGGCGACCAGTGTTCTGTGTTCAGTGACCAGCATTCAGTGCTCCATGATCAGTGACCAAGACTGAAAATGAAAGATCAGCACCATACACCATACCCAGTAATCAGTAACTGGTGACAGAAACTCAGTAAGTGTCACTTTGGGACATCGCCTGGTGACCAGTGTCCAAGCCTGGTGCCTGGCACCCAGTGACCCATGACAGACCTTCTATGATTGTCACTAGACACATATCCCAGTGCCCAGTGACAGACCTTTTAAGACTGTCACTGGACACTTTTCCCAATGACTAGTAACATATCTTCGCTGACTATCATCTGACCTTCATCTGAGATCTCCCCCTCACTGCCTTTTTATGCCCACATTTGCCAACACCTTGAGGCATTATCAAATCCTTAAAGGAAATGTGTAAATACAACAATGAACTGGAAAAACAAAAGGGTAGGAAATACTCATCCTGACACTGGTTACTATTAGAGGGAAAAAACACAAGAAGCACCGATTCACTAGTGATGTACTCAAATTTCTCAAAATCAACAAAAATGGACACAACAAAACAAAAATAAAGCAAGGACTGGGAAGAAATAAACAAATACAACACAAAAAAAGGATACATTTGTCAGTAGAGATGCCAAAAAACACCTAAACTGACTAAAAGTTGGGCACCCAAGAGACACATGTATAAATGCACAAATCAATGGAAAAGAAGGAAGATATTCTGATTCTCAGAAGTGGACTAGGGTATCAGACTGGGATCATGTTGTTTTTATTCTAGACCTCCAATTATTAATTGGAGGAGGGAATAATGTGCTTAGACTGGGTACTAGCAACAGGAAAAGATATGGCAATGCAATAATAGCAGGTTATGTATTACTGCAGCTATTATATACTAAATTAATGAAAGATATTGAAGAAATAAAAATAATAAGACTTTTAAATGGCTTCTGAAGCAGCCATTTATATAAACATTATTTAAGGTAAAAAGTTTGATTTCATCTATAACCTCTCAATCTGCACTGGGAGTGGGGTGGGTGAAACTTCTAAAATGTCAGAAATGGCAGTAATAGTTGCAGATGGAATAATAATTATGTAAAAAAAAAAAACCTTGATCGAAGGATGCTTTAGAGAAACCTTGTAAGTCTACAAAGAGAGAGAGAGAGAGAGAGAGAGAGAGAGAGAGAGAGAGAGAGAGAATCAGAAAGAAGTTGTTAAAGGATGTACAGCAAATCATTCATGCAAAGCCACCAAATTAAGCTGACTAGGACCCATACTCTTGAAACTTTGTGAGAATCTTCAACTTAAGCTCAAATTTCTAAACAAGAAAAGTGCCAATGATGTTATGGCCAGACTGCAAATCTTTGTGATGTCTAAATGCTATAGCATTTCTTATATAGCATCCAATATATCAAGTTAAAGTTTTTTGCAATAATAGTGTCTAATAAACTGAGCTAAATGCAAAGGGTAACACAGATCATCAGTGCATGAAATAAAGGTCACAGTGACCAAGTTTTGACTGAAGGGTGCAGTACTGTTCATTATGCATCTACATACTAAGTTACAAGACTGCAGGAAATATTGTCTGAGACACTGAGATAAACACAAAGAGTAATGTAGGTC
This sequence comes from Margaritifera margaritifera, assembly GCA_029931535.1. Classification (NCBI taxonomy): domain Eukaryota; kingdom Metazoa; phylum Mollusca; class Bivalvia; order Unionida; family Margaritiferidae; genus Margaritifera; species Margaritifera margaritifera. The sequence goes on from JAQPZY010001172.1 coordinate 1,401,315, forward strand.
AGTTGAATTTGAAATACAGGTTAAAGTGACCTAGATTTGACTTATGGGTGTAGAACTCTTCATGACACACCCACATACCAAGTTATTTGACTCTGCAGAAAAAAGTGTCTCAGAAACCAAGCTCAATGCAAAGGTTAAACCAGGTCATTGTGGTGGGAAATATTGGCCACAGTGACCTGGTTTTGACTGATGGGTGTAGTATTCCTCATGATACATCTTCTTCCCAGGTTACATGACACTGCATGCAACAGTGTCAGAGAAACTAAGCTATGCATAAACCCGAACATAGAGAATTGAAGTGTAATGCAAGTATAAATCACTGAATGATGAAATATAAGTCACAGTGACCTAGTTTTCATTGATGACTGTAGTACTCCTCATGAAATATTTACATACAAAGTCATGTGACTCTACAAGAAATAGTTTTCAGAGATAAAATGACCTATGTGCAAACCCTAACCTCAGTGTTAAAACCAGACAGATGAACATCTGCAATTCATACTAACACCAGAATTGCTTTTCAATCCAGCCAAGAATCAGGACAGATTCTTGGAATACACCCAACCTGGAATTCATAAAACTTTTAAAATAAAAGACTATGATTTTGTTTCTCAATACTCAATTGTTTGAAATAATAGTTTTGCACAAATGAAAGCTTTCAAAATTTTTGAGAATGTTCTTGAATTCATCAATATGAATAGGGTTAATTATTTCACAAACTAGAAATTAATTTAAATAATAATTAATAATTAATAATTAATTTAAATGTGATGTTTTGTTGTCACCATGATGGACAACATCCAACTGACATGGCCAGGCAATGATCATGGAACTTGATGACGACTCATTGATTGACTGACTTTGGAAACTCAATCTTGAACTCAAACTCACTTTATGAACTCTAGGCCAGATTAAATGAAATTCAGTAATCAAGGAGAACTGGTTTAAAAAAAAGCCAGCGAGTTTTATGATCCTGACTTTTCTCTAAATAAAGCTGTTGAGTGTCCAGTTTTGGAACTTTGAGCTCAAGTTAAAATGCTCAGAAAGTTTTGTGAATACAGGCCTATATCTTCTGCAAGAGTAGCTACATCCCGATTAAAACAACATCTGAAAAAAGGGACTAAAATGGTCACTCAATACATTACATGTACATTCTACTTCTACGTGGACAGACGAATGGTTACGTACAAGTGAGCCGCATACATTGTGGACCGCGTGAACTTTTTGGGCATGCTTGCAAAAACAATATAAGACAACTTTACAGCATACAATGTGTCTTACAGTAATTCTGATCTACACAGAACATTATACCATGCAGTGAATTGTTGTGGTAACTGATTAATTTTAATAGTACAAGTAGACCGTAACCTCTAATGAAAAATGACACAAAAAAATGAATTACTCCGTAGACTCTTCTTAATAAATACTTTTGGTCCTGTAGTATAAGACTAATTCATTGAATGCATATTAGATGCTTATGGGGAAAATTCCACAATGACATTTGGAAAAAAAAGTATAGAACTGTCTATAAGCTATTTCTGGATACTATTGCAAATACATTTAAACCCACTACTGGTTATTGCCTTAAGGCAACCCAACACAAATTATAAAAAAATGCTCAACCCACCCCCACCCCCCTGGACTGTAATCAACAAGTACATAACTTGCCTCTACAAAACTTTGAGTAGTCTCCAGTAGCCACTGTAAAAATTAATTACCATGCAATTTTTTTTTACATTTTAAGAACTTTTAATCAGCACAAGTAGTATTGTGCTGACAAGATGTTAAACTACATACATACATACATACATACATACATACATACATACATACATACATACATACATACTGTGGCAGAGCATAAAGACAAAACAATACAAAAGAACATTCTTTTCTATGATATCAAAGTAGAGGCACTTTTAGGTCACAGGCGAGTAATTATTTTATGAGTTACAGAGTTAAGCCTATGTGTGGTGGAATATTAAATACTGTATTTATAACATGTATAAGATCGTTAACTAGCTGAAAATAAATATTGGAAAAAATTTAACATTAATGTCAATTTTTCAGAAGCCTACATTAGGGTAAATTGTATTATTTAGTAGGTTTGAACCTAAAACCATTTTCATTTTATCACTATCAATGCACGGGCACTACTGGATATAAATGAGGAGATCTCTCTGGGGCTGGATTTTTTTAGTGGGCACCTATGTGGGCATTTAATTTAAAAAAATTAGCCATGCAGCATATAATTTGTATCCTTTCAAAAATTCCTCTTGGATATATCATGCATGGGATGCAAGTCTTGACATGAAAGCATAGTACTTTGGGCAAACATCAACATTACGGTCTATGGGAATTGAATAAGTTGTCTGTGCCCTATAGCAAACAATACACCCAGTGGAAAAGGACCCAGATAAAATATGTTTAACCCCTTTCTCACTTATTTTATCAGTCAGTTAGGGTGAATTTGTTTCTAATTTTAGGAATAAATTGTCTGTTATGTAAGTTTTAGACCATTTTACTTACCATACCAATTTATTTTTAGTCATGCTGGATATTAAAAACAGGTATCCCAGGATAGCTTAATAAAATGCATTTTTTAGGCAGTGCTTTTAATAACACTTCTCCAAAAAATTCTATTATAAATTTTCAGGCACATATATTTATGATTAACTATTGTCCACTTTCAACAGTGAAACTAGATGATTGTAATTATTCAAGGTTAGGGAAGAAAAATGTCGTTTTTATACTAAAGTTTGTCTAAAAATATTGCAATTTCCCATATTTTGTCATACCAGGTATACCAACCTGGACAAAACTGGAGCTCTTTTTGCAATAAGGGTGCAGTACATATCAAGATGCATCTCCTGTGCAAGTTTCCTGATTCTAGGAAGGACAGTATGCATAGCAAATGCCAAAAACTCATGTGGTCCTGACCAAAATGCGAAGATTTCTTTTGCCGTAAGGGTGTGGTAGTAACAGAGATCCATATCATCATAACTTTTACAATTCTAGCATGAACAGTGCCTGAGAATTGAACATCAAATGCAAAATGTAACCCCAATGAAGCATAAAATATGGGACATAATGACCTATCTCTGCAATGAAGGAGTTACAGTGCTCATCAACATGCATCCCCTCACCAAGTTGCCTGATTCTCTATAGGACAGTATGTACATAGCATGCAAAAAACCTACGTGGTCATGAGCTAAATGCTAAAACTGAGCCTAAGCCAGTAAAATATAAAATTTAGGTCACAGTGACCTTTTTTATACAGGTGTGGTACTAACAGAGATGTATACAATCATCTAGTTTAATAATGCTAGTATGAACGGTTAAAAACAAAATTTAACTAAAGTCAGTGACATGTGAAATATGGATCATAGTGACCTACTTTTGTGATGAGAGTGTAGTGCTCATCAAGATGTATCCCCTCACCAAGTTCTATGATTCCAGGTATAACAGTATGTACACAGGGTACAACAAGTCTGAGTTAAGTGCAAAACTTAATAAAGAATGTACTACTAATGTACAGGTATGTACAAAGTTAGCCCCCTTATTCCCCTCCCCAGATGAAAGGTTGATATGAAACTGTTGCCTAGGAACTAGGAAGAAAGAATGGTTGAGAAGCAGTGAGGGTGTACATAAATACATGCTTTTATATGTGTGGATGCCAATGCTGGTGTAGTACATAAACTCTGATCAACTTTGCAAAAGCAAGCTAAAAAATTATCTTGTACCAATGTGGAATCAAAGTGATGGGCACTAGTGCTCAGCTTTTATCTCTGTCTCATTATTAATGCAAAGCAAGCTTCTGAAAGACAGATTTGTGCATATTTATATGAACATTAACTTACACCATCAAGGTAAACAGCAACTGCATGTGATACACTTTTTTATTTTGCTACTGCAAGTTATTTACTTGTTCACTTTTTCATCTTGTTGTTTATTAAATGCTGTCAAAATGTTTCACATTTCTATTTCAAAAAAGGAAAAAGAAGGCATAGGACTGAATGTGGAGAAATCTTAGGATAAGACCTTCAAAATGTAAAGTTTATATAATTATAATGCAATGAATGAACATACCGTATATACTCACGTATAGGCCGAGTCCAAATCCAAACAATATAGATCCTGATCTGCCATCGCAAAATGCGCTAGCAGATCAGGGTCTATGTTGTTTGTTCTACTGATTAGTCCTTACAAACTGCATAGACCCAGATCTGCCATCGCATAATGCGCAGTCTGCCGTTGGTATAGGCTTCAACGTTAGTATATAGGGTAATTAAAGTATACAACTCTCACTCGTTATAATGTGGTAGTTGGGGTCCATAACTGTCGATGATGTTATGTATCAAACTGCAGAACAGCAAAAATGATTTTAAAAAATTACGAATGTGTATGTGTGTTGGGGTGAGGAGGGGAATAAACAAAACACCAATCAAATGTGTAATAATTTTAGTTTATGTAACTTAAATATATTTTTTCACTTCATAGTATTTCTGCAATTAATTTTGTTAAATAATAATGTTTTAAAAAGAAAATAAAGATGCAATATTAAGCTTCATGTTGTATTCTTTCTACCCATATTGGCATACATTTCACAGATGAATTCAAGTACAATAGTTTATTTTTGGTCATGGGGTCCATAACAGTTCCATGTTATATCTATAATCACATTATAAATAAGGGCATTATAATGACGGATATCTGTAAATATATCCATCTATAATTCTATGATATGAGTATCTTTCTCATAAATGTAATAGGTGTTTTTTCTGGGAAAATGGACATCCTATAGGCAGGCATTTTTTTTTCTTCAGATTTGGTATATATACCTTGTGAATTAAGAAAATGTGAATATTTCCAGTGCATAAACTATAAACAACACACTTGCATGAACATGCAAGTGATAAGTTGACATTTACAAACTGTAGGTTCATTAGGTACAGTATGAATTTACAATGAAATTTCCCTAAACTGGCATTTTCTATGAACTGGCCATATACTGTATTTCAGTTCAAATCAAGCCATTCTAGTACTAAACAAACCTATTTAAACTGGTCACCTCTATCACATGGCCAAAATGCTTTGGTCTTTACAATGTACAGCTTAGAGATGTTTTACTCCATGAGGACGGTAGTCTTACTACTGCAGTGACTTACTTTATATAAATAAACATTTCCTATCTACCTATGTAAGCTTTTGATATTATGTAAAAGATATAATAATGACATGAAAGTCTTCATGTAATAAAAGCACACTCTTTAAATTAGGAGTGAAAATAAAAATATGTCCATATGCACAGATGTCCAGAACAATATTATGTACAGAAGGGCAAAGTTCCGAGTCAAACAGAAGGCTTAACTCTGCAACATTTTGCTGCAGAACAGTGAAAATCAAACTTTACCAAGGTCTTCATAATGTAAAGACTTCTGTGAAGCCTTTAAAATGTTACAGAGCGGAAATTGAAAAGCAAAATTTTTCTAAGTCAAAGATGGGCCATAACTCCATAATCTTTGCCAGAAAACAATAAATATCGAACCTCCTCTAGGTCTTTTAAATGATAAGCCTTATATTAAATTTGGTTTCAGTCCATAAGTTCTTCAAAAGTTATTTAGCAGAAACTGCAAGGCAAAGTTCTAAGTCAACCAGGGGTCATAACTCCATACAATTTACTGTAGTGGTCATATTGGATGTCAGATAGGCCCCATTTAATTTAGGACCAACTGGACATCATAAGAAGTCTTTTAGTGAAAACCCCATGTCAATATGACCATCCACTTAGGAGTAGAGATAACAAGATTTTCAAGATGGCCACCGTGGAGGCCATATTGGATGCCAGATCGGCACCATTTTCATTTAGGACAAACTAGACATTGAGATGAATGTGTGCATAAAGTTTCATCTCAATCCTCCAAGTAGTTCTTGAGGAATAGCAATAACAACTTGTACTAACAGATGGACAACAGATGGTTGAAGGCCAGATGGATGACAGATGGATGACAGATGACACCAATAGGCTATAGCATTCGCTCTTCTGCCCTATGACCATTAAGGATAAAAATATACCTGCTTGATTTCACGCTTAAAATAAAAACATCATTTCATGAATTAAGATTATATAACACCAATGTCCACACAATTTCCATAATTTTAATTTTGAGCTGTGTACTGAGTAAACTATCTCGAGAGGACACTCATAAGACAAATTTCTGTCATCTGTCAAAAGGTGACATTTATGCAGAGGTTGAATATAAAAGTGAAATCACAAAAGAAGTCATAAATGGTGTCCTTTATTAACAGGTGGCCTGCCAAAGACAGGTTTTACTTTATTACACAAAGACTTCCATGTAACAGGATATTCTGATACTATGAGTGATATATACAACATCAATACTTACTTGTTCCGATATGTGGGTATGACTCTCTCATCATAAGGTGTTTTTGGTGGAGGCGTAGAAGGCAGTGCTAGGTCTTTACTGTTACAAGAGTTTGATATAAGAAAGCTTAGTATATAGATAAGCATATACTTAATGTGATATGTAGTGCTACATGTATACTGTGGTCATCTAACTTAAATTCTGAAATATCTGAGAATGTACCGTATATACTCGCGTATAATCTCAAACCAACTGCAAACTGCATAGACCCAGATCTGCCATCACATAATGCATCGGCATATCTGGGTTTATGCAGTTTGTAAGGAGTAATCAGTAGAACAAACAACATAGACCCTGATCTGCCAGCACATTATGCGACAGCAGATCAGGGTCTATGTTGTTTGCATTAGGGCCTGGCTAATACAAGAGTAAATATGGTAATATCCTTTCTGATTGATCCAATGTTGAAATATGTGGCATTAAAACCAACAATTACTGTGATTCATTCATTTTCATGGAAACCAATTTTATTTATTTTGCAAAAACTGATATTTGCATCAGTACATACATTTGTGGATTAGTGAAGGGGTCCTGTTATATCCAAAGAAGGATCATTTTTCATTGGATCATTAAATTCCAGGTTTGCAGCAACCACAAATTCTATGAAAATTGATACCACATGAAAAATAGTGAAAATATAGTAACTGTCCGAGATACTGACCTTATTCTGATGTCACGGCACGCAGTGATAACATTTCTCAGTAAAATATTGTGAAAAAAATATGTAGATTTGGGAATAAGTGTAACATTTGAGAATTTGAGGATGTTCATTGTGATTTCAGTCAGCATAAATATGTATCTATGTTTTACTAGTGTTAAAGTAAAACTCAATTTGCAAAAGAAAAACCACCAAGACTGTCCGCAATACTTGAAAATAATGATCTTGCATTATCTTGCAAAATCTAGAAATTCTAAAACGAGACACTCACTGCTGGGTGATTAATATTATATTCTGGCCTTATTTGTACATGTAAAAAAACACATATACTACATGTAAGGCATAAAACATGTTGATTTTTATTTCAAATATCTAGTTATATAACACAAAACTAACAGCTTCAAATGAAGCATTAACGATTGATAGTTTCTGATTTTCTTAAGTTAGTCAATCAGTAAAATCATAAATTTGAAAAAAATATTTTTGTTATTTACATTTAAGTTAAAACAAAATTATTTCAAATTTTTCCAAATTGTTAAAAATGTAAATTCATAATGCAAAATGGAATTTCAACATACTAAATGGAATCATGTCTGTGGAACTGAATATCAGCTTGTATGAAACAAAAATTTGCTTTCCTAATGTGGCACACAAATATTGTTAGTTCCATGGTGATAGAGCGCATTTTCATTTGAGATGTACCACTGTTTTTAGTGGTTCCATGTGTTAACTCAAAATATTGAGAGAATTATAATAGCAAACTAGTAATTAGTCGAATAAAAAACAAGTAACTTTCTGTTTCATGATATCATAACTTTCTTTAATTATACAATATTTTTTTACGGGAAAATATAAAAGCGCTTCTCGATCATTTCGATGCATACAATATATTTCATGAAATGTTGTATTTGTCAGTTTACGCTACTATTTTAAGTATTTCACTGCCACTGCATCTATATCAAAAACTTCTACAGTGATAGATTTCTTTATAATTTTCATAGCAAGGTGATTTAGTTTGATACAGTGTTGTAAGAAGCTGACAAAATTTGGGACTCGGAAATAGTTTTAGGTGGGCAACAAGTAGCGTCAAGAACACACACACACATGAATTGAGTATGTATGATAGGTAACTAAGTAAATTATGTTTCACGTTTTTTTAATCTTTACTAAATGTCTTGATTAATAATACATTATTTACTTCCATTATAAACTAAAATACTAACCGTTATACAATTTACATTAAGGTAATGAGTCCAGCCTTCGTGATGCAAAATGGAATTATGTCTGTAATTAATTTTATTATTCTGCTTACAAACAGATAAATTTATTAGTAACATAATAGACTTAGTTTCAAATAATAATTGAAAGCATTATTTGTTTTGATTTCATTTTGCAAACTGATCTAACTTTCACAGACATGATTCCATTTTGTATGCTGATATTCCATTTCATATTACGAATTTACATTTTTAACAATTAATAAAAACTTAAAATAAAATATTTATAACTTTAACTTAAATAAAGAAAATATTTTTAAAGTTCATGATTTTACTGATTGAGTAACTTAAGAATCAGCAACTATTAATTGTCAATGCTTCATTTCGCATGCCAATTTTCCAGTTTGCAACACAAATTAATATGCAACAGCACTGAAAGCGATGACTGCTTTTTACCTTTAACAATCAAATAACCTAATGTCTGCATGAAGTCTGAAGTAAAATAGCATTAAATATTTGGAAAATTAAGAAAAAAGGTATAGTTTACGATGATTCTGTTCCGCATGTACATTTAAGTAATGAGTTGTTTTCATATAATGAATGTCTTTGTCGCCAAAAATAACACTTATTCCCATTTGAGGCATTATGATCAAAACATGTAAATTATTACAATATCTTGACTACAATTATAGCAAACACAATATTTATATTTATGTTATTAATTTCAAAGGTATAAAAATAGAAAGAATATTTGTATGGTTCCATTTTGCATGCCAAAATTCTGTTTCAATCCATTCATAAAAAAAACTCCATTGCGCATTTAAGATCTACTGCATATATAAAGAAGAAAACAGAAAATGGTGCACCAGTTGAGGTTGAGGGAATGGGCATATTAATTTGCCAAGTCAAACCTGGCTTTGGAGCAGGTGTAGATGGAAAGGTGTTTGATATTAGTTACAGGTGCTTAGAAGTTTAGTGTCCTTTTTCTGGACCAGGAATGTCTATTGAATAAGCCTGTGCCCAAAAACCATTTGTTTGGTTAAAAGTAATGACAGAACAATTCAGTTAAATGGGAAACATGACTAATTCTTTCAAACAGTAGCAACTATTTCCAATGCCGGTCTCCATTTCCTGGTCAATGTAAACAACCTACACCCAGCAGTAATAGCCTTGTTTTGATTTTTAGTGATTGATATCAGGAAAGGCAACTCTTCTGACATGCATAATGCAAATTGGGTCTATTGCTTTGCTTAAAATATATGCAAATGCGCTGCTTATTTACAGTTATTTGCGCTGCAAAGTCAAATAAAATTAATAAATGAAAAATTTCTAAGACATTTGCTTGTATTAAAATGCAATAAAATATTCATATCATAGATGACCACATTATGAAAACTATGCTACATAAATTGGCTTTGCAAGTGAAAAATCATATAAACTACATGACTTTTTGTAGTGTCGAATCTTTCGTACCATTTATACTCGGGTATAAGCCGGGTCCAAATGCAAACAACATAGACCCTGATCTGCTGTCGCATAATGCGCCAGCAGGTCAGGGTCTACGTTGTTTGTTCTACTGATTAGTCCTTACAAACTGCATAGACCCAGATTTGCCGGCGCATTATGAAACAGCAGATCTGGGTCTATGCAGTTTGCAGTTGGTATCGGCTTACACGCGAGTATAGAAAGTAAGCTGTGCTGCATATAATTTAGCATCTATGGCAGAAAATAATTCCATTATTGTTAACAACAGGTAACTACTCTGAAATTTCTACCTTTAAACTATGTGAAATCTACAAGCTAATGGAATACAACCTACATGTATATACATGTGTGTAAATATTTGCATAGGTGACTGTCACAATGCATAAATTTGATAAATCCTTGGAAAGTCATATCTTTCGTCATATCAATGCTACTCAAATGACAACTGATTGATAACCATGTCAAATTAATATGTAGAGAATACAATTATATATAGTACATTCCATCATTTGTAGACCCATAACAGTGTTTATGCAAACATTATGTGACATCAAGTCAAGTACATGTACATTCAAAATTTCTTTACACACACTCCTAGGGGGACCTGAAAATCCTTTGGATCAATGGAAGTTTTCTGGATGTACAAATGTAGATTATACTAAATCTGCACATTTGGAGGGATATAGATGTGGTTCGGATAAATTGTTAATCCAAATGAACAAAGATAAAGTGGACATTTATTACTTTAGAACAGGTGGAACCATTTCAATCTTTATAAATGTTACCAACATTTAGAAATCTTTTTTCATCCTCTCTTTTGCAAATGTTCATCCTGTATAGAAATAATATATTTTATGCTAGTCTGTGAATTAGTGGATTTTGAAAAAGAAATAATTTTGATAATTTATTGAAGGGAATTATGAAATTATTACTTTTTTCAATTTACATCGATAACATTATGACCAAAGAATTTCATCTGCCATGTTGTCAATTGCTTCGTGCAGTGATTAGCATGATGACATGTCATGCAAAAGAACCATGTTCAAATCCCACTATGAACTAAATTTTTTTTAAAAATTCAAAGTATGTGCTTTCTTACCTTGAATTAGGAAAGAGAACTATCATACTACTCATATTGTATGTGCAAATGTGCTCAAAACACAGCAGAACATAAATGGCAAACAGCTGACATTACCGTAAGAAATCTGCTACTTCAATCTGTTATACACTTTAGCTAGCCAACACATTTGAAAATAAAATAAAAAGAAAATTTGCTTGTTCTAAGTGAATAACAGATATATTTCATCTGGAGGGTGAAACACTCTAATATTTACACCCACTCAATGAAATATATCTGTTATTCACTCAATACAAGCAAATATCCTCTATGTACAATGAGACAAAAAAGTTGGGGAAATTCAGAGTGATTAAAAAAGCACTATACATTACTACAAAAATCAAATAAATTCAAGTAAATATTCTCAAAGTTTACAAGAAGCAATAAAAAAATATATAATTTTTATCCAGATTTATATAAATGGCCAAGCATTTTCAATGTAACCTAAAGGGACATGGCCAAACATTTTCAATTCAACCTAAACGGGTAGGAACAAATTGTTATGCTGATTGAAGATAAAACTGAATGAAACTAATATAAGCATATCTTGACTTTATGAAGCTGGTTCCAAATGCAGGACTTTATACAATACCTAAAATGTTGAAAACCACGACATAGGGAATAATTACAGATATGAAAAAAACAGGACAAAAGTGGTAGACATGAAGCTTCTACTAAATCCAAACATGATGAGAAAATGATCTTTCATAATTGTATAAATATGTCATTCCTTCCAAAGATATACCCACTAAGAGTCAAATCTGTGGTGACAACGGAGCTTTTCAGTGTAAACTTTCTGTGCGTACTGAAACACAAAAGTTACAAACATGTAACCAACAGAACCATGCCACAACACATTTTTCTCATGTGTAGAACAAACATACAAGTAGACAATTGAAAAGTTTAAAAAGTAGCATGAAAAACAGTAACAGTAACCCTGGCTATCTTTTCTCCTTCAACAAATAAAACTGCCAGCATGCCAGAAGAAGCTTGTCACTTTTAAAAAGAATTAGTTCTTTCCAAAGCCCAATTTTCTTCAAATTGTTATCGGTAATTGCCCTAAACTGCCCCAGAGAATGCTTATTTTCCATGTGATGTTTGACACTAGATTGTTTTCAAATTTAAAACGAGCAAGGTGTTACAAGAAGCATACATAATACACAAGTGGCTGTCTCTCACCAAGAATTGAGCTTACATCACACATATTCATCAATTTATACAGTATTTGCAAAGGATTCATATTTATAATGTATACACATCTATTCATATATTAGTGACCATCTTTTACAAGACATGGCACCGTATTCTCGAACCTTTCTGTGTACAAGACCCGAGTTCAAGTTCAAAACCACAAAATCAAATGTGATACTTGGAGTACATTTTCATCACTGAAATGAAGCTGCCAAGGTAAGAGACCAAAGTTGAGATTATCGTGAAAGTTTTATAATTTTAACTTTATTCTAATTAAAGCTACAGACCATTGCAATTTGCAGACTTTGGCCGTGATCTTGAGTTTTTGTGCTTAACTAGTTTTGAGAAGACAGACAATAATCTCATAGTTACAAAATGTTTTAAGTATGTAACTAAAGCTCAAAGAGCTAAAATCAGATTTGAAACTTGGAATATATTCACATTAGAGAAATTAAGAATGTCAGCAAAAGAGTAAAAGTTTCATCTGTTCCTGAAAGTTCTATGGTTATTATCTCTGCTAAAATTAAAGAACAGGATGTAAAACTTTTAGGCTTGGAATCTGAGACTGAGTTTCCATGAAGAGTTTGGAGAACACAGGACAAAAATGTGCTGACACGACAAAAAAGTGTACAGTGTTTTCTCCAGGACGTGCAATTGTGCAAATTGCTGGCAAATTTAATGCCCCCCAAAATAAGCGAAAGCATGAAAATTGCACACAGATGATATGCTGTAAGCCTAATGAAACCTGTAACTTTCATTAATATAAAACAACTCAATCTGATCATTTAAGCTCGTGATTTCTAGATCAACTTTCAAAATCAAACACTTAAGTGACACTCTGCAACTAAGCAATGAGATGCTGTCACTGATTATCTAGCAATTAAAAGCATTTTACCAACTTGGCAAGGTTCAAAGATGGCCGACATGAAGTTTTAAATATTCGGTGGTATACAGTCTCTGCTATTACATGTAGTTTTAATGTATATGACTGGTGCCATCATCATAACATGGTCACTGCTGCTTTGTGGATAATGAAGATAAGCAACTTTAAATTTTATCTTTATTCATTTAAAGTTATTTTTTTATCACACACATATTTGTTGCAACATATCATATGAAGTCTTTTCATACAGACTGTTCTCTTTAAAAAAATGCTTCCCTTCGTCTCTTAAAAACTGACCCCTTATAAAAAAGTCCAAACAAGATATCCCTTTGTGTGTGAAAATCCTGGAGAAATCACTGGTGGAAAAATATTTATTGTGCCAAGTGATCAGCAAGAATCAATCATTGATGCATAACTGTGTGTATATACATATATGTATGTACACACACAGTAGTAAGGTAGAGTCAAAGATAAAATGTTCATATCGATTATATTGGGTTCTTATGCTGTAACATTAGTCTATTTACCATCAAGTTTAATTCTATTTCTGAATCACTATTTTTTTTAAAAATTCAAAATATGTTCATACGTTTCAATGTGTGACTTTAAACATTTTCCATGTTTAGTTAGTAAACCATCCCCACATGGCTATTGTTTTTCTGTATAGACTCAGAGACAAAACATTTTGTGTTATTTACATTTATACATGTCTGTTTTATAATTCTCATATGGAAAGAAATCATGTATTCTATTTTTAATTCAGTGCCTAAATTGTTCAACTGTAGCAACTAAATTACTCCTCTTTATTAAATTTAAATGTTAATGGTAAAGCCGACTAGTGTACATTACACCAGGCATACTTCCAGGCTTGAACAGACTAAAACTGATTTCTGAAATTGAAGAGTAACAATCTGCAAATTTCTGTATATTACCTTTGGATGCTTATAACTTAAGTAATGCTCATACTTTGCGGCATGTAATGAAGCATTTTACACAAGGGTAATATTTAGAATACATGACTGCTTTTGAAATTTAATATCAATAAAATCATGTGATAAATACATGTGCACATATTCAGTAGCAAAGCCAACACAGGGCACAACCAGTGGAACCAGTATTAGGTGTGGGACACATGATACTCACTTATGAATGGGTAGGGGGCGTTCTTCATAAGGAATAACAGGTGGAGGTGAGGAAGGGGATTTCTGTGGACTGTAAATTTGTATACAATGAAAATGAATTTGATGATTCATTAAAAAAGTCAGAAAATGTTGTGATTTAAATTCAAACAACTATATATACTCATGGACAATACATGCCTGTATGTAAACAGCATAGAATCAGATCTGCCAGTATATATACACCTGCAGATCCGGATTTATGTTATTCATTCTTTCTATGATTTTAAGTGTGAATACAAAATATGGGCTATGCTTTTCACACTGATAGATGTATACAATAGGTAAATAAGGCAATAACAAATATTTGTGGTGGATACGACTGATTGGATTTCGCAGTGCTTGTGAAGTAGACATTATGTTTACAGTAATAAAACTTTCAAAAGACTCATGTAACTCTATTCATTCAAAATATGTGGGATTGACTATGGTCCCTGATTGTCTTAGAAATCCTCTATACAAATAGGAAGCTGGCTTAAGAAAAAAAGTCAGATTAAAAGATAGACCACCACTGTATACAGATATTGGTTGCCAGTATACTGTATTTTTGAGCCGATTAAAGGTTTTACTACTATTTAAAGAATGAATGTATTGGTAACTACCACAAATCTGGCAAAGTTTAGCACAAAATAAGGTAGTAGTGAAGATAATCTGGTAGATAAATATCTTAAATTTTTAGGGACTATAAGGACCCATTCTGGCCTGAAAACTTAAAAAAAATAGAATGTTTAAAAAAATACCATTTAATTTTGTTGGATATTAGTATTTGCAACTGTAAATGATGTCATAGAGTGTCGGAAGTCATACAGAGTTGCATGCCAATCTGGTCGAAATCCAACAAGCGGTAAAGTTATGCTGCAGAAACCAATGTAGAGACGGTGGGCAATCATGGGACATAACACCGGTAAATGATGTAGTGAACATCGTAATCATTCAAGGAGTCATCGATATCAATATAGAGCTGCATGCCAAATTGGGTTGAAATCCAACAACTTTTAGTAAAGTTATGCTGAAGAAACCAAAGTCAAGAGGATGGGCATAACACCTGTAAATGATGTAGCAGAACTCAAAATAGAACTTCTGAGATGCAAACCCATAAACACGCCCATCAGAAATTCTAGCATTAGTTTTTGGGAATCTAGAGAGCCTGTCTCGAATGAATAACAAGTTCATTCAAAATAACAAACTTGTACACTTTTTATACCGTATATAATCGCGTATAAACCGGGTCCAAATGCAAACAACATAGACCCTGATCTGCTGGTGCATAATGCGCCGGCAGATAAGGGTCTATGTTGTTTGTTCTACTGATTAGTCCTTACAAACTGCATAGACCCAGATCTGTCAATGCATTATGCGATGGCAGATCTGGGTCTATGCAGTTTGCAGATGGTATTGGATTATACACGAGTATATACGGCAATCATATCACATCTTCCTAAGAGCCTATGCATACCTCTACAGTCAGTAACAATTAAGGTCCCATGAGAAAAAATGATGTATCCATTCCTCAGATTCCAAAACTTTTAACTCCTTCAACTTATTTGGTCAACATAATACCCATACACATTAGTTTTCCTCATGAATTATCTGTATCTTTCTTTTCTCTTCATCTCTACAACTACCTATTTAGAGTCTAATCGACTGGTTTCTTGTCAGGTACATACTTTTTATATTGAGAAATTAAATTCTATGTACCAGTCTATCATATTGGTGCTTTAGTAATTTTCTTCCTAACCATGTCCACATAGAAAATTTGTGTTCAAACTTTAATCACCCAAAGTTTTGATTTTCCAGAATTTCGTCAATATAATTTGGAATGTGCAATTTTCAATAAAAACTGTAATAATTCCACAAAATCCATAATGGTTGGTGTCTCTGGAACTCGTCTAATTTCTCATCATTATAGAGCCGTATGCAATATCTGGCTGAAATACAACTATTCTTGGTAAAGTGGAGCTGCAGAAACAAATCTTGTTTAGGAGAACAGGCAATCAGATACCATAATTCCTCTCAACAATGACACAGAAGGCTGGAAATTAAATTCTTTTGAGATCTCAACAATATAAATCTGCATACCAAATCTGGTAAAAATCTAATGATTCCCTTCTGAGCAAAAGAGCAAAAGTTATAAACAAAACTGTTGATGGATGAATGAAGAGACATTGTGATTACTACACTATAGGGCTCTGCCTACTTCATTCAGCTGGGTCCTAATAAAATGGAGTCTTCTGTTTATGTACTTGATAAAGAACTGTGATTACAAAAAAGGATTTAATTTTTAAAAATTGTATGCAGCATGTAAGTTCCCGCTTATTATCTCGGAGCTGGGGACAAAAACACCAAGAATAACGATCCAAAACTTCTGAGGAGCAAATTCACCTTAAAATGGGCATGAAATGATTAGCTATGACCAAAGGTATGATAGACTCAAAGCAAAAATAATAACTAACAGAATATAGTCTATGGTTTTTTTTATACAAAACTAAAGCTATTCATTATAAATTATACTGACTACCTACTTTTTAATGGCTGGTAGTGGTCTGTCATCATAAGGTGTTCTGGGTGGGGGTGAGCCTCTGGGTGGGGAAGGTGTCTCTGACATCTCCATTAACCGAGGTGGTGTTGGCTGTCTTGTTGATTCTGAAATTGAGCAATAAGACAGTTACTGATTGCTGCATTTCATGTGCATAAACACCGCACAACCAAATAAAATACCTAGAATACTACCATGAGCATCAAGATCATACAATGATGTCGGTGTTGACCCACATACACACACCCCTGTCAATATTCAGGTCTCTGCTCTGTGTACACTTGGTAGATCTTACTGTATTTGGTTTGGTTTGGTGCTGTATAGCACAGTAGCACAAGTAGATTATTTAGTGCCAGGGGCACGTGGAGTATATTGCCTTATCCAAGGACACAATATGGTAGCTGACCTTTCTGCATAATTAAATATCAATAAAGATTTGGAAATTGCAACATTAGTCACTAGTTGTTTCACTGTTTTTCTCATATCCAGCCATCTTGCTTCCATCAGATTTCTACTGTTCACAATAAAAACAATGATTGTGTTCTAGACCTACTTCTGTGCCCCGAGTGTCATGACCTTGGCTTCTAACCTTGGCTGACACACCTGGCACAAATATCGTGCAACTTATTTCAATTAAGTACACCCTAAGATAATGAATGCCTCCAACATGGCACAACATTCAAGTATAAATGAATGTCAAAGTGTTTCATTTATAATGTAATAATATTAACTTTCAATCAGCAAATAAAATTTGATTGAAATAGGTTGAATCATTCTAAATCTATGAAACAAAAACAGAAAATGGCTCTCTAAGTAAGAAAGTATGAGCTGACCTGGAGCAATAACTCTGTCAAAAGCTGACTGAAGAAGTTGAACAACAAATTTTAATTTGACCTACATATTACTTACACAAATTTTTATCCACATTTTAAACAATTTATCCTGAAATTCTGAAGCTTTTTAAAGTAAATGATTACCATATAACTTGCTTATAAGTCGAGACCAACTGCAAACTAAACAGATCCAGATCTGCCATCACATAATGTGCCAGCAGATCTGGGTCTATGCAGTTTGCTAGGAGTAATCAGTACAACAAACAATATAGACCCTCATCTGCTGGCACATTATGCGATGGCAGATCAGGGTCTATGTTGTTTGCAATTGGACTCTACTTATAAGCGAGTATATATGGTAATCAAATGTATGGGTAAGTGTAATAATGTATGACCCCTTTAGAGAATGACAGGACTCATAAAATCTTTCCATACATTAACATGAAATTCTTAAAGTTTACTTTTCACAGGCAAAGGTACAGATCACAGTATATTTATCAACATCATGAGCATAAAGCAGTTCAAGATTGCAATTTTTCAAAATAAAATACAAACCAACTTATGAGGTCAAATATGGATGTTTCTGTTTAAACTTATTTTTTCATCTTCCATAACTGTAAACCCCATTTTCACTACTATAAATTTATACTGCATCATTTACAAATAACTGGATTTAAAAGTACAGTGTATGACCCTGACAAAAGTTAGTACAGGTATTACCATTACCTGTCCCTAACTTGCATGTGGAAGCAACGTATTATCAGAACAAAGAGCTCACTAACACAGAGATTACAGTGCAGGAATTTGCGATAGAATATGAAATGAACAGTGATCCAGTGGAAATTTAAGAAATTGAAATGACTAATGCTACACCTATGGTCATCAATAGATAAAAAAAAGAAAACAAATGATGACAATTATTGAAAACAATTATGAAAATACAGTGGATTCAAACAATCTTGGCATATTTTCTAACTTTAATTATCTAAGCCACACTGAGAAAATAAATACATCAGATTCCCCTATTTTTAGTCAAAAATATCAACAATAACTCTTTGAAAAAATAAACTGCAGTTCTTTGAAATGGTATATAGTAGACTCTGCCATCCTTAAATGCAACCTCATTTTCTCCTTATATAATATTTCATCATGTTCTACTTGTTATTTGTTCCTATTATAAATCTATAAATAAACGGTTTAATGAAGAGATGTGTTTGAAGTTCAAATTTCTGTACCCTATAAAAGGGGACAATTTGTTTTTCAATCTCATGCTCCCTCTCTTTCACTTTCAAGTTTGCTAATTTTTCCCCAGTGATGTCTAAATGATGTCTAAATCCTTCTCTCAATGTTTAGATGGATTTATAATCATTTGATTGCTTGTAATATGCTTGGTAAAACATTAGAAACAACAGTAGGATCTACTTGGAAAGATCTTCATGATATTTCCCAGTCTGACACAGTATAATCAGTAGATCCCTATTTTTCTGTGTCAATATTCATTTAGAAACTAAAGAAAAATAAAAACAATAAACTTTTATTCTGCTTTTGATCAGAATTTGTGATCATACATTGTACAAAATCAGTCATTTGCACTTGAAGTCATGCTATAAATACACTTCGATGTTAGTGGCTGGTTGGCTTGTTCTAGAATGACATTACACATAACAGCAATCTGAGCCTTAGTCAAGGCAGGTAATGCAGTTAGTAATTTTTGGACAATCTAACTTTCTCTTAATTTTAACAGTAAATTTCCGGAATTTTGGTTGGAGTAAGTTTTACTGGACAAACAGATTTTTAATCTATACATAATTTTTCTGCAAAAAGCATAAAATTTTTACATTTAGACATTTTTTCCATAACTGACTTTTAATAAAGTGATAAATACCAAAGACTACATGCAGGGCTTAATATTAAATTTACATCTACTTGCCCTGTTATTTGCCCAAACCTATTTTGGATCAAAATGAAAAGGAAAGAAAGAAACAGTAGTAAAACTCACTGCCAAAATTATTAATAGATTTATTTCTATGTAAAGTTAACACAATTATTGAAATGTAAAGTTGACGATCTAGAATACAGAAAGATTAAAGATAGACCTGTTCAAATTGTATCTATATAAACATAAACTTCAAAAACAGAAGAATAAAAACTGTATTTGATTAGAAATTCTTTTTCAACAAAGGTTTTATAATTATTTTGACAAAAACAATAAATAAAAATAAAAGTTACAATTTTTCCCGCCCCCTGTAAGAAAATACGAGAATTAAATCATAAAATAATTATAATCTTGCATTATGAATCCCTGAAAAGAACAATCAGTGATCCCTGAACAGAACAGCCAGTAATCCTCATTAAAATAATAAAAAAAACTGTACAGATCTTTTCATATCGACAAACCCTCTCCTATGCTGGTCCCCGGGATATTGTCTCTATACAACTTCTCTCTTTTTCCTACCCTTCTTCTCTTTCCACAACAAAACCTATATTTGACATCTGACATACATCAGTCTTACTTAATGTCATCAAATACCGATAAGGTACATGAGGTCTGACATACAGAAAATAATTGAGCTACCTCCATACTAATACAACAAAATTTGGCTAGTTGTGACTTCAGATCTTACTAGAATTATCTATTTTAAATTGTTTAATGTTGTACACATAATTGATGCTTATCTTATCACAAATATGAGGTGCAAGCATCTACTGGATTGGAACAAATTAAGATAGCCCACTTATGTCAGGGTGGATTGAGTAGACCCAAAAGTCTACAAGGGCTAAATGGTGTGGAATAAGAATTTACTCTATTGCATCATTTGTGTTAATTTTCAACAAAACATTTTCCTCCAATTATTTTCACAAGTAACACCAAAAAAAAAAAAAAAAAAATCACTCACCCAGTCAGACAAGCTCTTTTAGCTTTCACTTGCCCTGACCTAAGTTTTATTTGCCCTTGGCAATTGGGCAACCATTAATATCAAGTCCTGATCTGTACCAAAAATTACAAAAGTGCTTTTTTCCTGAAATAAAAGTCATCTGTTCTCACACAAGACATCAATCACTTGATAAAAAAAATGAAACAATTGAAATCAATGAAGTCTTCAATACAACATTAACTGAGTTAACTTTTTTTCATAAGAAATAAAGTTACAGAACATGATTATACATGTACAGTTAAATGTTTTTTACATGAAAATAAAAACTCTTATGTACATACCTAAATAAATGGGCAGAGGGTGTCTGGACTGAAAAAATGAGAAAACCATAGAATATAACAATGAACTCCTTCTGATTATTATGAAAATTTCTCTGCAATGAACACATACATACATAAATATTGAATATATTGGTTTTCTTTAATGAAAATGACTGTGGTATAAACCAATATTTAGGCAAAAACAGGCACACAAGACACTTTGAAAGTAATACCAGACATTAGACAAAAAAAAAAATCTCTGGATAAAATTGGTCCAACAGATTTTAAATGGTGACAACTGTTAACAAATTTGACTTACAAGTCCCTAATATGTAAATCTTGTTCAGTTCTGCACATATTCAAACTGAAAAAAATCCATGTATGGGATTTCATGATAAATTAAACATTTCACTTAATTTCCCCAGTATTATGAATTAATAAAAAACCTGAAATTCAAAGAAAACTCGAACAATTTATGATATTTCAAGAACACTTCCATTTCAGATGAACAAAAAATATTTCTAATCCTGATATTGACACCAAAAAGAGATAAAACTGTTCTCTCCCTTGTGTAGGCATTCAATTAACTCTGCAGATACATGTATCCAAGTGTGAATGAGCGTGTGCTTACTAGATTTACCATTAGACAACAGACAGACCCAGGGTAAAGGTTCATTTCTTTTGCAGTTCTAGTTCTATCAAAGATTATCAAAGAAACAGTCTCACTTATTTATTTTCTACTTACCCCTGTGGTTTCCAGAAGGTCCTCTACATTGAGATCTTTGTAAACTTGAAGCCTGTATTCATCCATTTGGACTTTCTTTAACTTGGCCTTATCATAATCTTCATCTTCTACAGCTTGTCGCTTCTCCACCTCATATTTCCCTAATTTTTCTCCCACCTGACACACAAAGATAAGTATAAACACATAAAAATTTAATTATTAACTATATTTGTAGACTTTGTTCCATACAAATTCTTTACAATCAAACCTCTAAAAGCTCTTTAAAAACTCTATAAAAAAAAATCTTATTAAAACAAAACTCCTGTGCAAATGCTTGCTAAAAGAAAAGAATTCCTTGGATGTGTGTGATCATGTTACAAACGTGGTTTTGCATGCAATCACGGAGGCACAAATGACAAAAAATTATGTTCAGTAACTATTTATACAGTGTATGGATTAGTATGAATTTGGTGCAGAACTATTGATATTCCTGCACAAACTCCAAGAAATGTAATGTTTATGACTGGATTGTAGTTTGTCTTATTTCCCATAAGTGACTTTCTACCTATCACAATATAGACATCTCCTGGCAATTACTTTTATACATGACCAGTCTTTCATAATACACAAAAGAAATATAATGACATATCTAGATAGTTAAAAGGCACTCCAAAACTGTACCTTCATGAGAAAAAAAGATGTTGACGTGTGTTTTTCTAAATTATTACAGTTACAAAATTTAACACACCTTCTGAAGTTCCTGAACTGTGTGCTTCAATTTCTTTGCATAATCATATCTTTCCTCTGAAATAAAGAATTGGAAATGATTCAGCTTGCTGCAAATATTCTGTAAAAATTAATTTTGATTCTATAAATTCTGGTCACATGGCAAGTCTACACAATAGTATGCAAAAACAAAGGCACAATAAATAAAGGCACAAGATTTTGATCTTATAAACATATCTTTTTCTTTAGCATCATTTTCTTTAATTCTTATCAAGTGATTTTATGTTAGAAATTCGAAGTTTATTTATTTTAAATTGATTCACACTACTGGAACCAGCATGCCTGAGTTGCCTAACTTCATTTGATGTTTGTGCAACATTTTACTGGTTCCTGGAAAATCAATATAATGTAATACTAATATTTTAAGAACATGAAAAAAAAGCCACATGAACAACAGTAGAAATAAGACAACTCAGGAACACAGAATATTCACAAAAATTTGAAAATTGTCACTATTTAATATTGTGGATGCATTCCCCTTGCAAATGCCACAAAAATAAATAGCACTAAAATAAAAGGAAGATTACTTTATTTGCATTGACAAAATTTTGCAATTTCCCAGAAACCAACTTATTTAGTGGATCTGCTACTACTTGTATTATAATAAGAAAACTCTAAATTTCTCACTATATATATATATTTAATATTGTGGATAAATCTGTTGCATGAATTTCAGAAAAAATAAATAACAAGCAAATAAATGTGGATTCACAAAAATGGGAATACTCCTAACTGATTAGTCACAGGTTTTACTTACCATATATACTCGTGTATAAGACAGGTCGAAATGCAACTAACATGGACCCTGTTCTGCCAGTGCATTATGCGATGGCAGATCTGGGTCTATGTAGTTTGCGGTAAGTATCAGCTTATATGTGAGTATATAGGGTACTGTCATCACCTCTTTCTTATACAACCCTTTCAAGTGTTATTTGTGCAAAGGTGCAGCCAACATACAGCCTTTTCATTATCATTATCTTTTGAAGTATCCAGTTCAAAGTTAAAAATACAAGGCTATGTCAATGCAACAATATACCAATTTTTTTTTTACACTGTTGTAAAAGTAGACAGCTCAGCTGGGAAAGTATATGGTAATTTAGCCAATGGCTAGTTGATAATAAAAAGGCTGAACATGAGCTCATGTTTAATATATAAAAGAGTTAAATCAATTTGGATGTAGAAACTTAAAAAAAACCCCAATAATAACTGTCAAGACAGTATCTAAACTCAGACCTGGACTGAGGAATATCACAGTAACTGATTTTACATGAATATATTGTAATGACTGCCTGATAACTAGGGATGAAACGAATCATCGATATATCGATGCATCGATACTTTTGCCATATCGATACACGTATTGATACAAGAGTGAAGAATCGATACAAAACAATATCTACCCTATATATGTTACTTTAATCTTCAGCAGTCTTGAATAATTATTAGTCGCTTGCCTTCTTATTCTTTAAACTGAGTATCGATAATTTATCGTATCGTAGGCTGTGTATCGTGAATCATATCAATACGCGGCACAGGTGTATCGTTTCACCCCTACTGATAACTACACCACTGATCATAAAACAGGTTATTTGTACTGCTGTAAATATTTACAGAATAGCAGTACATATGGATGATTTTAATTTTGTTTGTGTGTATTTTTTCAAGGTAAGTGATCAATTAGTAATGGATAATAATCCGCATAAATGTGTGCGAATTTAAATTGTATGTATAACCAGACACATAAAACTTGGTAACAATTTCCAGGGCATAAAAAAATCTTCAATTGTACAGTATGTATTGAAACAAGAAGCTTAAGTGAGCCTGATATCTCTCACCTGGATAGATGACATATGTCAGCTTGCAAATTCACACATGTACTGAAGCTGTAGAGGGGAAAGAAAAACTTGGAGAACATAGCTGCTACATTGTCTATCAATGTTGGTGTGTGTCACTTATCTTCTTTCTCAACCATATATATATAGGATCACTTTCTCAGCATAAAAAGGACAAGTCATTTACACACAACCAGCACTGTCCTCTTGATCTCTCCCTGCTCCCTGGGGACTAGATGCTGATTCATAACTTAGAAACTGTTTATAACCCCACCCTCACAATATATACACTTGCTTGGCAATACAAGGGGAGATAAATTATGCAGTCAGCATGGATTTCTGGTCTGTCCTTATCCACCTGGAGTCATGACTTGGAAACCACCGAGATCCCTACCAAAGTGAGCTACAGTGGATCAGTGGATAAGGCATTAGACTTGTGACTCGAAGGTTGCGGGTTTGATTCCCACCATCTGATCAGCCTGGATTGACTACTGAATTCTACAGCATTTTTTTAAAGTTCATTGGTTTTTTTTGCTCTCAGTAATTAAATCAGGATTTGTTTCAGGAGGAAAGCATATTTTTTTTTTTTTTTTTTTAAAAGCTAAAATTAAAAAATATACATTAAAATTAGTTTTTACAAATAATGGCATTAAATATGTGAAATGCCAAAAAAATAATGCACAACACATGTGATAACATATAAAACAAAAATGCTTCAGGTACATTCATAAATATGATACTAGCAACTGCTAAATTCTTTTTAACCAAACATGTCAAGATCGCTTCAAGATATAAAAGAATTTCAAATGCGGCAAAGTGTTTAGTGATAATTTTCTGCAAATAGATTTAGAAACTTGGACATGAAATTTACAAGAAATGTGCTCTTATTAAAGCAAAAAAATTTCTTGTATATAATATGTAAAGAAACTTTTATACATACCAGTCGATACATTTATTGGTGTGCATCAGAGACACAAACTACTGTTTAGTTTACTTTTAGTTGTTCTGCCTAAAGGCTAAATTGCATCATTATTAAATTATCATAGTTCTTTTCTTAGTATAAACCTCTTTGTCCACAAAATTGTAATAATAAATAAGTATTTTACAAAATGGTCTAATAATATAATTATATTATCAAACTATTTTCAACTCAGTGTTACTTGTTAGACTACTATTTTATATCTTTCTTCAGTTTAAACTACAAATCAATGATTATAATATGTATTTTTTTTATATATTTTTGATAACTCGTTTTGTTGAAATTTATGCATCTTATATTCTAAAATTATTTTTTTTAATGTTTTTCAATTTTTGTCTGCCAGAAAAAAAACTCTACATAACCCAAACATGTGATTCTAAATAGTCCTTTTCATTGGTTACTTCACTTACATTCTGCTACTCAAACCTTGAAAGTAGTTGCATGCACTATAGCATATGCATACATAGTTTCAATATGAAATTACTTTAAATGAATCTCATGACAATCCACAAGTGCTACAAACAATAATCGAATTCATCCAAGATCCTGATGCAAGCTTGTATATCAAGTCTGATGAAAATCTGATTCGAAATATTTACATTTATTTTGGAAGGGTTTATCTTCTTAAAGGTTTTTACAACTTTTTTGTGAATATTTGAAGAACTAAACTTTTAATAGACACTATATAGTCAGGATTGTGCTGACAAACCCTTTACATACTCATACTGATCAGAAATAAGGCCTCAAGAGTGGTAACAAGCTCAGACAATACTCATACTGATCAGAAATAAGGCCTCAAGAGTGGTAACAAGCTCAGACAATACTCATACTGATCAGCAATAAGGCCTCAAGAGTGGTAACAAGCTCAGACAATACTCATATTGATCAGAAATAAGGCCTCAAGAGTGGTAACAAGCTCAGACAATACTCATACTGATCAGAAATAAGGCCTCAAGAGTGGTAACAAGCTCAGCCAATCAGGTGCAACATCACCTCATTAATATGCATGGACAAATATAGCTAACAGTCAAACTCATTTGAGATCTTGATGATGTACATTACACACCAAGTCTGATCAAAATCTGATCAGAAAATGGACTCTAAAATGTTCACAAGCTCAACCAATCAGATGCAAGATCACTTCATAAATATATATCACTCATAATCAAACTCATTCAAGATCTTGATGATACAAGCTTACATACCAAGTCTGACCAAAATCTGATCTGAAATATGTCATCTGGTTTTCTCAACCTCAACCAATCAGATCCAAGATAATCTCATTCATATTTACGGATGTTGCTTATGACTGAACTCATTTGAGATCTTGATGATATAAGCTTACATACAAAGTCTGATCAAAATCTGATCTGAAATGTGTTGCTTATAACTGAAGTCACCCAAGATCTTGATGATATAAGCTTACATACCAAGTCTGATCAAAATCTGTTAAAAAAAATAAAGCCTCTAGAGTGTTCATGAGAAAGTGCTGACAGATTGATGGGAAATGGATGACAGACACAGTGTCATACCATAAGCTTACTTGGCCTTTGGCCAGGTGAAAATTAAACCTGATTTATTAATGAAAGTTTTTTAGGAATGAAAAACATTTATTTGTAAAGAATGCTACCTGAAAAAAGGACAAGAAACAAAGTCACATTTCCTTCATTATTTAAAACATTTGTCAAGAAGTGAACATTTTAATTTGATTGTCAATTCAACTTACGTAGCACAGCTTCTTGTTTTTTTTTTTCCAGCTTGCGGATAAGCTTTGCTATTTCTGGGTCCTGGTACATGTCAAACGCCAGATCATCAAGTGGTGAAATATAATCCGGCCTTCAAAATGCACATAAAACATGCTAAAACATGACATTACTGATAGAACACTTTATAAACCTACAGCATATTTTTTATATTAAAAAAAGTGCAATATGGATATACCAAATCAATCATGACACCAATAAATCTATAGGCGAAGTGTCTGAGGTGTCCTAATGTAATTAAAGTCATGAAAATGAGCAATTTAATTATGGTTTACCAAACATAAAGTCTACTCTGATGTATAGGAGAACTTTTAAAAGAAAATTTGTTGGATTACTCTGACTGTTAGATAATGAAATATAATCTAAGGATCTTCGCATTGTACAGATTTATTTTTATGTCTGCATGATCATTAGAGACACCACACATAAGGCTTACAGGGTCCATTTTAGGATGCGTGATTCATGCTAACTTATAAAAACTGCACAAAAATATCAACCAAATGCATGTAAATGACACATAACAATGGCAAACCCTACCTCTGATTACTTTTGTTAAGTAAATAATCTGATGGAATGTCAATCTGTCCATCCCAGATTGCAGATAATCATGAAAAAACACCAAACTGAGTATTAGGTACAGTTAGTGAACCAGGATAAAGTATTTGGTTATCTTCAGATGAATATGCTGTTTATGTCCTGCTTTGTAATGTAACATAAACCAGTTTCAGCTTAAAGTTGCCCACAAGAGTATGGCAGATGACAATTTCAATTCAATCAAATGGAATAAAAACATATGTACTAAAATGCACTATTTTTTCAAGCCTCTGTCTATATTTAAGAAGGTATCTAGTGATGAACCCTGCATGTCAAAAATGCATAGAGACACAAATGTGGGAACCTCTTCCAAACTGAGCAAATCAAACTCAGACCCTCCTCTTCAAAAATTACCACGTAATTGTCAATGATGACCCCGTTAATATTGATGACAGTGATTCAAAAAAGAAAAAAAGAAGGAAAGCACACAACTGAAAGACTCTGACCCTTCCAAAGCCCTGCAGGTATTTAAATCAAAGAATAACTTGCAAATTTGCCAAAAATTCAAATTTAACTAAGTCGGTTAAATTGTATATATGACTGATTCCCATGCATAAAAGTCTTTAAATTTATGTTTTCCAGTTTCATATTTTGTTGAATCCACCCTTTATTTAGAAAATCTCTCCTACTTTTGAAATGGAGAGGGGGGGATTCCCCCAAATTTTCAGTTCTAAAGTAGACACTTGAAATAAGCATCGTGACAAAATAACCATGAAAACTTTTGATAATCTTTGAAACAGCTCTAGCTATCCATGTTAATGACTGCATAGCATAGTAAAACAACTCCACTGACCTCACAGTGTTTGAACAAGACAAAAGATAACAATACCCATTAAATAAATGGTCAATGCATTTATTTAAAGCAATTCAAATATAAATGGCAACAAAACATAAAACTGTCAATTAAATGTTTAGTTCCAAGTAACAAAAGATCAATTTCATTTTTATTGATAAACATGATAGTTATTTAAACTGGAGTGTGTTAGATAAAATCAAGTATCATATTCACTTACCCTCCCGTTTGTTTTTTTACCCCCTACCGATTTAAAAAACAAAAAACATCAAGGATATAAACAATGCACAAAACTTACTCATTTCATTCATCAATATATAATTTCTAACCTAATTGTCACCAGTGGGTCCCTAACACTGCCAACTTATTGGCGTTTCAAACTAAATAGGAGTTTGCTTAGTGACATGGTTGCCATATCTGCATGGGCAAGTCAATGTTTTCAGGCAAAAGATGTGATAAGCTCTGAATAATTACGTAAATATAGGAGTTATATCTCTTTGAACACATGTATGAAAGAGTTCCTCCTTATTATTTGTTCAATTCTTTTTAGAAATATTTAAACTAGACATTGCAAATATTGGATGCATATGACACAGTTTTTACTGAAATGGACTGTTCTAGAAACCAGAAAAGAACAGTGAGCAATCTGTCTGCTTGTTTACATTGACAGCTTCCATATGGTTATAAACGCTTAATAAGTTGACAGTGTTAGGGACTGCCTGGCACAAGCCAGGTTAGAAATTATAAATTGATGAATGAAATGACTAAGTTTTGTGCATTTTTTATATCCTTGATGCTTTTCGTTTTTAAAATCAGTAGGGGCATACAAACAAATGGGAGGGTAAGCAAATACTATAGACCATCTCATTATGTAATTACTAAAATCTCCCATTTGTGTTACTTCCAACAGTAATTTATTATTACGGAATAATTTCACTTTTTAATCAACAAGGTTAGAAAAACAAAGAAATTATTCAACTCATTTCACAAATTTAATATATAATATTTAATGTAATATTAACTATAATAATATTATTTAAAATATATTATATCTAATAGTATAATAATAATGTAATATTTAGTCTTTCATCCACATAATAAAGATCTGGAAAAGATGATAAATAAGTTTATAAACAAACACTTGATTAATAAATATCAATGAAGATAATCCTTCCCATTTTTGAAGATTGTAAGAGTAACCTTTGGCATAAATAAATGCTGTATATACTCGTGTATAAACCAGGTCCAAATGCAAACAACATAGACCCTGATCTGCCATTGCATAATGTGCCGGCAGATCAAGGTCTATGTTGTTTGTTCTACTGATTAGTCCTTACAAACTGCATAGACCCAGATCTGCCAGTGCATTATGCGATGGCAGATCTGGGTCTATGCAGTTTGCAGTTGGTATTGGCTTATACATGAGTATATACAGTAAATCAACGAACTCAACAAAATTCCTACAATAATAGTTAACCAAAGTGCAATCAATGACTACATAGCTCACTTCTATGAAGCTTTTTGTAATCATTAATTATCATGCAGAAAATAAGTTCAGAATAAAGTAATCTTGACGACTAATTTTTCTACACACTCTACATTTGTTTGGCAATTTTTTTAAAAAGGCATCAAATAATAAATAAAGAACAGTCGTTTCTATGATATCGATGTTAGGTACTATAAATTGATAAAAACCAGAAATTCATGTTGTTTTTTTTATTATTTTTGTTTACATCATTGTTCTTAAAATCTGCTTCAGAAGCTATTACTATTGGTCACTCGTACATGTCAGATTTTTCTGGATGAAAGCCGTAGGCTCTGAGTAGCCTTGGACTGACAGCCAGTGCTACATAGTTCATGCATACATAATAACCTTGATTAGCCTCTACAGATGATGCCTCACATGAAAGGCATGCAGCATGCTGTCCACTCATTTAATTCCTATATTCATTCACATACATGTACAATACATAGTTATTCTGTAGACAGCTATCATAATATACAATGTATAGTCATTAATATGGAAAGTCTACCATTTAATAAACATATTTATTCCTACTTATAACTACACTGGTAAGAGAGGGCCTTCTGAGTAGGCTAGGATGTATATAACAGGAAGAATCCACATGTCATAATCACAAATACTTAACTGATGTTAGTAAAGCATAAAATGCAGGTCACAGTGACCTTCTTTTGGTTGTAAGAGCATAGTATTAACAGAGATGCATCCAATTATTAGATGTCATGATTGGAACATAAACAGCACCCATTAAATGAACTTTGAGCACAGAATTTCAACAAAGTCACTGAGCGTGAAATATAGGTCACTGAGACCTCTTTTGGCAAAAAGGATGTAGAACTTATCAAGGTGCATCTACTCACCAAGTTTCATGATTCTTGGAAGGATAATATGCATATAGTATCTCAAAAACTCATGTGGTCCTGAGATAGATGCAAAAAGTTAACCAATGCTAGTAAATGATCAAATATAGGTCACAATGAACTTCTTTTGTTGTAAGGATGTGGTAGTAGAAGAGATGTATATCATCATCAATTTCACAATTCTAGCATGAACAATGCCTGCATGAGAATTGACCATCAAACATAAAATGTAACCTAAGTCAGTGAAGCATAAAATATGGGCCGTATGACCTACTACTGAAATGAGTGAGTAGTGCTCATCAAGATGTATCCTCCCCACTCACCCCAAATTTCATGATAATATATAGGATAGCATGTACATAGCAAGCAAAAAACCTATTTGGCCCTTAGGCAAATGCAAAAACTTAACCTAAGCCAATAAAATGTGAAATACAGGGGTAACAGTGACCTTTTTCTCTTATTGGTGTGATACTAAGAGAGATGCACACACTCATCCGGTTTAATGATTTAAGCATGAACACAAAAAAACTCACAAAATTTAACCAAAGTCAGTCATGCATGAAATAATGGTCATAGTGACCTACTTTTTAAGATGAGGGTGTAGTAATCATTAAAATGCATCCTCTCACGAAGTTTCATGTATCCAGGTATAACAATATCATACACAGTAGGTAAAAAACCTATATGATCACAAGCTAAATACAAACACTGAACCTAAGCTAGCAACATTTTTAATGCAAGTCAGAATGAACGTTTGTTGTACGAGTGTAGCACTAACAGAGATGCATACAATCATCTAGTAGTCAGATGATTCTGGCATAAGTAGCACTTGAGATTCAACCCAAGTCAGTCAAGCATGAAATATGTGTCACAGTGACCTACTTTTGTGATGCAGATGTAGTACTCATCAAGATGCATCCTTCCACCAAGTTTCCTGATTTTAGGTATAACAATATGTATAAAGGGTGCAAAACAAAAATATGGCTATGAGCTAAACACAAAAACTTACCCTAAGCCAGTAAAATGTGAAATGTAGGTCTAAGTGACTTTCTTTTGCTGTAAACATATGGTACTAACAGTGATGCAAACAACTGTCTAGTTTGATGATTCTAGCATGAACAGAGATTTAAAGATAAACTTAAAAGACACAATTTAACCCAAATCAGTCAAGTAACTATGGGTCACATTGACCTACTTTTGTGATGAAGGTGCATCCCACCACCAAGTTTCAAGAACCTAGGTATAACAGTTTGCATAGTGAGTGCAAACACCTATTTGGTCATGAGCTACATGCAAAAACTGAAGCTAAGCCAGTAAAATGTGAAATGTAGGTCAAAGTGAACTTTTTTTGTTGCAAGGGTGCGGTACTAACAGAGATACATAAAATCGTCTAGTTTGACGATTCTAGCATGATCAGAGCTTGAGAAATAAACTTAAAATATAAAATGTGACCGAAGTTTGTGAAGTGTGAAATGTGGATCAAAGTGACCTACTTTTACAGTGACCTACTTTTGTGATGAGGGTGTAGTACTCATTAAGATGCATCTCCTCACCAAGTTTCAATAATCTAGGTATAATAGTATATATACACTGTGCAAACAGTCTATATGATCATGAGCTAAACACAAAAACTTAACCCAAGTCAGTCAAATTTGACATATGTAGGTCACAGTGACCTTTTTGTTATACGGTTGTAGTAATAACAGAGATGGATACAATCATGTACATTGATGATTATAGCAGGACCCGAGCTAGAGAAAAGTAAATTCAAAACACAAAATTAAACCAAAGTCAGTGAAGTGTGAAATATGGGTCACAGAGACTTGCTTGTCATGAGACAGTAGTAATCATCTGGATGCATCCCCTCGCCAAGTTTCATGATTCTAGGTATAGCACTATTTATACAGTGTGCAAATACTTAACCAAGAATGTACACCTAATGTACATGCACTTGCAAAGTTAGCCCCATCAGTCTCCTCCCCATGACATAGGTGTTATAAAACCCACACCAAACTGCTACCTAGGACCTAGGAAGCAGAATTGCTGATTTGTGAGGCTGAACATATGTATATACTTTTATCTGTGCAGACCCCAATGCTAAAGCCAATGCCAATGCAGGTGGTAATACAATAACTCATCTCTACTTCGTAGATGTGAGCTTAAAACGATAAATGTGTATTAAATTCAACATAATAGATATGCAGCTGAAAACTACATATATTTTTGTGCACAAAAGTACATGTTCATTCACAGATAAGACGTGGTATAGAAACATAAAATAGGAGAATTAATTATCACTCTCTTTAGATGAAAATCAAACAAAAGTGAACTATGATTTTAGCCAAGTGTAAATTATTGGAAAATAATATTTCAGTGCCACACACAGATTTAACAAGAGACCCCATTTTTGTTGAGCCTGTCTTTTTTTAGCTAGAAAAGACATATATAAAAGAAAAGCAAAAAGTATTTCAGTGCCACACAGATTTAACAAGAGACCCTATATTTGTTGAGCCTGCCTTTCTGTTAAAGCTAGAAAAGACATACATAAAAGAAATGCAAAAAAAAAACAAACTACTTTACCATTGAGGGTAACCATCGATACTTGCTTATAAATCGAGTCCAACTGCAAACAACACAGACTCTGACATGCTGTCACATAATGCACCAGCAGAACTGCACAGACCAAGATCTGCCTGTGCATTATGCGACCGCCAATCTGGATCTGTTGAGTTTGCAGTTGGATTCAACTTATAAACGAGTATATCCGGTAATCTAAGGTGTGGATGGATGTATGAATAGACACATACACACAAATGCCAAAGTGATTGATGCTATGTTGAACTTCTGCCAAGATGGGCTCGACAAAAACAAAAACTATTATAGTGCATATGGGATAGTCCCGAATATCACTAGGATTTTTTGTTTATGCTTTTATCACTGACATGCTTGTCAAATTTAAAATATCTTTATCTAAAAATACTTATTACATTACTGAACTGAAGGAATGTGATGTCCTCCCCCACCCCTACCATCGCCAATGAAATTATATGTTACACCTGAAAGGTAAGACCAATGAATAATCTATATCATTTGGGATGAAACATGTGTCCCTTCAAATGGAGGATATAACAGATCTTGGCAAAGAACAAAATGATGTGCACTATTTCTTAGAATGTAACACATTTTTGCTTTTAATATTCTTTTAAAACCACAATAATTATAAATTTGCTATACTAAAAAAACTAATAAATGAAATGAGATTTTTGGAAAGAAAAAGTCATATAATATGGAAAATTACCCTCCAGACCAATTGAATCTATCACCCATTACAATTAAAATTAAACATGGAGTCGATGAATGTAAACTATTCCTCTAGTCATTAAAACTTCAGGCAATGATATTCCAAGAAGGACTATTCCAGAATGAAAGGGTTGGGGTGTAAACACTTATTTTAATAAAATATCGCTGGTAGGAGGAATTGAAACTGTTATAAATCTTCTAAGTGGACCAGTCCAATTAAGACAAATTGGATGGATGGTAGAGTCTTTTCACAACAATGCCTTCCCAACCCCCTAACACATTTAATTCTTGAAAAGCCCCAAGGAAATACTATATGGGACAATATTACTACAAGAATCAAGCATTAAAAGATTCAAATCAGAAGTGTTTAGATTTAAAACCTTCCACTCTTTCCAGTTCTGAAAATGTGAATAGCTTAATTACTTTTACAAATAAAAAAATAAAAGTGAAAGTTAGATGGCTTCCCAACAAAGGAAAAGAAGAAAAATAGTGTTAATACTTATAATACAAACTGTGTTTGAAAATGGTGCTTTCAATCTTAAATGATTTTATGAGACTTGGTTAAAAAATATTTTGTAATTAAAGTATATTTAGATGCCGTATTCTCTGTGTTCATAACATGACAATTTCTTTTAACAGAATGTATGAATTTTTTAACTTGACTTATCATCAACTTATCTAATATAAACACTCAGATTGTTAGTGTACAAATCCCTACATGGGTTGGCTCCGGAGTATCTTACAATTTTAAATGTGTGGAAAATGTACATATATATGAACTAAGATCCATCTCAAACAACAATTTATAATTACCTAAACTAAGTTCCGAATTTTTTAAGAGTTTTGCTTTATCTGGAGCCAAATTATGGAATTCCCTTCCACCCTATATACAGTCAGCTGACTCATCCATTGGTTTTAAGAAGTATCTTAGTCAACATCTACAGAAATAATCATTTGCAAGATTTTGTCTAACTCAGTATTACTCATCTTAAAACAATGTATACACCTGTAATGTCTTATACAGGTTCTCTACTATTTTTTATATGAATGCTGTATAATGTATACATCTGTAATGTCTTATACAGGTTCACTACTATTTTTTATATGAATGCTGTATAATGTACACATCTGTAATGTCTTGAAGATGTTTTAAGTAGTAGATCAATTATCTAGTTCATTAGCTTTGTTGTCTAAAGACATCCCAACTTGTAAAAATTGTATATAATTTATGCATAACTGAAGAAGACCCCATGGAATATATAAAATAAACTTCTTCTTTATAAAAAGCAATTAGTTATTATTGTTGTTATTGTTATTATTATTATTATTATTATTATTAAATGATCAACAACTCTGTTAGTTCTGAATAAATTCCTAAAAGAGAATAATCTTCATTATTATATGAAGCACAAGGAATCAAAATATATGCATGTCTGAATGAGCAAAGCAAAAAAGAAATTACCTATTGAAAAGTCCTTCCAATGATGGATCATTTTCAATGGCTTTTCTTTTCTTATCATCTTCATAGAAATTCTGTGAAGGAAAAGGTAGAATAATCAGCACCTGAAGGAGGTCCTTCATGTACACAGCAAAGTACTTATTGTAAAGTTATATAAGTTTGACCAAAATATCCCAAAATAAACAGCAAGCATCATTATCCCTTTGTGGATGTAGATAACAATTTGTTGAAAATATCTGAAAATAATCTAGAGGTATAATCTATTTTGTGATGAAAATACTCAGTTGTCACCTATGGCCTTAACTTTCAGGCTCTGGAATGTATGTTTAATGTTTTGATGTAATTTAAAAAGGGTAGAATAGGCTTAAAATGCCAAAGGTGCAAAAAGAACAAATATTTTACTGTTCAAGGGAGGAAACCATGCTCACTGCCAAATTAAATTTTCCATAATCAGTAGCAAGCTTATTGACATCATTGGGAATTAAGTTGTTTTTTTAGAAAGGAAACAGACGAAGACACAAGCAAAACATATATAAATTTGAACATTTATCATTGTCAATCAAATGAAGCAATTTAAAGTCTTTTTTGTAAACAGTACTGGCAGAGCACCAGTTCTCACTGCATACCAACAGTCCCCATAGGGCCAAAATGTTGCTAATATCTCATGAACTGATGCAAATTTTTACGTATTATGCACCTTTAAATTACTTATTATGCATACCTTTAAAAGATCATTTGGTAAGGTACTTCATAGCAACAATTAGTATGCGGTGAGAACTGGTTCTTGGTCAGTACATGTTTCATTGCAAAATATACAGGTAAAACTAAAAATCATAATGTACTTTCCATCATAGCAACTTACCAGATCATTGAAATGATCCAAAGGTGACTTCACTGGATCTCCAATCACATTAACTGCAATCATTCCCACCTAAATGATAAAAAAAGTTTTGTAATATCTGAATAATGATACAAGACACACATGATATTATAAACTTGGGGATATAATGTCAGAAAACAAAATAAAATTGGCACAACTGCTTAGGAGCAAAATCAATTTATTCATACACTGACAACAGCAACTGAACAGACTTGTTCCAATTAATAAATTTATAACAAGTCCTCAAATACATAAACAGAAACAAGTCATAGCACATACAAATATATAAGTAGAAGTAATATCCACACAGTGAAACCTGTATATAAAAGACAGTCAAGGAACATAACACAAATTGTCTTTTATAGACAGGTGTTCTTTATAAACAGTCAATACTCTTGATGTGCTTTACAGCTCTTAGTTATGACTGTGAGTTGCATAACATGTGAAAGACCAGAGGTTCTTAGGGATAATAGGATTAATTCTGAAAAAATTAAATGCAATATTACATTCAATAAGAATGAAAATACAGCACTGAAAATGTCAGAATCAAGAAGCAATGAAACTAAACAATGAAATGCACAATAAATTAAAAAATTAAACAAGAAATGTATGAAAATGTTAATGCAATAACATGAACCAGAACTTTTAATCACAATCATCAACAAATGACTTCATTAGTAAAATTTAAAAAATTAATTTAAACACAGTGAGCCTCAACTAAAAATCAAAGGTCAACGGGATATTACTTGATTCCAACACTTGGTAGTGTCATCAACAATAATTTGGGACTAAATCAAAACATAAAATTTTCATCATTTACATTATTTACTCTTATTATAACAACAATCTTCCTTTATTAAGCAAAGATTTCACTTGCATAAAAAACATGGGCCTTGTAATGCTAATCAACCTGAACCAGAAGTAGACAAGCTCATGTGTACTACTTACCTTTAAATAAATTATATTCACTAAAGTCAGTATTATATGTCATACCTTGATATTTAGGGAGTTTCATTGAGAATACTATTAACATTATACTAAATTTGAGCCAAATCAAGTCACCCATACTCATGAACCATTTAATTTACAAGATGTTCAGATTCACCATTTTGTTTCTCAGCAGGGTATAACTCTTTTCCATCTGACTGAAGCAAGAGTGTACCAGTTATGAAATCAATG
Source organism: Margaritifera margaritifera (assembly GCA_029931535.1). Classification (NCBI taxonomy): domain Eukaryota; kingdom Metazoa; phylum Mollusca; class Bivalvia; order Unionida; family Margaritiferidae; genus Margaritifera; species Margaritifera margaritifera. Next base: position 1,438,726 of record JAQPZY010001172.1, read on the forward strand.
CTAAGCAAAGTTATGATGTAATGAACCTAGTGACAAATGGTCATTGTCCACTCGGTTGCTAATTGTCCAAACAAACTGGGCTCCACAAATCTATGTACATTTGACAGCATCATTGGTGAGCTGCAAGGAAGGCAAATACATAATGTATTAGGTTACAATGTACGTTATATGCAACCTTGTTGGCCCAAAAACATTGTCCACTATACGTGCTTGACAGGTGTGCATTGTATGAAGGATTTTTATCGAAGGATTTTCACTGGGGATACAGAAAGTGTCCACTAAGGCAGGTTACACTGTATTGGTATTTTGGAATAATCCTCAAAAATGTGTTGCCCCTTTTCCTACATTCTAACAAATCACATTATCAACTCCATTTTTCAAGACTTGATATTTAAGGTTTTGTAAATGAATTCTACACATTGTGCATTTTAGAAAGTACATATTCAAATTTCATTTCACAAAAATTTTCTACACTATTTAAACACCATTACAGGGGCTATACAATTAGACAAGGAATCTAATTTTCACCTTACAATGCTAATAAGAAAAATAGAGTTTATGGGAAGTTTAACATTATAATCCTGATTTCTGACAGCATCCAGTGGTTCAGGACTGGTTAATGCCAGCTCAATAGAACAGGCATGTTTATTTTCCGGCACTGTTTAGGGTATTTCAAACTAACAACTACCCAAATAGGAGATATCAAGAACATATATTTACTCAAAATAATCGCATTCTCTTTATCCACAATTCTTACACCGCTATATACTGAGATTGTAGTTGTTTTCAAAAACCTCAAAATCATGCAGAGCACCTTTATCTTAGTGCTTTAATATGGACGTCTTCAAAATGCAATCGCTCTTTCATAATTCCATGAAGATACATTATAATGATAAATACTTACTCTGTGCTAATTATGATTGTCTGGGTTTTTTGTGTGCAAAGTATGAGAGACAGACAATTTAACCTACATAAATAGATCTGGTAACTTGCAAGATACACTGATATGCAGTATTTGAGGGAAGAAAAGAAACTTCCATCAGATGAAATGAAGTCAAATAATGTATAAAATGAAAAAGAAAATTTTTGTAAAAGTAAAATAAAATTATTGTAAAGACCAAAAGAAAAGCATTTGGCATAAGCTTAATATTCACATCATGCATAATGATATCTATTTTAGAAGTCTGAAATTGGTTATTTTATATCAGTGCTCGAGTTTCTTTGTGTTCTAAGAGCCAATAGGGAAACTGATGAGTCATTAATATTAAAATCCTGACTGAGATAAAATCATATATTTTTGGTAACATTTATTGACAAATGAAGTTGATAATTTGATTTTACATTTTGCAACAAAATTTGATTTATTGTTGATTAATCGTTTCAATGGAATTGCATTAGGGAATTTCTAATGTGGACAACCACATGATTTTAGTCTGCAGTCAGTCTGTTTCATAATTTTAATTACCGCAATGTTAAGGGCATCTACAGTAGTTTACTGGGCACCAGAAAAATTTGCTTAGCAACCAGATTATCAAAGCTGGCTGGCAAGGGACAACCATGGATTTTAAAAAATTTTCTACCCTGTATGCACTTCACATATCTTGATGATAAGTTTCTCTCTTGACTTTTATTTGATCATTCTGACATGTCAATCAACCTTACTTTAAGTCTTGTTAACTAATTGCCTTGCAACAGAATGGGCTGTAAGTTGATGGCTAGCACAAGTAATTACAGGTCAAATGGGATAAGTTTAACATGTTTATGTAAATATTATTGTAAATACAAAATGGTTTTATCTATTTTAATGGGAGCAGATTGTATTGTTTTATTCCAAGTTACTAAAAGTCAGAAATTGTTAATAATTGCTGATGTAAGACTCAAGACACCATTTCAATTATTACTCTACAGCAAGAATAAAGTTCTCAATGATTACCATGAATATATTATAATTCTTGGAGTACAAAGTTTCATGGATATTATGGTTGCTACAAACCACAAATTTACCAATGAAAATGTACTTTTCTGCACAATCACAAAATTAATACCGCAAAAATAAATGCATTTACAGTATCTGAAATTCATTCTATTGGTTTGTGTATCATTCCTTGCCGCAGGTTCAGGGATGTAGAATATGTCCGATACACCCTTCTGCATGTTGTACAAAGTGACTAAGAGTGGCAATATTTTTGCCCTGGAATGTATCCTATGATAATGTTCCAGCTGAAAAGGTCTTGGAGTCCTTAAAAGAGTGCAGTTTATGTCAACAAGATGCCCTTGCCTCATATCACTCACCTAGCTATACATATATAGTATTGAAAGAATATAACATATGTAAACTATCTCCCAACTTTTTAATTTTACAACAGTCTGATAAAAATTCTTTCCAAAGATCAAGGCATAATTAATACGCATAGCTCAAGCTCACAATCAAACTCATCCAAGATCTTGATGAAGAAACCTATCTGACAGGTCTTTTTTAAATGGGACAAGAACTACAGTCTCTAGTGAAGTAACAAGCTCAGTTGATCATATGGAAGATCACCTCACTAATATGGGCAGATCCCAACTTGTAAGCTTGTATTCCAAGTTTCGTCAAAATCAGCCAATGCCAATCAGATACCAGAACACCTCTTTAATATGCAAAGTTCTCACTCATTGTCAAATTTGCCTTAGATCGTGATGACATAAGCTTGTATTCAAAGTATGGTCAAAGTCAAAGCTTAGGTAGAATCAAAGTTTGGTTAGAGAAATATAGTCTCTGGAGAAGTAACAAGCTCAGCTGATCGAATGGAAGATCGCCCCTATGGGCAGATCCCACTTGTTAAAGAACCTATCTAAAACTATGATGATAAATAAGCTACTTTGCCAAGTCTGAGAAAAATCCAATCTAAATTCTGTCGCCAGATCAGGAACAAACTCAGTCAATCAGATACATGACTACCTAATAAATATGTAAAGATCTTCGTGCACAAAATCAAACTCATTAAACATCTTGATGACATAAGATTATGTATCAACTTTGATCAAAATCTAATCATAAATAGAGTTCCTAGAGTGTTGGCAAGCTCAACCAATCAGATGCAATATCCCCTCATTAATATGTGTTGATCTTGCACATTACCAAAACTTGTCCGAAATCATGATATTATTAACACATATTTCAAGTTTTATTAAAACTGGACCAGAAACATGGCCCACAGAGGGGTAACAAGGTCAGTCAAACAGACACAAGATCACCCCATTAATATGAATGGATCTCACACATTATTGAATTCATCCAAAATCTCGATGATATAGGCTTATCTTCCAAGTTTGATCAAAATCAGATCAAATATATGGCTTCTTGAGTGGAAACAAGGTCAGTCAATCAGATGCAAGATCATCTCATTAATACACATAAATCTTGCTAATTATTGATTTCATCTGAGATGATATAAGTTTATATTCTAAGTTTGATCAAAATTTGATAAGTAATATGGCATCCAAAGTAGTAACAAGAAACTGTAGATAGACAATGAATGAACAGACATTCGTACAATGACAACTTAATTAACTCATCCGGAAAACTAACTTATTAAGAGACAAAGACCTCATTCAACCAAGGAATTCCATATTAACACCACAGACAAACAATGTACTGTATATACTCACGTATAATCCGATACCAACTGCAAACTGCATAGACCCTGATTTGCCGTTGCATAATGCACCAGCAGATCTGGTCTATGCAGTTTGTAAGGACTAATCAGTAGAACAAACAACATAGACCCTGATCTGCTGGCGCATTATGCAACGGCAGATCAGGGTGTATGTTGTTTGCATTTGGACCTGCCTTATATGCAAGTATATATGGTATTCTGTGTGCTACAATAAAGACTGAGTGATAAGATCACAACAGATAAAGAAACAATACAAACCTATGAACTGATTAATTATGTGCATCCATGGCTGCTTCCTTTAAAGAAGGCATGGTTAGTCCTAATGGAGATTTACTTTGGTTAATGACATGTACTTTCATCTGGTTTATGGTCCATAATATACAATGCTCTATATAGATCAATCTGATTAAGATGGAGATCTTTGACATAATGAATATTATAAGTAGATCTCGATGCAGATTTAAGAAAACCATTAGCCACTCTCATCTCCTTCTTTTTATTTTTTTACTTATTTTTTCAAGTGGGATCAGAATAATTTGCACTCTACCTGCAGACCACCTTCAGCAATCAAGGTTACATAGGATTAAATAAGGGTCGGTGGTATTTATATCTGATTTTGCAGTACAGTCATTCATAGCAGTGTTGAAACATATTTTGCCAAATAATGGTGACCACAGGTTTGGCTGCAAATATCAGATGGTCACTCTTAGTCAAGGTTGTTCAGATCAAATTTTCACTTCAACCTAAAATAAATTAAAAGGTATTGATCTGATTTTGCTAAAACGGGGAAATTTGCTTTTAGTTTTAGTTGAAGCAATATGTTGGAATATTTTATACATAAGTGTGAGAAATGATTTTTTGGTGTAAAGGAGCATGAGCTGGGCTTGGAGTGAATTTCAGAAAACCCCTGAATAAAGTTATTTCACAAGGCTTCAAAAATGATGCTATACTTTCAAATTTCAATGTGTGAGGAAAAGCTGTTTTACCTGATTGTATAAGTTGAATTTGTTGATGTGGTTCTTGTGGATATTCAGCTTGAGGAAAACACCAACAGCATCAACCTGGACTGATTTCAACTCCCTGGCTTTAAATCCTGTTTTCTCATTGTCTGACAGGGAAACATAGCTGTAATAGACAGGTTGTTAATGTAACCCATTCTAATTAATTTGTTGTTTTTTTTTTTGGGGGGGGGGGGAAACTATGTTGTATGGAAACTGTCAACGAATACAAAACATTGATACTATGGTGTGATTTATAATATTGCTATGATCAATTTACAATCAGACATCAGAATTCTGAGTCAAGCCTGAGTCTGAAAGGGCATATTTTCTGCTTTTAGGGCATGATATATAAAATTATGTTGTCTTTTAAGATAAAAGCATATTTGTATAGAATTAAACATTTCACACAGTACCGACTAAAGAACACAAAAGTTTTCAGTCACTTGATAAAAAGCATTATTGTCTATGTCAAGCTGAATTAAAGCCAGTAGAGTTTTAAAAAAAAACACTCATGGGCCTCTTGTTTTAAAAATAAACAATGTCTGCCACAAATTTTAAACATTCAAATATTTTTTCTAAAAGCCTCAGGGATGAAAATACTTACTTTGAGCAAAAGAGAACACACAAAACTCAAAACAAATCAAAGCATGAAAATATCCTTATCACATAATGTAACCTGATTACAACTTAGAGCTATTCCAGAAATAAGATATTTACAGAAAATGTCATAAAACCATCACAAACCTATCATCATTTATTAAAATCCCTTTTATCCACACTAACTTTCCATTCTGGGTAGCCCTTCTTATTAAAATCTTACCCAAGTCTTGTGTATCTGGCATTATCCAGTGTAACAGTCACACCATCAGGAACATCACCAACAAAGAATTCAACTTTTGTGGCTAAAACAAAATTTGAAGACAATGAATTCAAGATTGTAATATACAATAACAATTCCTAAATCTATCTGATGAACTAAATTAGTATAAAAACTGTCTGGCTTAAAATCTCTATAGCAAAGCAAGCTCCTGATAATTATGGTCTGTAAAAAAGAAAACAAGTGCATGTAGGAAATGACATTACTATAATTTAAATTAGTGTATTTTTGCAACTAAAGCTCAGAAATGAGTATCAGAATTACTCTTTCTATCATGTACAAGAATAATTAGGGATTAAAAAATTAACAAGATTTGGCAAAAACAGGTAGTTCTCTATATCTATTGGTAGAAAACAGGTAGTTCTGTATATCTATTGGTAGAAAACAGGTGGTTCTGTATATCAATTGGTAGAAAACAGGTAGTTCTGTATATCTATTGGCAGAAAACAGGTAGTTCTGTATATCTATTGGTAGAAAACAGGTAGTTCTGTATATCTATTGGTAGAAAACAGGTACAGTTCTGTATATCTATTGGTAGAAAACAGGTAGTTCTGTATATCTATTGGTAGAAAACAGGTACAGTTCTGTATATCTATTGGTAGAAAACAGGTACAGTTCTGTATATCTATTGGTAGAAATACATTAACTACTTGGGCTGTAAATTACATGGTAAAGGATGGTTATTTCTAATTTTTAAATTTCTGAACAGCTTTGAAATTGAGAAACTCCGTTAGAAATAAAATAAAATCCTCTAACGCATTAGTAAATATGTTCGTGAATACATGTAGACATAGTAAAATGTTCCCATTTATAGCCTCATAGTGCAGGGTCTACTTAAAACTGAACAGGTTTATAAGCGAAAATATATTAACATTGCTATTACTGCATTGCTACATCTTTTCCTGTGGCTAGTCCCAGTCCAAGGATATTATTACCTCCTCTAATTAGTGACTGGAGGTTTAGAATAAATAAAACATGATCCCAGTCTGATACCTTAGTCCACTTCCAACAATTGGAATATCTTCTTTCTTTGACTTGGACCAAGACTGAAGGACATCAGAGCAAGGAGGGAAGAGGGAATTGTGCAATAAAAGCAGGTAAGTATTACATAATTAAAATTAGTTTACCCTCCCCCCCCCACCCCCCCCGATTAAAAATAAACAATTACATTTTAATATCAGTAATATATTACCTGCTATTACTGTATTACTAGATTTGCCAGCCTCATACAAAGCTGATGGCCTAAGATAAGCTGTAAAGTGAACTTACCACTGTTGTCAGTAGGATGTTCTAATGCCGATGGAGGATGGCTTGGCAACTTGTTGGGCTGACACAACTGGACCCAAAGCATAAATACCCTCACTCTGGTGTGCCATTGGACAAAGGTAAAATGACAAGAAGGTGGACTAAGTATGCCAGAAGGCAGCTTTTATGACATCATTCAAAAAGGCCCAAGATGCAGCAATAGCCCTGACCCCATGGGATTTGATTTTCATGAAAGAGACCTCTCTCGCAGAGACAGATTGATCGGCTCTTTTCATAGTCTGAGCAATCCACCTTGAGATGGTGGCTGCCAAAATATTAGCAGTACCTTTTAAAGGGAGAAAAAAGATGGGTACAATTACTAATTGGAGGTGGGAATAATGTCCTTGGACTCGGGACTAGCGCCAGGAAAAGATATAGCAATGCAATAATAGCAGATGATGTATTACTGCTATTACATTAAATCTGACATGTTCTCCATTACTGAATGGTGGAAAAATCAACAGAGCAAGGATAAATTTATGGATAGATGGAAGCATTTCTGTCCTGTCACCAGCAAATATAAGCAAGCCAAACACTGAGATCACCTCAACTTCATTCCTGGCAGCTTTAGTATCATCATTCCAGGTTGAGTATTGAATTAACCTTTTTTTAGAAAATGTTCTTTTGGCACTGCCCTAATCGTTGGCTATTTTAGAAAAAGAGATTAAATTTTGCAGAACAACATTATCTCTGGTAAAAGGACTACTTTATCCTTCATAAATTGCCATTCATAAAAGGGTTACTTTATCCTTCATAAATTGCCATTCATAGAAGGGTTACTTTATCCTTCGTAAACTGCCATTCAGAAAAGGGTTACTTTATCTGTCATAAATTGCCATTCATAGAATGGTTACTTTATCTGTCATAAATTGCCATTCAGAAAAGTACTACTTTATCCATCATAAATTGCCATTCATAAAAGGGTTACTTTATCTGTCATAAATTGCCATTCATAAAAGGACTACTTTATCCATCATAAATTGCCATTCATAAAAAGGTTACTTTATCAGTCATAAATTGCCATTCATAAAAAGGTTACTTTATCAATCATAAATTGCCATTCATAAAAGGGTTACTTTATCAGTCACAAATTGCTGTTCATAAAAGGATTACTTTATGTCATAAATTGCCATTCAGAAAAGGATTATTTTATCTGTCATAAATTGCCATTCATAAAAGGGTTACTTTATCTGTCATAAATTGCTGTTCACACAGTCAGACAAGCTTTCAGTTCCATCAAGGCACCTTCAACAGAAATCAATGACTGAAGTGATACAGAAAGAACCTTAATGTAATTAGGAGTTAGGAAACAGCAGACTATCAACCATTTTTTTCTTTTCTTCTCTACCTTGGACTATTTAAATTGTAATACTGACCTATCAAGAACTGGTGGGACAGAACTTGAACCTTCCTCAGTCTGGAACGACTGTCTAACTGAATGACTATGTCCTGAGGGTAGAGACAGTACCTGAAAACATACAACAAATGAAAACCAACCAAATCTAGCTATCTGTTATAAACACACAAAAGAAAGCAAATTGTGGCAGCTGCAAACTTTTTCAACTCTATTTACCTGTTCAATCTTCTCTGTTCATCCACCTATCCATTAATTAATTAATTAATCTCCTACTAACATTGATACATCATCATCATCATCATCAGGTTCTTGTGATGAACTATGCAAGCAACATTGACTCCAGTTTCATTCATTTTTTCCATGCAATTCCAATTTTCTAACATAGATGATTTATAATAGGACCAGGGGAGGGAATTCAGTCTCCCTAATTATACAGTAGTTAGCTGGACTTTCTTGAAAGATCCATCAATTACAGTAATTTGCCAATAATAAGACCAGGGGGTGGGGATGACCCACCATAAAAAAAAAAATGGGGGGGGGACCAGGGGTATATTTTTAAAATAACATTTCTGGTCCCCAGATAGCTTGAAAAAAAATTCTTTCTCTGATTTGTAGAAGAAAAGAACTAATTATATCCCATATAATAGATGAAAAAAAAATCATTATCTTCAGGTAAATGAAAAAAAAATCTGATTTGAAAGAAATGGTCACTCAATAAGTGAACTAAAAAAGAAAAAAAAAGAAAGGGGTATCATAGGAAAAAATATCTAAAATAGATATTAGTCTAATTTTGTGAAAAATGGCTGATTACATGGGCAATAATGATGGGATAATTTTTATACTGAGCATAAAATGGTTTGTTACAAGTGTTGTCATTGATCAAATCAGTCAACCTTCTTATTTTAATTAATGACTAGTAAAGCAGTATCACACCCTTTGGCTAGCCTAGTTGTGAATAATACACTGTAAACCGTATATACTCGTGTATAATGTGCCAGCAGATCAGGGTCTATGTTGTTTGTTCTTTGCCATGTGTTTACTCTTCAAGGAAGTCAATCCAGTAAACAACCTGGTTCAATCAACATTGTTTGATATGAACCATATCCACCATTAACTGCAAAAGCACTGGTGCACATCTTTCTACAACTGAATATGTTACTAGGGTGTACTCTGGCGTTTAAATATCCAAGCATTAGCAAGATCAGTCTCATCACCTGAGTCAATCTAATATTAAATGGGATTGCATCATTCAGGTTATCGTTAGTAAAAGATGAGTTAAAAGGTCGTATGTAAAGTACAAAGAAAGATCTCCTGTTCCAAGCCGAAATATTTTTTTACATAATTTAAACCAAACATAATCGGGCTTAGTTAAAGGTTAAAATTTACTACCTTTTTTTAGCCTACTCTTAAATAAATATAGCAAGTCCACCAGATTTTTAAAACTCTTTTTGATGACTAGTGTCTGAAAATAAGAGTGGCTTTATATCTCTCAATTTTCTTCACTTTCTGAGCAATGTGTTTCTGCGATTCGGTGCAATACATATATCACCTTCAATTAATCTAACTAATAAACCATCATGTAACTTGTTCAACCTCAAATTATTAATTCTTGAGTAAGGCCTATTAATATTACAGTAACGGATGGTGATTTTATGCATTATTGGATAAATGAACCAACTATTTTTTAAAAATCACCTTTTGACATTAGTTAATGAGACAGCAGCTTAATGCTACTGTTACTATTAATTAATCTAATTATGTATCTGACTGATTAAGCCACTTTCATCTCTGTTGTACCCATTGGCATCTAATGTATTGTTAATGTAACTTTGGTATCTCCCATCACCGTATCTTTTACCTCTTTTGCCAAAGCTTACCGTAGACTGCCTGTCACTACTACTTTCAGTCATAGAACCCCAATATTTACCAAATAAACTTGTGTTATTTTCTGACTTTTTAGTACTTGGTAGAAAGTGTAGACAAGAAATCAAACTGGGTGCTAGTTTAGATACACCTTAAAATAACAGGTGGAGTCTATCTTTCTCAAACAGTCCACCAATAACTCTATCCCTGTGAGCCTGAATACTGTTGTCACAAAGTGTGACTTTTCCTTAGCCTTGAGGGTGCCATGATTCCAATGATATTTTATACAGCTGACCTAAATTCAAAAACAGGCTCAACATGATGAGCAGTAGGCACAGCAAGGGATACAATAACAAACAGTATGTACCCACTTATAAGGTGAGTCCTGCAAACAACATAGACCCTGATATATGGCAGATCAGAGTCTATCTTGTTTATTCTATTGATTACAATAACAAACTGCGTTGACCCAGATCTGCCAGCATATTATGCAATGGCAGATTTGTGTCTGTGCAGTTTGCAGTTGTACTCGACTTATATGTGAATATACGCGGTATTTGTACTTTTATGCCAACTCTATACTCTGTACAAACTTCCTATAGTTTTTCTTCATTCTGAAAAGCAATTGAAGTAATTGATTCCAACATGAGTTATAGCAGTATGACACTGATCAAGTGCCATATATAATGAATTCAAAAGTTAAAACAGCCTGAGTCTTGACAATGTCCACTTTATATTTTGTGGTCAGTGATCTTTCAATGTCATATTCTTGCAGACTCTGTCATGTAAGAATAAAACATCTGTCTTATATGAGTTTCCAGACTCATTTGTTAACTCTGCAAAATCAGAAGCTCTTTTATGGATTTCTTCTTAACTACCTTGGCCCGTAGTCCACTACTAGAGTTGTCTATTGAATGCTGAATCAATCTGTCTTGTAGCTTTTCAATAATATTGTCTTTTTCTTCTAATTGAGCTTCTGAGGTGAGACAATTATTGTTAAGCTCATTATTTCTAGCTATCTGTTCAGATACTTCTTTGTTTGCAAATTGCATTTTTTACTGGAAACTAAGTTCTTGATCAAGTACCGGTAGTTTCTTTTCATAATCCAGATGAAATGCTGAAAGCTGTTTATCCACCTCAATGGAATGTTTTTCTCTGCAGATCTACAACTGTCCTATTTGTTGTTGGAGCTTTTGGTTCCCATTTTCATACTTTCTGTTCTCAGATGTAACCTTTGAGTAGTCTCTGAACTGGCAAGTTACACCAGAATGTATACATTTTGCACCATCCTTATCAGGACTCTCAATTTTTTTTTTTTTATTAATGATTGTAACAGGTCCAAAACATTTGAGGATTTTTCATTGTTTTGCACACTAGAAGAAAAAGACAATGATCTTTCTATTGATACTGTATGAGTAAATATAATATCTTTTCAGGTGGTGGTGGTGATGTGGTCATTCCAGTAGGGTAGCACCTACATGAAAAACATAGAAGACCAAAACTACTGACAGATCAAATTGACACTTCCTGGTTCCATGCAAATAGACATTTGAAAAAACTAAAAACTCCTGGGCAGAACAATATCTCTAACAGCTAGTTAATGAAAATGTTAGTTTTGGAGTTTTTAAAATCATTTTATCTTTGGATCAATCAAAGCTGCTGAAAGATCAGAATAAAAAGAACACAAATTTACTTTAGTCAAGTTCCTCATGATCATATTTCAAAATACATTAAGAAGATCTAATATAATTTGTTTTTAGTTCAGTCGAGACAGATCATAATTTCTTTTGTCAGAATGTCCCTATACCATACCTGCCATTTATACTCACTTATAAGTCAAGTACCACTGCAAACTGCACAGTCAGATCTGCCATCACATAATGTGCTGGCAGATCTGGGTCTATGCAGTTTGTTAGGAGTAATCAGTAGCACTATGCGATGGCAGATCAAGGTTTATGTTGTCTGCAGTTGGACTCGACTTATATTTGAGCATTTATGGTATAAATAGTGGCATGAAGTTATGACTGAATGGGATCACTGTGAGGAGTGGGTCATGGAAATGCAAAGTGTTAAATTTATGATTAACACAAATGTACAGGCATTATAAGACTGCAGGTTTCTTTTGTGTATCTAGAAAGCATTATATGAAAACCAATTGAATACCTTTGTTGAAACAGCTGACATAATAATGGACTTACTGAAGGGATATTACAATAGGTCAATGGGGTCTGTTTACATACTGTAATGTTAAACTTACCATCTGTCATCTCTCTCTCACCAGTGTATGGTTTATTTACAGACTGAAATATCATGAAACACGACACCTATGTCACCTAAAGTAAGCACTTACTAAACAGTCCAACTGACAGCTACATTATTTTTACAGTAACACTAAATATATTTTTCAATAAATTTTACACAGCATCATGCAATCATGGTACAAAGACATAATATAGGTAACAGCTTTCAGGTTCTGATCCCTGTTACTGTCTAAGGTTGGGGGAGGGGGTCTGACATCATAAAAAGTGTGAGGATTTGCAATGGTAAAAGCCATCAAAACTGATTTAAGGTTGTTTGCTTTTGCAATATCAATGCTTAATGTGCTCCTTGAAATTATATGATGCACCATTCTTACTTAAACATATCGTAGTACTATGAACTCTGGGAGAGACTGGATGTATAAATAGTGCCATAAAGTGTTTCTCCCTGAATTATACCAAACAGGGCTTGTTAATTTTTCAGTTGCTTAGTACTTGTCCTGCAGGGCAAGTGGCTTGGAAGTTTTACTTGCTCTGCATCAATTTTACTCATCTCACAGTGTACATAATACTGAATCTACTTTAAATTCCACTCATCCAACTGCACGAGCATCCTGAAAAAAACGACTTGCCCCTCCTCAGTCAATACTAATAAATATGACCAGATGAGTGGAATTTTATAGCCCTGCTTAACATATGAATCATGTGCAGGGAGGAGAATATATTTCATAAAAATATCTGAAACTTACACGTACCTCCGTCCAAAGAAAAACATCATTTTATGAACCGATCAGTTACATTTTAACAAGATTTCAACAATTTGTAAAAATCATACAAAATCTTAACTTTGACCTCCAGCACCTGGTACCCTGTAACCAGCAACAGACCTTTTATGACTGTAATTAGACACATATCCCAATGACCGGTGCCCAATGACAGACCTTCTATGACTGTTACTTGACATATTACCTGGTGCCCTGTGCCCAGTGATAGATCTCAACTGTCATCTGAAACACCACCTGATGACTGGTGCCTGGTACCCAGTCATTGGGCAATGACTGATCAGGTGAATAAGACCTTACTGGAGAGTCTCTGTTCAGGGAACTCGATTCCAATTAATGAGATCTTTAATTAATTCGAGGTCTACGAGCATGAGACAATGCCCATGCTTCCCATACATTGGGAAGGCAGGGCTCACTATTTGGAGCTGGTGACTTCCCTAGGCCAGGAAGTGCTGAAGATCCCTTCCTCATAGATCCCCTTAGTGGAAGTGTCTGACTTTCTAACTCCCGACACCTCTCTCATTAAAGCAGGCAACTTCCATACACTGAGAAGTGCCATAGCCATCTCCTGAGAATATAAGGGGCCTTCCTGACAAAAAAGCAAAGAGGTGGGACCCTTTTTCCTGGCCTTATAGATCTGGTGACTACTGCTAAGTCCCAAACCTTGTCAGGCCACAAACAACAAATGGGGCAACTATCCATGTGTACACATGCCGTTAATGCAAGACAGGTGGTGTGAGTGTCCCATGTGATCTTTTTTAAGCAGCCAGGTGTTTCCTAACCAACAGTGGTATCTCCCTGCCTTAAGCAGTCACCGGAGCATATCAACAGTGACAGCTTTAAGTATGCAAATTAAATTTTTGTTTGATGCGCAAGGCATCACTTAGATAAAGGCATATCATGTGAATTGATGTGTAAACATTTCATATATTGCTTGTACTCACCATACTCCAGTCATACTGTCAGTCTAACTCAAAGGTGTCAATATGTTGGATTCTAAGGCAAGGCTGTTTTTTCTTTACAGGAAAGAGTCAAAGCAATTCGTTTGTTGGGTGGTTGGAAAAGTAGCCATGTTATCACAGCAGAAAACATAAGTCACCTTTTTTAGTGAGTGTGACAGGTATAGTTCAATATCTTCATCTATTTGCCTGTGAATTAAAGCTATCTCTCATGAAAAAGTTCATCTTTGAGAAAAGATACAAGTTATGTCCCTTTTCATTAGGGTCAGGAGTCATTCAATATTTAAAACTTGTCTGAAAAGGCAGGCAAGGTTTCGGTCCATAGGTCACAAAAATAGCCATATAGAGTTTCTTTTCATTCCCTATTCATCACAGGTCTCTCACATAACCAAACTGTCATTTGATATCAGTAAGTTGAGCAATTGGCTAATCCAGATATTGTTTTTGAAGCATGAACCGCTGTTTCCAAGCCTAATTTATACAAGCTGGCTGAACAAAGAGTAAGTCCTCTGTTTTAGTCATTTGTAAGCTGTCAATCAGTAGTGAAATTAGTGTTTTGTCATGGTGCACAAAACAAACTAAGATCAGTGATTATTTTAAGTCAGGGATGATTTAATTTATAGAATGGCTTAAAGTGAGCAGGTTACAGCAATCTTGTGTGGAACATAAATTTGGGAGAGAACAACATACAGTTAAGCCCCACTATAGCACGCTTCGTTATAGCACGATTTCGGATATAACATGATCGTGGCATGGCTCCCAAAATTTCATATATTTTTTCATACATGAAAAAATAAATATTTTTTTCAATGTACAAAAAATAATGTGTACAAAATTAATTATCATTTTGGGGAAGAATTCGGATATAATACGATCGTGGCATGGCTCACGAATTTTACAATAATTTCGCCAATTTATTGAACTACTTCAAAGTTTTGTGCCAAAATAAACGAGTTTAATAATTTGGCAAGATGTGTTGTATTCTTGAAGAAAAAGTGTCTTATGATGCATCTTTCTTTATATGAATAAAGATGCTGAACATTTCAATTTGTGAATGTTTATTTCAAAATGTGTCAATAGTCAATCACTGCACTTTGATCTTAGTTTATTTTTGAAAGATGTCAGCTCATTTTAAAGCTGATAAGTGTTAATCTTATTATTATTGATACATGAACAATAAAGTCATTAAGTCTTCTTTGAGTTTGTCTTAAATACATTCTGTGTACAATCGTTGCACAAACAATAACCAACATATGTCTGCTCATTCAACTGCATACACAACCAAGCACCAAACAATACGTTGGTTGATAAAAGATTCTCACCTGAATTTATAAATCAATTAATTTAAGTCATTGATAATCATCAAAGTCAATCTCAAAGCTAAAGGTTGTTCAAACCATGCGGCAATGATTTATAAAACAAAAAAAACGAAAGCCGCTAACACGCACACATGGCTTGGCAGTGTTGTTAGACAATCGCCACGCAATCGGTTGACAAGTGATTAATGTTGTCCATTCCCTATAAACATGACCCCATTGTTGATTAACAATTATTCTTGCTGTAGTCATTCAAACAAATAGGTGTCAGAGTTTTGATTAGAAGTTATTTACAATGGATAACAGTACACAGAAACGTAAAGCTTTTACTGTTAAAGAGAAGCTTGAAGCCATGGACAGGATTAAGTCCGGTGTTAAACAAACACAATTAGCTAAAGATTTAGGCATTCACAAGTCGACCATTCGAGGATGGAAGAGGGAAGAAGCAAAATTAAGAGAGATGCTGATGGATCTGCATGAAAGTGAACGATTGATGAGAAAGAAAGCCGGACTAGCGGGAGACACGCAACTTGATACAGCCCTGTATCAATGGTTTGTTCAGACTAGGGCTGAAGGAGTGCATATATCGGGACCTATTATGAAAGCACAAGCTGAAAAATTTCACATTGACTTATATGGGCAAGATTCCAGTTTTAAAGCTAGCAATTGATAGCTAGTCCATTTTAAGAAACTACATGGAATTAGCAAAGTGACCCCGTTTCTGGAGAAATCTGTTCTTCAGATTCTGAAGCCGTTATAACCTATCCGGACGAACTGAGGGAATGCGGAAATTATTCAAAATGTAACAGTAAACAAAACCAATGATGATGCTGCCGATGGTGATGCTTCTGATGATGACAGTGACAACACCACACCTGAGGATCAACCACCATCAGCAACAGATGCAATCCAAAGCTTAGAGTGTGCAATACAATGAATGGAGACTCAGGATGTTGACTATATTAGAATTCTTCAGTTGAGCAATATGGTTTATTTGTGTCAAGAGTAAACGTGACAGTAGCAAGAAGCAGCTGAAAATTAATCAGTTTTTCCAAAAACAATAAAGTATTCTCATTCATAGCAAATAAAATTATAGCAGTATGAAATTTATACTTACACCGTTTATTGACCTTGGGACGAACATGTGCATACACACTGAACCATAAATGGACTTCATCATTCTTTACGTGATTTATCGATTATTATTATTTATTTTTTTTGCATTGAATTTAGACACATAATGATCTAAAACTAAATATCATACTTCTGTGTGCATATTTTCGATGGAATTATTATGGACTCACTCCTATGCATGCCATGAGATCGGTTGGTCACTACACGTGTTGATCTTTTAACTATTCATGCTATACATTAGACATGGACATATAAATGTACCAATGCATGGTTCTCTGAATAAAGTAAAATATTATATCAGCAATCTCTGTTTTCACTGCATGTGTATTTCTCGTTTAATGTGCATTGATTTAAGATGGTAATTGTGCCAATAAAGCACGTTTTGCGCCCATAATTTTACCCCCTCCCCCCCTTTTTTTTGGTGCATCCATTATTTTCTTCAGCTAAATGACTTTGTTTTGTCTAGGTTGGTTATAGCACGGTTCGGGACATAGCACAATCTCGTTTTGTGGACCCCGACCATCGTGCTATAGCGGGGCTTTACTGTATATGCGTATTTAATGATTTTGTTAATAGTGCACACAAAACAAACTTGATATAATAATAATAATAATAATAATGATATTCAGTGCATGATATTTGTTCAAAAACCAATTTTTTACAGGTGAAACTGTGTACAGCAATCATCTGTGTACAAGCTCCAGTTTTGCCTTTTCCCATGAGTGGCCACTATAGACAGGTTTAAATTTGCCACACAAAAAAGGATATGACTGATAGTAGAAATGCCAAATGATGACTAAATTGATGAAGTATTGAGCACCCAAAAGACACATGTATAAATGCACAAAGTCTAAGAAAAAGAATGAAGATATTCCAACTGTCAAAAATGAATAAAGGTATCAGACTGGGATCATGTTATCTTTATTCTAGACCTCCTTAGACTGGGGACTAGCACCAGCAAAAGATATAAGGGTTGAATCATTTTTGGGGGGTGGGGGGGTGGGGACGGGGCAGAGCTGGCATGTCTTGCCCTAAAAGTGAGTGCGAGAAACCTGGAACATTTCCGAGAGTATATTCTGCCCGAAATAGTTATTCTTGTGAAGTTTTTAATAATAAAAATGCTTACAGGCATACAGCAGGAGAAACATGCTTTTTAAATAAAGTTTTGTGCACATTTTGTAGTTTTTGGTGCCCTCAAATCTTCACAGAGTGTTGATTTTCTCCATCAATCAAACAAAAGTAAAACTCTCAGAAGTGAAATCCCAAGCTTTTATGACTCCAGAACCATCATTAAAGAAGTTTTTAGACAATAAACTATTATGATATTAATAAATGTATCCAATATTTCACCTGAAAAGATGACGAGATGAGATTATTTGCCTTCAACAAGTATTGGTCACCTGTTTTTTTCGGGAACAATTACCTATTGTCAAGGTCACTACCTAATGATATTAATGAAGTTATGATGCAGTTTTTCTGATTCAAGATAGAAAGGTTTTTAATATTTTCATCCAGTATAATGATCATTTTAATACTATATAATTTACAGTGCAGGTAAAAATCCAGTTACTGACGAAATTATTGTACCAACACAAAATCTGACCTCTAACTCACTTCTCTCTAATTTCCTTTCATTTCACCCTATTAAGACAGGAAGGAGAAGTCACTCTGCCCAAAATGTTTAGTTCAGAATAAGAGTGAAACGACTTGAACACTGAGCTTAATATGAAAAGCTAACATCGACCTTAATCCAGTGGACAAATGGACTGATATATGGACAAGCACACATTTGCCAAACTGACCGCTAAGTAAACCTTCTACCAAGGCAGGTTCCACAAAAAGTTATGGCATTTACATCACAGTATGCATGGTATACTATTATGGCTCCAAATACACCAATTTACACTTTCTTTAAAGGCAGATACAAGTGATGTCCCTTTGCTTAAGGCCAGAGATCATTCAGGGTATAAATGTTTTTATGGGAAGTTGATAAAAAAAAATTCAAGAAAAATTATTTAAGCATAAAAAATGCAAGAATTTTGTCTCAATTAATTGGAATATTCATTCAAATTTGTCAGAAAAATATTTAAGCACAAAAGGTTCAATAATTCAGTTTCAATTTACAGTAGACACATGCCAATTATACAGCTTACCTAGAGTCTGCATTATTTCTGCATGTAATTGTCAAAATTACTTCTACATGTCAATTGAGACTGTCTTACCCCAAATGACCTCTGATCTTTGGAGCTCTTCACTGTGTAAAAAGTGTAAATTCTTGTATAAACCACGCAATAATGGGAGATCGCTGTATCAAGGTTTAAAGATTTCATTTTTACTCCTTACCTTGATGATTGCCATCCTTTGGTCAGAGGACTGTGATAGTTGAGCTCGGAGACACGGTGAACGTCATCCTGCCCCGAGGCGTGAACAACCCGATATGGAAGTTTTATTGGCATTCTTGGCTACATACCTGAAATTTTTCTTAAAGGCATGAGCTTAAGATGGTGCAGATGAGAAAGTGTATATGTGTTGTCAAAATAGTGATAACAAGATACATCAAAGATTCTAAATCCCCTAGACTCTAACACATAATGGATTTGTTTAACATGCTTTTATCATACTTGTGAAGTACATGTTGTAAGTAAG
Organism: Margaritifera margaritifera; assembly: GCA_029931535.1. Lineage (NCBI taxonomy): Eukaryota > Metazoa > Mollusca > Bivalvia > Unionida > Margaritiferidae > Margaritifera > Margaritifera margaritifera. The sequence continues at coordinate 1,457,883 of JAQPZY010001172.1, forward strand.
ACACTTTAACCTTGCATTTATTTTGTTCAATATGGATATTATTTATAATTTTACAATTAGAATTTTTTCCATTTGAACTTTTCACATGTTTTACTTTAAAATAGGGTCCTTAACGCAATCAAATGACAAAGAATAATTATATCAATGTAGACTGAGACCTTGATGACATACAGATGCTTTTCTAAATGTTGATATAATTCAATTAAAACAACAAGTCATTAATTGTACAGAGTCAGGGATCAGTTAAGACTGTAGCAAGTAGCAAAATTGCCACTTGTTGTAAAAAAAAAAAGTTTTGGCTACCTGGTGAGAAATCTAATAAGAAATTTTTGCTACCAAGAATTTTGAAAAGGAAGAACTCTCACTGACACACGGTTTGAATTTTACTGATCAAAAAGCTTTTCCAACACTTTTCTCCTTATAACAAGGATAAATGTTAACATTGCAGATATTAACATCAAAATTAAAGTATATGTTTTTTGTTGTTGTGTTATTCTTTGTAATTTTCTAGCAAGTGCCATCACAATAATAATAATAAACACTTTATTTTATGAGGGTATCTCAGTTAGTACAATATACTATTCTCCCCTGAGGCCCTCAGGATACATTAAGTATAAAAGCACAAAGTGTATATGATATGCATTAACAGAGCAAACATGAGAGCATGTATTTCAATATTTAAAATGACAACTGCCCTTCAAGATAATGGTTATACAATTTTGTTTTGAACACATTTAGATATGTTTCTGATCTAATGTACATTAAACTGAAATTACTACAATAAATTGGGCCTTTTTGTACATCTAAATCATCAGGTATAGATCTTTCAAACCATATTAAAATAATATATACCAGGACCTTCACAGAGATTTAAATTTGGATGAAGTGTTGAAAATTATTTACAGTATTTGATGTCTTTCTGTTTTGCAAATCTTTCTATAGATCATTATAAAATAGTCTCCATTATTATAACTGAGTTAGTGCCTTTTTTCACAATGACATGATGACATCATTCTATAGAAATCAAAGAACCTTGTAAAATGAAAACAATGAGGGAAACAATCAGGACTTACTGTATATACTCGCATATAGGCTAATACCAACTACAAACTGCACAGACCTAGATCTGCTGTCACATAATGCGCTGACAGATCTGGGTCTATGCAGTTTGTAAGGACTAATCAGTAGAACAAACAACATAGACCCAATATGTGACGGCAGATCAGGGTCTATGTTGTTTGTATTTGTACCCGGTTTATACGCAAGTATATATGGTAATGAACTAGCTAAATATATGTTCTATTTGATTGGTGAGTTTTGAGTATCAATACAAAATGCTTGAGTGAATTCATCATGACGAGTTTGCATCTGTAGTTTCAAGATCTTTAACTACTGTACATGTACTAAGACTGATGCATCTTCTCTGCTGAGCCTACATTATATTCCACCTTTATTAATTAGGTAAAACTCTTAGGGCAATAAACACTGTTTACTAATGAACATATTTATTTTAAATTTGCTGTTTGCGCATGTACTGCTTGGCATATATTTTCAATCTTTCTTTGCTTCATTTAACAACGTTTATTTATGTTAATGTATACAGTACAGGGCCATGCCAGGTTCTTATTCATCTAAGTTTCTTAACCAATGACACCTTTGTACTCACCTACAGAAGTATCAGAGCTTTGAATTCAAAGTAACAACTAGCATGAGTAATGATCAAACCAAATGCCACCCAACTATAGGAAGTGTACATGCACTTACTGATAAAGGGTAATCTTTTTTGGTGGGAACAGGAAAACTAAGAAAACACAGCATGCTAAATGCTCATTCATGGGATTTAAACCAAATGGTGTTTATATAGATAAAAATATTGTTAATACTTGAATATAAATTATATATCTTTGAAACTGAAGGAGTATGGTGAGTATTTTGTATCATTTCTATTACTATTTTATTACTGTTCTCTCTTTGACAAAAGCTTCAGCTAAACGGGACAGTAATGTATGTTAAGCAAAATGGCATGATCATGAGGTGTAAGAATAAAAATGTATGATGGAATACCTATGTCCATGTCATAGTTATTCATTTTCAAACTTGTCTATTCCAATACACACAAATTAAAGCAAATTAAAACAACATATTATATTAGTGCATGCTGCTTTAATGCAATTACATCTGATGCACATGAATTTTATATTGATGTCATATAAATATTTTGGAGTCCTTCTCAATGTCAGGTCCTTCATTTTTTATGTACATGATCTCTTCCCCAAAATCCATATTTTGACAAAATTATGAATTTTTCATGTATGAGAAATTAAAAGAAATAAAGCAAATACAGTAATTCACAATACAAGTCATAAAAAGAAAGCACTAATAGAATTTAAGACACAGTTTTCAGAATTTTGTAAATCAGTTTGATATCAGTGTATGTCTTGGAATCTTATGAAATATTGTCCGGAACTGGAGAAACAGCTGACAATGTCGACATCAACCAATGTTTATTTAACAACACCTATACACTGTCGATTTATGACAGCCTGGCATCATACATGTGAATTTGGCATCACATTTCTTTTATAAAAAAAACATGTGAATGATAATGACTTACCTGTAAGAATAACAGAAAATGGTCAAAAATTACTCAGTTTATACTAATTGTATTAGAGAGATGATCTAGTGTGACAGTGGGTGCTTCCAATGACCTAAATTATTTGTCTACTCCCCCAAACAGTTTGTACCCTCCCACCAACTTTATAAATTAAAAGCATCAAGGATATAAAAAAATGCACAAAAATATTAGTAATTTCATTCATCAATTTATAATTTCTAGCCTGATTGTCGCCAGGTGTCCCCTAACATTGTCATCTTGTTTGCATTTCAAAGCAAACAGAAGCTGTCGATGTCAACAACCAGATACACTGCTCACTGTCCTTTTCCGGTTCTTAGAACAGTCCATTTCAGTAAAAACTGTGTCATATGCATCCAATATTTGCAATGTCTAGTTTTAATATTTCTAAAAAAAAATGAACAAAATAAAAAGGTGTAGCTCTTACATACATGTGTTCAAAAAGGAACGTAACTCCCAAAGTAATGGAAATTTACGGAATTATATAGAGCTTATAGAAAATGGCAAACCACATCACAGCTGTTGTCTGAAAAAATTGACTTGCCGATGTAAATATGGCAACCATGTTAGTAAAGAAACTCCTGTTTGTTTTGAAATGTGAACAAGATGGCAGTGTTAGAGACCCCTGGACAATGATCAAATTAGAAATTAGAAATTAATGAATGAAATGACTACATTTTGGCCATTTTTTAAAATCTTGATGCTTTTAGTTTTAAAAATCAGTAAGGGTGTAAACATTGTGTGTGGGTGGGGGGGTGGGGGGTAGGCAAATACATGTACTATAATGGGAAAGAAAAATCCTTGTCATGGATGTACCAAAGGATATGAAAATTTAAATTACCCAAATTAAGAAATGTAACCCAATAAAACTGCAATGCAAGGATGTACAAATATTTTATAAACTTAAATATTTCAAGATGACAAATATTCATTGGGAGAGTCTTCTATGTGTTTCATAATATTTAGTGAAAAAGCAAAACTCGCATCGTTACATCTCCAACCATGGCCGTCATAAAGGGCGGGCAATATGGGCAACTCACAGGGTGCCATTTTTGCAGAGTTTGCTGTAGTTTTTACTAAGTGGGGGCGCCTAATGTGACGCGTGCTTAGGGTGTCGTTTTGTCCAGTGCAAACTTGCGACATCACAAACTCCAACTAATTAATGACTACAGTTTTCATAAACTGATCTTTAAATGTTCAGTATAGTAAGACTGTTTTTTTTTTTGCGTGTGTCTTATCACACAATTACAGCAACAGTTGGATATTTTCAGTGATATTGCCAAACATTATAGTAAAATAGTCCTATTGGTGTCTTACATGGCATCTTTTGATGAACCCCAATAAGTTAATTTTTCACAAAATACCTACGAAGTATTATCTATATTCATATGAAAATAAATTGTCCCTAATCTGGTGTTTCAAAATTAAATTAAGTTACCTGGTGAACTTATAAAAACTATATATAAAAAAACAAGGTGACACCAGTGTAAAGCTCTTGCACTGGCCGATAATTATCTGGTAGTTAGTAATGGGAAAGGAATTCCCAAGTTACATTTAAACTTAATCATGTGCTGATATTTGGAGAATTTTAAATACAATTTGAGATAGCGAACAATTACGTTCTTCTTATAACTTGTTTTTCAAGACTGGCATTCCAAGACTGAATCGAAGTTCGAGTTGCCAAAAAACGTCACTTTTGGCAATTGGATTTTTATTCTTCATGAAAGCAAGTGTCATGCACTTTGTTCGGAAGAATAGGATATAATGTTAATATGCCTACACATTATACCTTGGTTAACAATAAAATGTTTGAAACATCTTCATTCTCTTTCAATAAAAAATTCAATTCACACAAGATCGTTTGGCTTGACAACGGAAACGTTTGTATTTCCTTATGCAGGGTGCTTTACCGTCTGCGCGTGACATAGCGAGAACATAAAAAACAAACGGCGCAAATATAACTTTTTATTTTGTTGTCATAATTATTTAAAAAGAAACAGATACAACTGTATACAAAAGATTTATTTAATGAACAAAATACAATAATTTGTTGTTTTTATTAATTGTATTAGGAATGAGTATTTAATATAACAAAATGTGCTACAAAACCAGTCAAGATTCTTCATTTGAGGTTTGTCTGATGTTATCGATAATTACCACGAGGCGGGAAAAATGGAAACGTCGCTCTTCCGGAAGTAAGGTAACGTAGTCAATAACAATGATCAGTAGGTTTCTGGCATTGTTCAACATAGGCATGAGAGCTTACAAGGTTCAAGATGTCAGACGTGAGGTTAGGATGGGAATCACAGCGAAATCACTGGCTGAGGCAAAGAAAAAAGGGTGTGAGAAGTTAAAGGTAGTCATGAAAGGATTTCCATGCGGAGGTTTCGGACCATAGGGGCTCGTATCGTTGCTTAAAATATACCTATACATTATTTGCGCATTGCACTTGCCATGTTCAGCGGTAACGTTGGAAACTGGGCTGGCATTCTTAAAGGGCTATTGGTAATGCACAATTCAGTCCTGAACAACCTTGAGTGTAGTTCCTAAAAATAAGGTTGGGAGGCCTGTACTGGCCATAAGGAGCATTTTATGATGAAGACAGTGACACAATTGTACATGTATTTTGGTAATAATAATAATGACACAATTTTCAGACCCAAATATTATGATGATCCCCATAATGAACAGTCCTGGATATTTTCACATTCTCTGCTCACATGTCTTTCTATACATACAAGTGGCTTATTTGACACGCCGTAGAATCCTCTGTAGAAAAGCATGTGTATATATACATGTATACATGTCATATTCAGCATCACTAAGCATGTTGCGCTATACTTAGCTTAACATTCATGATTATAGACAATCGTAATCTTCTAAACTATGCAACTGCTCATATATCTTACCTAAGCAGTTTGTAATTGTTTTAAATTTGTGTTTTTCTCATTTGAACTATACTCTTGCATTACAGGAAGTGCCTTCTCATACACTAATGGAAACACATACCATAACTACAAAAATTCTCATACTTACAAGCAAATTCAATATAAATCCCATTTATGCATACATATAATGATTTTTTTAGGATAATTAGCTAATGTCAAGTACTTTTATTATCTTTAGACATTTATTAAGAACAAAGAACTGATAAAACCCGAAGATATAAACTTCGGCTGATTAATATTTACAGAACTACATGCAGTGAAAGAAGAGAGGAAAAGAAGTTAAAAGTAAACTAGCAAAAAAGTCATTTTACAGATGTATTTCAGGAATGTTTAGGAATTTTCTTCGCTATTATCAGCACCGACCACAACTGTACTTTCAGTATGGCAAGTTTTATAGCCATCGGGTTACAGGTATGTGCGTAATATGACTGTTAGTCATGGGACCGGGTTGACCTAAAGAAGACCAATATGGTAGCCCCCATTACATGGCATTGTGATGTTTGCACACATGCATTGTATGCAAGGCTCAATGTATATGAAAATGTAATGCTCATTGCATCTTGCTTAGTGTTCATGCAACATGATAATTACAATCAGTACTATCTCAATGCTGTGATCTATTGTGCGTAAAATGCAATATCAAATTGCCTATTTTAACTCTTATAAATATATTTTCCGCAAAACAGATTGTACCTGCACATTTAAGTTAATAATTTTTAACTTTTCACTTATTGCGTGCTATACATGGGATAAGGCTATACCACATCCACCAACCCTGTTAAGCCTATTCGCATTACCGATAGCCCTTAAAGGTAGAGTTGTAAGTCAGATTTGATGTAGGTCTAAGCAGTCAAATCTCTGAGGTAAAAATCAGTGCTAAATTTATTACACTATGTGAAGTGTAGCCTGAAATATCAGTGTTGATTCTAAAATAGGTCGCATGAGAAATGGGAAATGTGTCCTCCCGTGTATTGTATATATACATATTTATACGTAAATTTTAAGCAGCGACATGAGCACCTGTGTAGTGAAGTTAAAGGAAATGGATGCAACTCTAAATTGCGCTCTGATTGTGTTCCCGGATGTATAGTTTTCATCTTCATTCATTGTAGGCAGCAGTGTTAAGTGTTATGTCCTTGTATGCAGCAAATTAAGTTTTAAAAAAACATGAATATTCATGAGATATTTGTGCATTTGTATATGCTGAATTGAAGGTAATATACAGTTTAATTTTGGAAATCTCGATTTATCATTGATATTTATCATATACAACCAATTTACTGACTATTTTTAATTGTTTAGAAATTGCTCTTAATTGATATGACATTAATTTAAAAAGAAATATATTCATCAGAAAATGTGGCTTTTAAAAATCCATGGGTGGAGAGTATTTTCCCACAATCGGAACTCTTTCTGTAATAGCATAAATAGCAGCACCAGATCAAATTATTTTATTCCACAATAGCACAGGAATTGTTAGCACCTTATTAATTTAAAAAAATTAATATATTCATGAAAAAATGTAGCTTTTAAAAACCCAAGTCCTATTATGTAAAGATTACATTTCTCTTATCTGAACCAGTGAGAGAAAATCACAACTGATCAATTAAATTGTTTTATTCCATAACAGTTTTTGTATCTGGAAGATTGTACTGTACCATTTTTTGTACTTGTGTAAATACTAAATTAAATGCATATTGTTCATCAGTATAGTTTCACAATAATCACCTTAAAACTAGTGGGAAACAGAAATCATGAACATTTTAAAAATGCTAAAACTTCAAATTACCTTTCTTCCTTAAAAATAAAAATAGAATTAAAAGGAAAGCATTTTTAAAATGACTCATCAATACTTTAAACATGGTATATAGTTTATATACATGGATTTTTTTCTGCATCCCAGCTCTGTGTTTCAGACCTGGACACTGGAAGTTTTTGTTCCAAGATATATTATATTTATAAGTGTTTTTTTTTTTATTTTTGGTGAAGATAAGATCCATCATGTTCTGAATTGTTTAGAGTTGTATTAAATTTGCATAATTCCATTGAGTTATTGTTAAAGTTCATCATACCACTTTGGTCTTACACCACAAATTTTAGCCATATGACTTCAAATGACCACAACAAATTCTAGATTTCATTATTAATAGATAAGAATATGGAATAAACTCCCTTTAGTCTGTTTTTTAGCTCTGCTGCTAGACCAGTATAGTCCTACCATATAAAATGTTGATACTGATATGCATCATGGAGGGGGGTCGACATCTTACTGCCTGAACAAGCAGTGTCGTGTAGCTGGTTGTGATGTCAGTTGACTTCACAACTAGAGGCCAAACTTTCAAAGAAAAAGTCACATAGTTGACAGCCTATTTTGACACTGTTGCACAGATTCAAGTCTAATTGCTGATGCCTTCTTTCTTACTGACGTATATCGATGCACAATCAAGAGGTTGGGTTTTTCTAAATCTGACTGGCATTTCAGTAGGTTGAAGGGCAATGATAGCAGGGGAATGCTGGAGTCAGTTAACTTGTGGTACATTTTTTTAACGAAATGAATATATCTGATCATATTTGAACAAACATTCATAAACACTTTTGAACTGACCCCTTAAACATGTAGTTGTAGTATTGAGGCTACGAATATGTCACAAATGTAGTGTAGATACAGTTCAGGGGTCACGATACCAGGCAAAGTGAACAAGTAAGTTGCCGAAAAATGTAAACTTCGACTTCTTCTGAAAGGAAAGTGAACATGACTTCACCCTGTTCTTTTTTAAATGTTAACAGAGTAGCAGTAGTGTAACTTTTGAGATGCTCCATCAACCCATCAGAGTGGTTACAGTGCTGTATGGGTCTAGTGTGTCCTAAATGAAAATGGTGCCACTCAGACATCCAATATGTCCACCACAATGGCCATCGTGGAAATTTTGTTACTGCTACTCCTGATGAATGGCTGGTCATATCAACATGGTGTTTTCACTAAAAGACTTCTGATGATGTCTGCTTGGTCCTAAATGAAAATGGTGCTGATCTGATGTCCAATATGGCCACCATAGTGGCTGTCTTGAAAATGTTGTTATTGCTACTACTCCTGAATGGAAAGTCATATTGACATGGGGTTTTCACTAGAAGACATAAGGATTTTTAAGGTGACTGAAGTGGCACTCATCGGACATCAGATTGGTACCCATTTTCTTATGATGTCTAGTTGGTCCTGAATGAAAATGGTGCTGATCTGATAGCCAAAAATGGCAGCCAGAGCAGCCATCTTGAAAATCTTGTTATTACTACTGCTTTTGAATGGATGGTCATATCAACACGTTCTCACTAAAAGACTTCTTACGATGTCTATTTGGTCCTGACTCAAAATGGTGCTGATTGGATGTCCAATATGGCAACCAGAGTGGCCATCTTGAAAATCTTGTTATCGCTACTCCTCCTGAAAGATAGATAATATTGCCATTGGGTTTTCACCAGAAGACTTGTGCTGATCTGATATCCAATATGACCGTCAGAGCAGCCATCTTGAAACTTTTGTTATCACTACTCCTCCTGAATGGATGATCATATCAACATGGGGGTTTCACTAAAAGACTTATCATGATGTCTAGTTGGTCCAAAATGAAAATGGTGTCCATCTGATGTCCAATATGGCCACAACAGCAGCCATCTTGAAAATATTATCTCTACTCCTCCTGAATGGATGGTTGTATCAACAAGGAGTTTTTACTAAACAACTTCTTATGATGTCTAGTTGGCCCTAATGGTGGCATTCTTACATTCATTATTCCTGCCACAATGACCATCTTTAAAATCTTGTTATCATTATTTCTCCTAAATAAAAGGTCATATCAGCATGGGGTTTTCACTGAAAGACTGCTTATGATGTCTAGTTGGTCGTAAATGAAAATGGTGCCGATCCATCTTCTTAAATGGCTGCCACGACTTCTAGATGTCTGGCCATATTGAGATTGTGCTTTAATCAAGAGACTTCTTATAATGTCTACTTGATCCTAAATAGAAATGGTGCCAGTCTGATATCAAATATGGTCACCAAGGCATCCATCTTGAAAATCTTGGTGTCGTTGCTCAGTCCAAAACAGAAAGTCATATTAACATGGGGTTTCCACCAGAAGACTTCTTGAATGAAAATGGTGCCAAGTTGACATCCAATATGTCCACCACAGCTGCTAATTTGAAAATCTTGTTACCACTGGAGAATATCAAAGATGGTTTCAGTACTCTACAGTTAAAAGGAAGGAATGGTCTTATCTTGACTTTCTTGAAATTCTTTTCAGCCAGTAGAGCATCAGTCCCTTTGAGAGATTCCTGTTTATATTTAAAACAAGCCAGGAAAGTGCTAATTTTCATACTTTAATCACTTTCTCTACCTTTATCTGGCCATTCATGACCTCTGGGCATACTGAATGCTTGAATCTACCTCTCTTCATTTATTCATTCACATCCAGTGATACTACAGTAAGTGGTTATTGATAATTGCTCTATGTGCGCGAGTTCTATTACTGCGTGATGATATATTGGGTTAAGTGACCAAATTATCAGCCATTCAAAATATTTCAAAGAATAAAATCTGGTTTGATTAATTAGCAATGTTTTAAACAGCCTTGTTATATTGTGTTTACTCAACCCAGATACAAGTGGGTCACCTTTTGATTTCAGTCCACCGAGTCAATGCAATGAAATTAAAGAAAGGCTCTTTACAGACACAAGTGTCCATTTCCATTATGATCTGAGTAAATGACAGTAATGAGTCTTTAATTGTTTTAATTGATTATACATAGGATTAATTTCAACATGCGATAATGCATTTAAAGCAAAAAAAATATGCTAATTAAGGAGCAGTCTTTGTATGCATTTAAACGACAAAATGTATGTTATGATCACTTTTGTAGAAATAGTTGTCAGATGAGGTGATCTTTTCTATTTGAATAAAATGAGTTTATTAAATTATTTTTGCAATGAAGGTCATAAGGAAGATTCAGAGAAGGAAAATACACATGAAAGTGGAGGAATGAAACATAAGATGGCCACTGAGTCTGAGGTAAATATTTCTCCTAAGAGAGACAAGCCAGACTCTGTGGCAGCCAAGAATGACAAATATGACACAACATAGAGACAAAGAAATTTTCAGCCACATTTAGTTGATATTTATGGCTTGAATTCATTGACTAAGAAGGAAAGTTTATTTTGCAATTATTAGAAGCAATATCTCAAACTGACACGGATTGGAAATTCAGCCAGTGTATTTGTCAGTGGAACTGCCAAATTCAAGATTTAATCAAGCAAGTCTCATAATGACAGTTTTGGGCCTCATGAAGCCTGTGTTGCACAGTATATGCATGGCACTAGCCAACATGTTCAGAAAATCCTTGAAGTTATAGTTGCTAACGCTTCACTTGGAAATTCCATTTTAAAACTACATTAGAATGAAATGGAAAAAAAAGAGTGAGAGAGCTCTCTTTCACACAGCCTACACCCTAGCCCAATAGGGAAAACCATTTTCTGATATGGAAATAATGTGTTTTCTCTAGGAGAATAACAGTTAAGCTTGGTGCAAATTATAAAAACAGACTCAGGGCAACATACTTGGTTCTGTCAATTGATCAGATCTTGCGAGAAGTTAGGGAAAGGGAATTCCAGTAAATTCCTTTCCATTCTTGTTGATGGAAGTACTGATGCTACCATGTCAGTATATATTATATCATAATAAAGCATATAAGATACCTTGAAAAAAAAAAAAAATTAAGTCCTTTGGAGAAATAAATATGTTGTACATTATTTCTTTTGGATCTCATTTCATTAAGTGGTTGTAAAAGTTTATTTATCTTTTATTGAATTTCATGAAAGTTTTTTTGCAATTCTTTTTATATACATTTTTAGAACTTTGAATCAGCGCCATATAGCCAGTATCGCTCTGACATGCCATTAAACCTTAATACATACTGTACATACATACATACTGTACATACATGCATACTGTATATACAAACTGTACATACATGCATATTGTACATACATACATACATACATACATACATACATACATACATACATACATACATACACACACACATACACTGATTGTAATCACTTGATTAAACATAGGTAACTGAAGCCAGACTTCATTAAAACAAGCATGGGTGCCATATTTGCATAACCTTATTGGTTCACTTGAATCAACAAAGTAAAACAGATTATCATTGGTTAGAGTTTTCTACAGCAGCGATTAAAATGTACTATTCTGTTCCCATTCAGGTGAACAACACATGATAAGTTACAAATGTAAACAAGCATTGTTGATGACAGGGTGATTTAGGCAGATATGACACTTTTTAGTGTAATTCAGTGTGATTTTAAAAAAGAAAGATGACTTAGTTGGGATACACAAATCAAAATGGATAAAATACAATTTTTATGTGGAATTTACGTTGTACCATGGATGTAACTGAGATGAATTGGAGCTTAAACTAACAAGCCCTGTTTGACTCATCTTCACTACCCAAGAGTCACTGATCATAGTCATTGATCCACTTTGTTTAACAACATCTATGTGGAATGGATTGGATTGACAACCCATTGCTAGTGAAGATGTGTTTGACTGTGCTCATGTTTATAGTTATGTTTTGTATTTTCAAGTAGTATTGGATTGTGTGACTTGGATGAAACTCAACCAAATATTACAGTGTCATTCAACAGTAGAAAGGACCATGAATAGTAATACCTCTGGAGTTATGTTCTTCCATCTGATCTTATGTAAATTAGTATTACTTCAACCCTGAAAGCCATCAGTAATTATTTTCCTTTGTGAAATATTTTCATAGTTGTGTTTCGATTAAAATGTTGAACAAATCATGATATCATGCAGCAGTAGCCCACAGCCCACAGGACTACCTGAGTTTAACATATGGTAGTCTCAACACAACAATCTGGTAGGCTCAGGGTACAAAATTTGTCAGACCCTGTAACTGTATCACTAAGAATTTTCTGTGGTATATTTCAGATGAACCCAGAAGAAGTCACGATTGTCATCGAAGATGATGGTACTGTGGTTGAATCAGAAGCTTTCTTCAAGAAGTTGCCAGCACAAACTGTCCTTGTTTTTCTACGTAAGGGAGAAAAATGGAGAGGAGGTACTTATGGCACTCTAATATTAAGTGACATGTTGTGTATTATGTTGATGATAAAGCTCAGTCTGGAATGGGTGAGGGTTACTCTTATGTTCTGTTGCTACATGTTCTTATCAGAGACCAACATTTACTTCCAAAAAATGAGCAAAAATCTAAAAAAAACGAACAAAAAGTACCAAAAAAGTTTACACACCAAAATAATATCAAGTTCTTCGTACTCTAAGAATTAATCTGAGCAGCTGTGTTTTGAACTTTTTCAAGTTTCTGTAGTAGATACTGAGATGAACCAGATAGTTAGTGAATTACAATAGTCCAGTCTTGAAAGTACTAAGGAATACACATATCTTTAGTGGCATCGGCTGAAAGAAAATTGTAAATGGAGCTGATGCATCTCAGATCCAGATATGCAGCCTTGCACATGTTCATGACATGTTGATGTAATGAGAGAGTACTGTCGAGAGTAACACCTAGGTTTTGTACTGACTGTGTGAATTTAATGTTGGTGTTGCTGATTATGTAAATTAGTATCACATCAACCCTCCAAGCCATCAGTATTCCCACATTTTTTTATTAATGTTTTGTCCACAATCTTCATTTTCCTTCAAATTTTAAACTCATAGTCTGGTAGTATGATTATCTACCAAATTTCTGATTGGGATATGATGATTAGAAGTACTTCCCTAAATAAAATTGAGGGCTTTATGAGATCAGCACCAGTGTATTATTAAATTATATTAAGGAAGCAAGGTCTTCATATTTGTAAGCATGATGGTTCTAAATGAAATAAATGCATCCAAATACAGTGAAACCCCACTGGATAAATTGGGAATCAAGATTAATTAACAGAATTTAAGAATTATGGTAAACATTTTCAGAGATTTTTGGATAAACATAGTTTAAATTAGTGGGGTTTACTATAATTCACTTATCTCATTGTGGATCATTAATTTTTGAAGCACTGAGCCATTACTTCATGTCATAAATATTATATGCCACAATGTTATAATGTTAGATAATAACTAGCTGTGTCCTAAACAGATGGCTTTATTTCATTTACTTTAGCTGCATGTCATATTGATGATGTATTAAATAAGCTGTACTGTGCCACACATACAACAATGAGATGGCAGCTTTGGTCCATCACTTCGTGTCATAAATATCACATACCACAATGTGAGACAAGACTTGGCAGTACCCATATATAATCCTCCATTTCTTTTACTTCAGCTGAATCTCTTATTCACAGGTACTCAGTAAGCTTTACTATTCTACATGTAAAATTGAGATGGTAGCCAATACATTAAGTCATAAATATTATATGCCACAGTGCGGGATAAATAACTGGCAATATCCTATATATCCATGGTTCTGAAACTTTTTGTACTAGCGACCCACTTCCAAGTATTCTGTGTATGGCTAATATATTTCCTGCAGCAATCCCACGGCCCACTTGTGGGCCATGGCCCATAGTTTGACCACCTATGCTATATTTGTATTCTTTGTTTTTTTTTTACTTAAGCTGAATCACTTGTGTGCGATGCATTCAGTAAAGTGCTCTATACTGTATGTAAAAAATGAGATGGCAACAGAGAGCCATTATCTCATGTTGTAAATATCATATGCCATAATGTGGAATAATACCTAGTAGTATCCTTTATATAATCTCTATTTCTTTTCTACTTCAGCTCTAATGTCTGTTAATTTTCAAGGTGTAATTTTTTTTTCTCCAGCTGGATCTCTTATTTACGATGCACTCAGTAAGCTGTATTGTGCTACACGGAAAAATGAGATGGCCGTACAGATTAGGGAACTGCTAGCAGGAGAGGATGCTCCAGAGAAGATACAGATAATCTCACAATATTTGGATATGCTGGAAACAAATATTGATGCAGAGGAGAGACGTAAAGATGAGGATTGGTTTGAAGGTAAATTGACAATTAATGGAAGATCATATACTGTAGATTATGTCATTGTGTAATTAGAACTCAAATAGGAATATTTTCACAGATGAAATAAAAGTTTTAATTCAGCAGAATAATACATTACACTGCAGTAATACAGATTTTTTTTAAAATTTATTGAAGGTGTTGCAGAGTAGTGTTTTTGTTAAGAATTGAACATGTGGCAATGAGTCGAAAATGAGGCAGACCGCAAACATTTAGTTAATGTAATATAGGACTTAATGTAATATAGGACTTAATGTAATATAGGACTTAATGTAATATAGGACTTTCAATTGAAAATTTTTATAATTGTAGCAAAGCAGTCATCACAAAGAGCAAATTCCACTGGTAGCCAGATTTTAAAAAGAACACTGGTAGCTTTTTGTGCTCGTATCGATGAAATCTACAGGTTATTATATACCTCTTTTGATTGTACAGTCATTTAATTAGTAAACTTGTCAATCTTCCTGGCTGAGCTGCTGATTATGCATGAAAGCCATAAGTGGAACCAGAAACACAAGTTCAAAGTCATGGGACAGAAATCTACAGTGAAACCTCTGTATATGAAAGCACATGTCCATAAGGGATCATTGTATGCATCAGTAAGCAAATCATTAATATATATACCCACTTATAAGTCGAGTCCAACTGCAAACGACATAGACCTTGATCTGACATCGCATAATGTGCCAGCAGATCAGGGTCTATGTTGTTTGTTTTTCTGATTATTCTGACAAATGACATAGATCCAGATCTGCCAGCACATTATGCAGTGGCAGATCTGGGTCTGTGCAGTTTGCAGTTGGACTCAACTTATAAGCCAGTACAGATGGTATATTATTTTCCTTTATTTAGTATTGAAAAGATGCCATTCTAACCCCATGTGAAGGAAATTGTACCATGTCACAATGTGATTACCAGTATTCCTGTTAACTTGCATATATATACATATACATATCACTTTGAACTTTTGATTATATGGATTCTGTACAATGTCTTCTTAATAGATATTCTTACTTTAAACCGATTTATTATCACCCAAACATTCAGTGCATGCATGATATAAAATGCTAAGAAACTGCTTGAGGACTCTTTCAATATAAAGACTAATGGACAAATTTGTCCTGTATAGACCGTGGTTAGTGTACCAAGAAACCTGTTTGTAAAGTACACACAGGGGTCCACACCATTTGTTTTGTAGACATGCTTCTTTTTTGTAGAGCTTTGATATTTTAATTTTGAAGAGAGGTTAATAAAGTTTATCCTTTATATGGCAATTACTGCTGAAGCAGGTTTCATTGTATTGGAGATATGAGGAAGAGGTTTCAAAATCCAAAGCTTATGCAGGCTAGACAGACTAAACCTTACATGTTTTTATATTTTTTAAAATATTTTTTATTTTTTTCGCTGTGGTTGTATACCCTACTATGACAGTATTATGTAGGGCATATAGTGTTACCCTTGATGTCCATCTGGCTACAATATGTATTTACAGGACTAAACAAGAAGTATAAATCAAAGAGTGAAGTGATGAGAAATAATGCCCAAACAAGGATAAGAAGTTACTACACAACAGTAGGTGTTCACAGTTTCTTAGCAACTTTTTCCTTTTTTTGCAATCTTTTCTTTTATTACCTTCAGCTCATTCGTCCTATATATGTCACAGTATATAGCTTCCAATTTATGGGTAGGGAATGGCAATTTAATTTTTCTGGTCAGTTTCTTGAAAAATGGCAAACTTTTGAAGTGTTAGTTTTCAAACAAAGAAAGATATGGGGGATAACTCTTCTTGTTTGCCAATGTAAAATTAAAGTTTTCAGCCTGAAGCAACAGTTTCAAGTAAATCTGTCAGCATCTTTTGTTCTAAGGAAAGGAATTTTTGTTGCCTTTTAAAAAAACGAAAAAGCTATTATGTTTCAATCCAAAAATGACCCTATAATCCAGGTAAAAAGTTTCCAAATCTACAGAGAACTTGCTTATCTGAAAGATTTAACATCCAGAAGTTTGCATGTACATGTTGTCAAGGAAGAAAGAAAAAGAAACAACTTTGATAGTTATAATCTCTGATAATCAACAATTTAAATTTAGTTAAAATCTATGATGTAAGTTTCCATTGCATGAGTGAAAGTTTCCAAGTTGACAGTGACTCCTCTCTTTTAAAAAAAGGCAACTCTATACCTATGAATCATAAGAAACTAAGAACAATTTTCAAATTTATCTCCAAGAATTTTGCAATGGCAGTAACATCATGCAAGTTGATTAAGAAATATAATAATTTTCAACAAATATATGGAAGTGTGTTGAAGTCTGTGAGAAAAGTTGAAAGTGACAAATATTACATACATGTTTCAGGCAAAGGAACAAATTGAGAAAGAGTGCAAAGGGCAGATAAAAGATGATCTCATTGTAGCACTAGATACAGTATTTAACAGGCTGAAATCGGAAGACTTTCATGGCAGCTACTTTGACAGAACTGACAAGTCTGGGGATTGTATGTGTGACAGAAAAGGCTGGTTCCAGTGTGAGGGTCCATTTGACAGCAAGACATGTGACAAGTTTCATACCATTAATCCCTTTGCCTCTCGTGGATATAGACAGCTCTTCGGCTTGTGGAATCTTGACCATGTGTGAGTAATCAAAGCAAACCCCATTAATCTGGACACTGAAGGAATCAATCATATGTACTGATGTTGGACAGGGAAATCCCATTCAAGGTGTTGTAATTTTTTACCTCATTCATGCCCACGAATAATGAGCACAAGAGTTGTTATTTTGCTATCCACATCAGTAAACATAGTTGGTTATTTTTTTTAACATTTCCAGGTCAAAAATATGTGGGTTTTAAACTATGCGTCACTCAGTAGGTAAAGTTGAAACATTAACAGAACAAAGTATTGAAGACTTTTGGGACTTTGGATTACACAGAATTATTCAGTATAAACTCAGAAATATGCTCAAAACTCAGAGATAACTTATGTTCTGATATTTAAGCAATCAAAAAAAAGTTGACCTGATATCATGTATGTGATGACATCAGTGAAGCGCCAATCAAAATGCTATTGTGATGTCATGTAAGGTATGTTAATGATCAAGCGTGAGGCATGGAAAGTCTATATCTATATTAACTGGAGATATATAAAAAATTTCACCACCCATTGTGTTCAAACTAAAGAGGCTTCTGGATTTATGAATTGGTCTGAAGAACCTTGGAGGAAACTTGTTCCTAATAGTTTTTCTTTCGTTTCTGAGACATTTGGATAAAGATAGTCCTGGCCTGAAGATCATAAAACTCCCGGCTGTTAAGTTTTAGCTTGTCTTTCCACTATCCACCAATAAAAAAAAGTTTACAAAAACAGTCATTAGTGATTTCTTGACAAAACTCAGTTGAAACTCAGGTTCAAGACTATTATGATAGACTTCATACTTTTCAGTTAGTTGTACATCAGCAGTTTCTTTTAATAATTTTACATCTGATTTTATCACCTGATATGTTCACACAGAACAGCTTTTGACATTAACTGGTCTTTGATATAGTGAATGCCATAACAACATAAGGACATGTTTTAGATGATAGCAAAGATCACCTGTATGTAATTAGTCACTAGAGCAAGAAAGTAGTTCATGGTGACTAACATATCTTTAAGCATGTGTGCACATACCAAGTTTCAAGACCAAGAACAAGGTATGAGACTGGAAAAATTACATACTCTCTGCGACTTTTCTGCATACAAGCTAAAAGCAAAATATTCTTTTCATCACTGATTTGATGACAAGGGTAATTTTTTTGTAAGAGAGATGTTTTTATTACAGACTGTATCATGTCTCAATATTTGCAAAACAAATGTCCATGTTGCTATCATCATTTTACATAGACATTAGGTTCTTAAGTGTTATACTCACTGATAGATTGACCTGAATCTGAAACACATGGTGATAAAGCACATGTTTTTTATCTCTTAAAATTTACATTGAATTACTAAATTAATGCCATAAAATGGAAGTTTAAATTGCTTGCCATTTTTGTCTCACCTGCATCAGCAGACAGTGAGTCAACGTTTTTACCTAAAGGAGCGGCAGTTTCAGGAGTGTTGAAATTTTGCATTAAGTTTTGTGTCAGATTTCATGAAAGTCCTAACATAGTGGATACTTTTGTGTGCTAGAAAATTTGATGCCCCTCAGGCATCCAATATGACCACTACAGCAACCAACTTGAAATCTTGTTATTGCTACTAAAGGGATGGTTATATCAACATGGGGTTTTCACTAAAAGACTTGTTATCATGTCTGCTTGGTTTGCCATGAAAATTGTGCCAATCTGACATTCAGTATGGCTGCCATCTTGAAAATCTTAATGCTACTTCTCCTGGATGGATGGTCATATCAATATGGGGTTTTCACCAAAAGACTTCTTATGATGTCTGGTTGATTCCAAATACAAACGGTACTGATCAGACATCGAATATGGCCACTATGGCAGTCATCTTGAAAATCTTGTTATCACTACTTCTTCTGAACAGAAAGTTACATCAACATGGAGTTTTCATTAGAAGACTGCTTATATTGTCTATTTGGTCCTAACTGAAAATTATGCTGATCTGATATCTAATATAGCTTGCCATGGTAGCCATCTTCAAACCTGGTTATGGTTACTCTTCCTGAATGGATAGTCATACCCACATGGGGTTTTCACCAAAAGCCTGTTATGATGTCCTGTTGGTTCTTAATTAAAATGGTGCCAATTTTGCATCCAATATTGCTGCCATGATGGCCATCTTGACAATGTTGTTTTCAGTAGAAAATGGTGCTGATTTTGCATCCAATATGAAAAATATCTTATTATTGTTACTCATCCTGAATGGATGGTCATATTGGTATGGAATTTTCACCAAATGACTTATTGTAATGTCTAGTTAAAATTGTACTAATCTGATCTTCAATATGTCTGCCATGGTGGCTGTCTTGATTATTAATTTTTTTTTTTTTTTTCATACTGAAAATTTTGTTCTAGCTATTCCTCCTAAATGGAATCTTATTGAAATGTGGTTTTCAGTATGAAGCTTCTTATGATGTCTGTTTGGTCCTAAAGACAATGGTGACCCGGGGACATCCATTATGGCCACTGTGGTGTCCTTCTTAAAAATCTTATTATTGCTACTCCTCCTGAATGGATGATCATCTGAATATGGGGTTTTCACATAAAGATTTATTATGATGTTTGGTTCGACCTAAAAAAACAAAGTTGCTGATCCATGGTGTCCACCATGTAAATCTTGTTATCACTACTCCATGAATAGTTAATCATGTTGACATGGGGTTTTCACTGAAACACTTCTCACTATATATAGTTGGTCCAAAAATGAAAATGATGGCCATGTGACCACCAAAAATTTGAAAAATCTAATAACAGTTACTTCAAGTGTAGCCATACCAACATATCTATAGAACAAACTTCTTTCTTGCAATATATAGTTATTGCCAAGTTAAAATGATGCTGATCTAACCTGTCCAAAAAATGGCTGCCTTGATGACCATCTTGAAAATCTTTATATGGTTATATCTCCTGAATGGATATTTTTGACTTAGGGTTTTCACTAAAACACTATTACAGCAATATATGTAGCTGCTGGTTCTGAATGAAAATGATGTTTATCGAACCTCCAACATGGCACCATAGTGGCCATCTTGAAACTCTTGTTATCTCTGTTCCTCTTGCATGAATGATGGCATTGATATGGGGTTTGGATTCATACACTTGGTTCAATATTTTATTGGTACTGAATGAAAATGGTACAGATCTGACCACCAGCATATCTATACTTTTGTGAAGGAGTTTTGAAAACCATACCCAATTGACTTTGTAGTCAAGTCATTGCTTGCATTTTTTCATTGAGTTTAATGAACACAGTCACTTGTACATATACAAGTGAATTTTGACCAGACTTTATATGTAGTTGCATTCCAATGAACAAGTTGATAGTCACAACTCTGACATTGATTTTAAGGTAAAAGGTCTTGACTCAGGTTTTGTGCAGTACTTCCGTGTGAGCATGATAACACAAGCAAGTTTAAATGGATTTTGATCAAATCCTGTTTTTGAATATATATGATGAATACCATGAATGATCCCACTGAAATAACAGAGGGGAGGGTGTTTGTTCTTGTTTTTCTTCAAGAAAGTATCAATCATGGATTTAAGCAAACTTAGCACATAGGTAGATCTTGACATTGTCCAAGAAAAGTTGAATGATTTTCCAGCCATGATACCAGGTTTCAGGTCAGTGGCCAAGACAAAGAATTTTGTCCTGCACTTAATATCTTGTGAACATGTTAACTCAGACATGTAAGAAAATAATTATGACACCAAATTTGGTATGTTGGAGTCTTTCAAGAATATCAGGGATGGTTTCAGTACTCAGCATTTATAAAGAAGAAATGGTCTTTTTCTTGGATTCCTGGAAATTCTTTTCATTCAGCAGAATATCAGTCCCTTTTAGGGACTCTTGTTACACATCTAGTCATTCTAATAAACACAAATATCTACATTCATTATTACAGGTCTTTCCTTCCTTCATTAACCTGTTAATAATAAACATGTAAAAATTAAATAAATTGTCATTGCATATTTGTTAAACATATACATACAACAGTAAAAATATCCTGCTATATTGTTTGACTTACAGGAAAATTCACAGACAATATACAGTTAAGTTTGTCCACTTTTGTAAAATCAACACTTATTGCAAAGCTCAAAATTACATCATCATTACATTAATGTGTGATCCACACATGACATTACTCTTTTTTGTATGTGTATCTTAGCACTAGGAACTCTATTAGAGACTGGACATAAATGATGTGGTTGCAACTTCTATCTCATATTAAATAATGAAAAAGAAAAATGCATGTACAGATCTTCAAATCACAATAAGAGTTCAATGAAAGAAAATGATAAAGTCAGTGAAAAGCATATGAAACCTTGGGAAATCAATACCGAATTATGATATGCCATAAATTGGCAATACAGACTTTCTTGTACGAAAAACCGATGTCATCTCAATAAATTTGTCATTCTGAAAAAATGTGCTCCCCAAACATATCCTTTTTCTTAGTGTATTTGATAAGAAGAGTCCATGATCTTCCACTAGTACAAATTTGATGAATTTTTGAATACTGATTCAGCTATTATTTTGCAGACTTTTAGTGACGGGGTATTTTTTCCCATACATTTTCTATATAATGGCCCTTACTTGGGGATAGATTGTTAGCTAAGAGTAGTGCAAGAAAATGCATATCAACCTATACATTTGTATGTGATTTTGGATCACTTGGACCCCTAGCAATGTAAAGACATCAGTTTTTAGTTAAATTAAATATTCATCATTTTACATGTGATCATTTATAATCTCTTCAGTTAAAAAAAACATGCAATACCAATACACTGAAACCTGTATAATACAGAGAAGAAGAAGACTATAAATTAGGCTTGAAAAATTAGTGAGCTCTGATACAGAAGTGTCAGTGTCGTTATACTGAGGGTGATACAGACAAGATTATGTGGCCATAATGGGCATGGATTCAACAAATTCAGAAGCTGAAATATACATGTTCCATTCTATAAGCCAACTGACACAATTTTAATTATGATTATTTTTCATGTACAAGCTTGTGAACAATTATATCCACATTGAATATTTGATTTGGACTAAATTTACTGTGATTTCAGTGACTACATTTTGAGTTATAGCTTTTGTTTGATTTGAATAGACATTTATGAGCATTCTGGCATTCACACATTTTGTTTGATTTGAATAGACATTTATGAGCATTCTGGCATTCACACATTTTGTTTGATTTGAATAGACATTTATGAGCATTCTGGCATTCACACATTTTGTTTGATTTAAATAGACATTTATGAGCATTCTGGCATTCACACATTTTGTTTGATTTGAATAGACATTTATGAGCATTCTGGCATTCACACATTTTGTTTGATTTGAATAGACATTTATGAGCATTCTGGCATTCACACATTTTGTTTGATTTAAATAGACATTTATGAGCATTCTGGCATTCACACATTTTGTTTGATTTAAATAGACATTTGTGAGCATTCTGGCATTCACACATTTTGTTTGATTTAAATAGACATTTGTGAGCATTCTGGCATTCACACATTTTGTTTGATTTGAATAGACATTTATGAGCATTCTGGCATTCACACATTTTGTTTGATTTGAATAGACATTTATGAGCATTCTGGCATTCACACATTTTGTTTGATTTCCTTCAAAGTTTCTGTTAAACTTCAGGTCAATAAGATTTAAGATAATCAGATTTTTGATCATCTTGTGCAGAGTTATTTCCCTTGATTGACTAAAACTAGACATCCCACTGGCTCATAAATGCTAGGATTCAAACTTTTTGTTTGATGTGAACTAAATTTGTTTTGAAATTCTACCTCAAAAAGGTCTTGCACAAGTTTGATAATCATAGGTTTTTTGGGTAGATTTTTTAACTGAATTATGAACCTTGATTGATTGACTCAGAATATGCACTCCCGTGTCTTGTGAACACTGTAGGTAGTGATGGGAATTGATTGACATTTAAAGATCAATGATTGGTTCATCATAACTGATCAACCATTGGTTTTACTTGGCTGGAGATATTGTCTATATTCATACATGAACAAAATGAAAGACTATATTAACTGGAAGCTGTTTTTCATATGTTCTTATTTTCCTGGAAGATTTGTCCCAAAAAATGTTGAATATTTAAAATAAAGAAAACTATAATTGTTTATATTTGATTATGGCAAATCATAATCAAACACTTGGTTGTTTGACTTTTTCGACTGATCTTGGATGGTTGTTAATCATCACATCAGTAAGTGTAGCATTTACACGTTTTTGCTTATTTCAACCAACTTTGCGGCGTCAACTGTCATCTTAGTAAGGTGTCATATAAGTCTGATGATCAGCAGATTTGACAATTTTACAGAGTTATGTCCCTTAACTATGACTACCCTAAAGGTTTGTGAAATCCTTAGCATTAAAGTTTTGTTTCATTTCAATTAGATTTTACTATTTTGACTCATATTAGCAAGATCTCAGATGATATCAGTTATAAGAAATGTTTGACTGTATTTCACAGAGTCATTGCCCTTGATTGACTTATCACACCTAGATTACACACTCACTTCACATTCCAGCCTTTTGATGATGGGTGATATTAGTCATGTTAGTGGCAAATTCGTTTTCTTTCTTTTCAGAATTGAGAAGTCCCGTGTAGTAATCCCATTCCTGATTGAGGCTGCACAGAAACGCAACAAGATGCAGGAATTGAACTGGGAGTATGTTTACAAGTTGTTATTCACTCGCAAGAATTTAAAACTTGTACAAATTGGATGTCACAAGAAAGCTGCTCGCACAACTGAGAATTGCACATGGGAAGATTTCCTCATTTCTTGACAAACATTTTGACTTTGTCTCCAATCATAACATTATGGACCTAAATCCACTGCCAGACTATACAGACACAGAAACATGTCAAATCATAATTGAAAGCAATCAAATTTAATATATTTTTTATGAAGCAGTAAAAATTATTGTGTAATTTCTTTTTAATAGATGTTATTTTGCACATGTGTATCAATTTGTATTTTTTATTTTCAATGAATGTTAAAAATTTACTTCTAAGCCGTGTACAATTTTATATATGGCATGTGAAGTGTTTGTAATACTTACATTTATAAAATTGTTACATTTTTTTACACATTGCCTTGTGCAGGAAGGGCTTTTTCCAATGTTTGAGTTAGACTTTACGGCAAAGCAATAAAGTTATTATGTTTTTATCACATGTCCCAGAGGCAAGGAATACAATTTTGCACCTCAGGTTTGTTTCATTTATTGTATTCTACCTTGTTAAAACTCATGTAGTGATTTTGGTAGTCAGGTTTAGAGTTAACAAATTGTCCGAGCTACTTTGTATAAATATACAACTCAAAATTATGTTATGATCTATAACACAAAAATATCACATGTCAGAACTGTTTTTGTTTGTTCTAAGTATTTTTTATTTATTTGTTGAAAATCCCAATTTTTGTTGTCACAACCAAGAAACTTGGGGCATGTAGTATTGTGGAGGTGCAGGGCATCTCTTTCAGACTCCAAAAAACAATTTATGTTCACCTTTCACTGGTGTAACCATCAGAGGTATTTTCTGTTAAACTTTGGAGTATAAATTTTAGTTGTATTAAACCCCTTACAAGGGTGAGGTTTAATTGTGAAGACATGAGGTGGCTTTAGTCTGTTTTTATGGAGATTTCTTCATTTTAAATGGAGCTCATCTTATATATTCATGTTGCTAAACATTTTGAATGCATATATTTAATGTTATTCAATTAAATGAAGACATTCCATTTCATGTCAACTTTGCTTTTGAAGCATATGTTTAAAACTTTTTTATTTTTTTAAATTTTTAATTACAGTAGTTCGTTAATAAATTTTGTGGCTAAAGTTGTTATGACAAATTGTATATCTGTACCTAACATTTTTGATCACTTCTCATTAAATGATTGTGCAAATTTTATTAATACATTGTTTTGTATGTTTATGCATTGTTTCGTGTACCTTCATTGTCAGAAAATGTATTATTCAGGGAAAAATATAATATTTTTATTATGTTTTTTTTTCTTTCTTCATAGCAATAAGAATATTAATCCTGTTCCATTAAAAAGGACATTCCAGATTTAGACTCGCAACAAGAGACATGATATTCCCTTGATGCTCGACACATAAAGGAATAATTTCTGCATCAGATTGTCAAGCCAGATACACAATTTGACTTGCCTTCCTTTCAAATAAAATAGCTGTAAGAAGTAACATGGTCTCTTGGTGGTCATAGGCGAGTTTTGCTAACACCAGTGGGTGTTTTTTGTATCCTTGAGCCTAACAGTTGACCTCTTTTGCTCCAATTGACCTTGCTGTTATTAAAGTGTGTACCATCATTCACTGAAGGGATTTTGTTGCAGGAATCAACATCTTCTGAATTTTTTCACTAGGTGACTAATGTAGGTTACAAAATTAACAAATATTAATTAATTTAGTAGTCCCAAGAAGCTAGTTCGATGAAATTTGTGGTATGTTCTGATCAGATACCTCTCCATCACGGCACAGGAATTTGACATTCTATCTTTAAAATGGGCCTAGTATTACAAATTACCCTGATAAATGCCATTGTTTTTTTTAATTCTATGCCCATAAAAAACAAAGACATAATGTCAGATTCCTGTGATCAGTCTCAACATGCAAAACATGTTATCTTGTGAGGGCTGCAATTTGCAATACTCAACAGCCAATCAGATCTCGTGTAATCAAGTCCTGGCCATTAAGGTGCTTGACCATCATGTTTGTGTGCAACATCTTGATGACCAGGAACACAGTTGATTATATCCTGCGATTTGAGTTGGAATTCTTTTTCTACAAATTTTGTAAATTTTTACAGTTTCTTGTTGCAACTGGATGGACCTGATTTTGTTCATTTCTTATTGTTTTTTCTTGCTGTTCTTTTTATGTTTGTTTTTATTTTTTTTCACAAGACTGAGGGACTAGATAAAGCAAAATTTTCATGTCTTTCAACATTTTACTAGCCATGAGCAACTAGACTAGCGTAAATGTTGAACTTCTCTTTATATTACTGTCCTTAGATATTATAACATGCAAATTCCAGAAACAGATGGTCTCCATTTTTCACAGTCCTCATAAATATCAAGCTATCTATAAAATTTGGTTGATATCCAAAGATAAGAGTTATTGTGTGGAAATGAAAGTATGTGGACCTGACAATCAAGGGCTATAACTGTACCAAACAATGCAGAATGCTGACAATCAAACTCAGCCAAGGTCTCATAGAAATCGAGCAACAAGCCAAATTTGGATGAAACCTATTAATAATCATGGGCTATAACTCGTAAAATGATGACGTAGAAGACTGAAAACCAAACTCAGCCAAGGATTCATTAATATTAAGTTCTCTACAAAATTTGGGTGAAATCCAATAATAATTAAGAGAGTTTTTGTGTGAAAAAAAGTGGTTGGGTCTGACAGAAAGAGGCTATAACTCCAATAAACACTGATACAGAATGCCAACAATTCACACTGAGCCAAGGTCTAATCAGTATCAAGCTGCATACCAAATTTGGTTGAAATCAAACAATCGTTAGGCAGTTATTGTGTTATACCTCTGCTAGATGATGACTGATGATAAAACTAAGACAATATCAAGCTGCGTACCAAATTTGGTTGAAATCCAATAAGAATTAAAGGCATCACTGTGTAGAAACAAAAGTGTGTAGGTCTGACAATCAGGAACTATAACTCTGCTAAAGGAAGACACAGAATGCTGACAATCAAACTCAGCCAAGATTTCATCAATATCGAGCTGTATACCAAAGGACTAGGTTCGCTTTACCCTCTAAACGGCCCTAAATTATGATAAAAAATATATTTTCATGGATAAGTTATTTCTAGACTACAATGCTGATAAGAGTTCAAACTGGTACCCCTATAACATCATAAGCATGTGCCGATGTCGTGACGTCATGTGACAAAGTGGTAGTGGAACAATGAAAAATGCAGTTTTAGCCAGAAATGTACCTTTTTGGACAATATTCAACATGGAGCTCATTCATCGCCCACTGGGATGTTTTGCCAGGTGGTAGTAAAGGCTAATAATGACATAACATGTAAGAACTAAGTTGGTCCGTAAATATGCTCTATATTAAAAATAAAGATAATTGTTCTTTATTGCTCTTCAGAACGCCATCCTAGGATCACCAAAACAATATAAATTTCTAAATTTCTAAAACAAAATAGGATAAAAAATCAAATACGAGTAATCATAATTAGGTTTGGAAATATTAATAAAAGATGTGTTTTACACTAATTTCATTCATATGCTACATCTGCAGTGAGTTACCAAGTTTAAATAAAACTTTCGAGGGTAATTTTAATCAAATTATGTGAAAAGATTGATTCTGTTAAATAAAAAGGTAAGTCAATATTTGGGTTCAAGTATTTCCATTCCTTACTGGAAACACAGATTTTACCACAAATTAAACGATCAGATAAGCTTTACCTTTTGCTCTGTTATCAGAATATACTTGATACCTATCTTCTTGTGCAGAGATGTGAGATACATGCAAGTACTCCTTCCACAATACTTTTTTCTTCTTCAAAATGATATGAATTTGTTGAGATGTCAATTTGTTGAAAATAAATTGCAAAATTCCTGTAAAGAATTTAAGAAGAGCGAAAAAGATATTTACTGTGTAGACAGTAGAGAGCACTCTGTCGAGAGAGATGAACAGGTAATACTCTAAGTACAACTAAGAAATCTCGTTCCTTCCCCACCACTGCTGCCATTTGCAAACATGGGTTAAAATACTACTTAATGTGGGTATGGAAGTCCCAACAGATAAAAAGGGTAAAACTTGGCTACTTTTCTAAACTCACGAAAGCAAACACTCGGACATTTATACCACACCAAAGGAATGGAATATTTATCTGGCATGGCTGCAATCTTAATAACGATGCTGCCAATTATGATGAAGTATTTTCTGCTTATATTGATAGCTTTTTAGAGAAAAAGGAGGCATCGGTAATGATGAGATGTGTTGGAGGGAGCAAGGAGGATAAGGAATGGCCATTTAAATAGAAGAGGTGACTAAAAGTGGCAATATTACATCAGTAGAATCTTGGTACTGTGTTTCTTATATTATGCGTTCAAATTTATTAAAAATTTCATTTGTGTGGCATCATCAGGTTTCCCCAGTTTTGAAATGAACAAATGGTTTTAGAATTAGTTGCATTCTCTTCCATCCATTCTAGTGTGTTTTTTTTTTTGGGGGGGGGGGGGGGGTTTTTTTAGACGTTTTGATCAGTCTTTCACTTGTTGGGCATCATTAGGATTCCCCTATTCAAAATGAACAAATGGGCTTAGAATTAGTCACACCCTCTTCCATCCATTCTAGTGTTGGTTGTCTGATAGACATTTTAATCAGTCTCACTTGTTTTGAATGAATACAATAGAATTATTGGAAAGTCGACCAGTGTTTCCATCCACTCAATAGCTGGACAACATGATCGGTCCAAAACTCGGTTAACTAATCTGTGTTTTTAAGTCTATTATTATCTTCTCAATCTGACCATCTGTTTGTCTGTGAATGGGCTCGTCCATTTATCTGTACATCCATCTGACTGTACATCCTTCATATTTTTAGTCATCTACAAATTTGTCTGTCCATTAGTTCCTTCATCCATCTGTTTGATAACTGTATATCCATCCATTTGCTCTTTGCTAATCCGTGTTTGTATCTACATCTCTTCATCTATTTGTCCATTCATGTTTACTTCATTGATCCATATCCAAGCTATCTGTCCCCCTGACTGTCGATCCATTTCTCTCTCTCTCTCTCTGCCTGTTTGCCCTATTTTTATACATCTGTTGTATTTCTCTGCCAATCTAAAATTGTCTATTTGCCTCATCAAAAAGTTCAGTTTATGTCATCTTCAAATATTTTATTGTTCAAACAGAATTTCTATTAAAAAATGTAATACACCACGAAAGTATGTTTTCTTTTTATATTTGCACCACCCATTTTTGCACTTTAAAGAATAATTGTTGAACTTTTTTTCCGATGATACAACTATTGCATATTTGGAAATCACTATGTATGCTTTTCGAATGCATTTCATTCAAACAGTAATTGATTGTTTTCCATCTTGTTGAATATATGAGCTCAGCACAAATAGGAAATAAGACATATCCACTTACACTTAATGCGGTGGGGGGTGGCAGTGCAAGGAGGGGGCCTAAAAATCCAGCAAACATCTGAGCTTAGCACAAATAGGAAACAGCAGCTAGCCATTTATACAGTGGTATAACTACTGCCCCCGCAATGTGGGGGATATGGGTGCAAGGAGGAGGTCCAAAATCCTGCTTTACATTAATTTGATCAGGGCCCACTCTAAATGTTTGCGGGAGGGGGGCACAATTAGAAGTTACGCCTCTGCATGTACATGATGTAAGAAATGCAGCAAAGGTAAGAAGAAGTAAAATTATTTTGGTGCATTAATATTACCCTCCAAAAAAAAGCAAATGTGCAAGGTTGTGTATTTAATATAACATGAATGAAGTATAATAAACAATAAATAGAAGAATATAACAAGTTAAAGAAATAAATGAAGCTGAATGGTTTTACTATTTTTGCGACTTATCACATTGATGGGGAAGCAACTCTGTTAAGCATGATTGAACAATGGTTGCTCAGATTGGGGGGGGGGGGAGTTGCCTCTGGCTAACGCACAAAAGAAACATCATTTGACAACTATATCTGGATGTCATGTATAAGAACATTATTGCACTGTGACCCTGAAATCTGATTTTTAAGACTTTTAACTTCAATTTATTATTATTATTATTATTATTATTATTATTATTTCTTCTGTGTGGAAGGGTTCAGTTTTCAAACTTTTGTTGACCCTATAAATATGATATTTTAAGTATGACATTTTGAAAATATTTAGAAGCATATAATTTTCTTGACTTCAAGATAAGTTAATATGAGCAAATTATTTGACATGATGGTTTATTATACAAATATGCTCCTCAGGGTAAATTATCAAGTGTGGAATGTTGTATGCAATTAATCAAAATTGCTCAAATCTAACACCTAGATAACCAGGATGCCAACAAATTAGCACAGCATTAAAAAAATGATTTCTTTTGAAAACTTTACCACATTATTATACACACATTTTCAGTTGATATTGAAAATTGTATGCTTATTGGATGAAAAAAGTGAAGTTATTATGAACTGAATTACCGTACATACTCACGTATAATCCAGGTCCAAATGCAAACAACATAGACATTGATCTGCCATTGCATAATGCACTGGCAGATCAGGGTCTATGTAGTTTGTTCTACAGATTATCCTTACAAACTGCATAGACCCAGATCTGCCAGCACATTATGCGATGGCAGATCTGGGTCTATGCAGTTTGCAGTTGGTATCCGGTTATACGCGAGTATAGACGGTACACATGTCAGTGTTGTCGCTTGTATGTTTTAGGATGGTGCAGCACTGTTTTACCAAGGTGGCACCATGCCCTCTTTGGGGGTTGCCTGTCTGAAATCTCCAGAGGTTTTAGAAATTGCATATGGTAACATCATACATATGCAATTTGGGCATAAACTTGGCATCTGTTCCCTGTGTTTCTCACTTGCTGTGCAAATAGTATGCACCAGTAGAGAGAAAATACCATACACACTTAAAATCCTCTGAGAGTCAACAAGTAGCCTGCCCTGACTAATGGTCTGGGGACAACATTGCATGTCATATAGCGTAAACTAAGTGTTTAACCATTAGGCAGCACATGTCCTCTAGGTCAGACAAGCCAGGCTCTACATGTGGCATTACATAACAGACCACATTGCCTGAACAAGACTGGCTTGCTGTCCATTGGAATTACCAACAACAAAAAATGACTGACAGCTTGCAATAAATAGTAGTTAATGGCTTCATCAATTACCCCTGGTAAGCAGCATAATGATAAAAAGAGGAAAAGAAGAAACTGGACCTATATCTCTTATCTTGGATCTGACAACTCTGTAAAGCAATGCCTCTTTTTTTTTAAAAACGAGAAGTTTTAGGTGCTTAACTAGTCGGGTTTAAGGGATATGGACAACTCCAAATGGTAATCAAAGTACTGAAAACACTGATGGTTCACAGGGTTAAAGTGACACTAGTTTACATAATACTAATTTACATAAAATTAGAAGAACACAACTTCAGAGTTATTGCTATTTATGGTCCTCTTTACTATCATAATAAGACTGTTTATAATATTATTCAAACTTTTCTTTTCTTTTATGTCACTAGAGAAGTTATATTAACATTTTAATTACTATTTGAGTAATTACCGTGGTGATTTCCTTTTAAAAACATTTTTTGCTAATGCTCCATCCAACCCCACAAAGATCAACATTGGCACAACACATGAACATATTCCAGCATCAACCAAAATAAAACACAGCAACCTGACATTCCATACTTTTTCCAGACCTTTTGGCAAAAATCTTTATTTTCCATACTTTTTCCAGGTCTGGAAAAAGCACTCTTTTTTTCCCACACTTTTTCCAGACTTTGTATGAACCCTGGACATAAAACAATTCAGCTATTCACATCAGTATCATGATATTTCATTCTGCCAGTGCATGTATGGTCTGAAATTAATAATTTCTGATCTGATCCATTGTGATGTTATACACTGGAAGTAAGACAATGTACAGATTCAGCTTATAAAATATTACACATCACAATTCATATCCACGGGACGTATGAAAAAGAAATTACAAAAAATACAAAATTTGTATCTCCTCTTTTCTACAAATAGAGAATTACCAATAATCAGAGCAATCATAAACAGAAACGTATCGAAATAGATTCAAAGACTGGTGTCATTCTGGATTTCACAAGACTGGTGTCTATCTGGATTTCACAAGAGTGTTGTCATTCTGGATTTAACAAGACTGGTGTCATTCTGGATTTCACAAGACTGGTGTCATTCTGGATTTCACAAGAGTGTTGTCATTCTGGATTAACAAGACTGGTGTCATTCTGGATTTCACAAGAGTGTTGTCATTCTGGATTTCACAAGACTAGTGTCATTCTGGATTTCACAAGAGTGTTGTCATTCTGGATTTCACAAGAGTGTTGTCATTCTGGATTTCACAAGACTGGTGTCATTCTGGATTTCACAAGAGTGTTGTCATTCTGGGTTTAACAAGACTGGTGTCATTCTGTATTTAACAGTTTAGGTTAAAAGACCTGCTCATATTCTCCCTAAGTTTATTACACTTCTCTACATTATATTCTGCCAGAGTTCATTGCACTTACCTACATTATTTAGTAAATGAGGTTTAATAAATTCTGGGAGAATGAAGCCTGCTGTCTAAATATTATGTACCAGTCTAGCATCTGGAAATTTCTACTGGTTTTTGTCACCAAGACTTTTGCCATCCTTGCAGACTTGAAAATTTGCTGTATCATGATGCATATTGCATCACAAGTTGAATATTGAATGCATATCATCTTGAAGACTCCATGCCATTACATATTATGATACTATCATTTAATTTACTACCATATAAACTAGCTTTTAAGTCGAATCCCACTGCAAACTGCATTGACCCAGATCTGCCATCGCATAATGCCCCAGCAGATCTGGGTCTATGCAGTTTGTTATGAATAATCAGTAGAACAGACAACATAGACCCTGATTTGCTGGCGCAACACTTAAAATCGAGTATATATGGTATGCACATAGCTATTTATCATAAGTCTGATTTCTAGACAATGCATATGTCTAGCAGTTACCCATCCATCCATCCATCAGCAAGTGATATTAGTTTTCTGTGACACAATGCATAGGTCTATTAATTACCCATCCATCCTTCAGCAAGTGATATTAGTTTTCTGTGACACAATGCACTTCCCCTGTTCATACCATTTGTAGTGGAATTGATATTACAGTAGTAGTATCCAGTCATATGTCCACCCATCTGTCTGTCACTCTGTTTGTTACGAATGTGGTTTCCATGCAATCACCTCAGTTATCTACCAAACATTGTGGATGGCCTGCAGTTGGAGTAAGGAAGATTTCCATTAGTTTTGGGCGCAAAAGCTTATAGGTCAAGGTCATTGTAACTGAAAGAAGAAAAGTTGCTATTAATGTTTGCAGTATATGATGAGAAGAAGCGATTATGTTACAAACAGTAACAAATTACTCTGCCGCTGTCGGCAAAATCAAACGCGGTTCCTGACTATTTTACGTTGTCTCAAGCAGTTATACAAATCTGTTCATGCAGTACTGTTCAAACAGTAATCATTTAATCAACCTTTAATTATATTCCGGCGTCGGCAATCTCAAACATAGGTACTGTTACTGAAATGTCAGAATGCCTTCTGCCCGTGCTCATAAGCGTGTTAAACTCCATCAGTACCCGTGCGCTGTTTGCAAACAGAATTGTGCCAATGATTCGGTCCATTGTGATTCTTGCGAAAGTTTGGTACATGCTTTGTGTGAAGGCATCATAGTTAGTGAATTAAATGTTCTTTCCGGGAATTATAATTTTATGTGCCGAGTTTGCATTAAGAACAATGATGGTGAAGAATATAGCTACATGAACGCTCTCTTCCGACTAAATGAGGTAAGTGATAATTGTATAGTTTGTCGTATATCTGTTTTATGTACATGTATATGAAGAAAATCATGAGATTAAATGAACAATGAAAAAAGTTCTCAAAAAAATCAAAAAAAAAAAAAAAAAACATACTTTGAATGAGACTTCAGGTTGTTGAGTTGTTTGTATCGTTGTTAGAGTATTTATTTCTCCGTATGGTAATACATGTACTTTGTGAACCCAATAACAATTGTCATTATTCATATACAATGCTATCTTGTTCATTGTAATGCTGTTCATCCCACGACTGCTTCATCTGAGCCAATTCATTTCCCGATAGTTTTCCTGTCTTAATTTTGTATGCAAAATGTCAAACAAACATTTCAATGACATTTTCCATTTCACATTTATTCAATATATTGAAACTTGTTTCCTTTGTTAAATATGACACTTCAGAAATCTAATCATCATGGTTCTCTGTACTTTTAGAAAGCACACTTGTTCTACTGATAATTCTATTTTAAAAAATGACTATAACTAAAACTTTTAATTGATTTATTACTTCAGTATTTCCGCAAAATGTGTGTCCTTTATAGTAATTCTGAAAAGCAAAAAAAGATTTTCGCTCCAAAAGTCAACTTCGAGTTTTTAGAATTAGAGACGTTATGTAGTTTCGTTTTAATAATAATAATAATAATCTATCTCTCTCTCTCTCTCTCTCTCTCTGACATACACCCCTGTTACTATGTCACTCACATTTCCCGCCAAATCACATCTAACACTTTTTACTCCATTACAGAGAATATCACAATAAAAGTAAACAAGAATGACAATAATACAATAATATAGCAAACCCGTTATTTTTTATTTTTATAGTTCAGTCTATACACTACCGCTTGTATAACGAAACTTCTTATTTTTCATAATAGTTATATATATTTATATATTTATTTATGTATGATTGTAGGCTGCTTCATTGAGTGTCAATCGTCTCCATGTTATTGCCCGTCCAGAAAAATGTCTTTTACCGCCTCTACAAAGTAGCCATATTAAGGACACTCCAAGTCATTGTATAGATTTCACTGATCTAGGATTCTTAGAATGTAATGCACGCAACGAAACCGATACTTTGCAACCGTTTATGACCACGGGCGATGGGAACTGTTTGTTCAATGCATTGTCTATTGGACTTTGTAGCAGTGAAACGTTAAGTGCAGAAATATAATACTTTGTATAATTAGCCGATTTTGATAGAGCTGACTTTATAATATTAAAGCATTAGTACATATTACTTTGTCACAATAAATCTGTCTTTGTCATACGATATCTTAAGTTTATTACATCACGTTGGCATACTATATTCGATTAAATACTTATACAAAACTTACGTATTTTATATTACTTTCATAATCTATCTGCCTTTGTTCTATTAAATATTTATATTATACTTATGTAATATAATACTGTCCTAATATTATTGTGTATATCTAAATAATATAATTATTTTGTTAAATAACTCATTAATGAACATTTATTAACAATTGTCGGCATATATATCGTCGTCACAACGCTAAATAAAGGGATACAACTAAGGGTGTGTATGTACCAAATTTACTTTCAAAAAACATTAAATCACGCTTTTTTAAAATTTATATATCAAACCAAAGTTAATATAGTATAATGTATACAAATAAAACAAAAATAAACAGACTTTGTCTGACTTTGCATGACTTTGTCTGCCTTTGTCTGACTTTGCGGTGTTTAGTAGGACCCCTTCTGGCATGGCCTGTTGTATGTTGTCCGTAGTTCGTCGGTTAGGACAAATTTGTTACCGCTACTCCTATGAATTACTTGCAGGATTGCCATGAAACTTTACACATAAATTCATCCCATGTTCTAGTTAGTCCAAAATAAAACTGGAACCATTTGGACTAGTCTGATAAATCATCCCCCAAGCTTGTAATCACACCGATGAGAGGTTTTGAGCGACTGCTTATCAGTATCAGTACAGGTTTGGAGGATGATATATCAGTTTATGGTCTGATTTCCAGTATTGCCACCACACCAGTTTTTTAGGAAATATTGTTATCGTTATTCCTCTTGAATGGATGGTCAAATCGACATGCGGTTTTCATTTATACAGTAGACTTCTTATAATGGCTAGTTGATCTTAAATAAAAATGGTGCTGATCTGATGTCCGGTATGGTTCCTACCTCAGCCATCATGAAAATCTTGTTATCACCAATCCTTCTGAAGGGAAAAATATAAAGACGTGATTTTCACCAGAAGTTTTTTTATGATGTATAGTTGGTCCTAAATGAAAGTAATGCCACTCAGACATCTAGTATGGCCACCACAGTGGCCATATTGAAACTGTTGTCACTACTTGTCCTAGATGTATGGTCATGTAAAAATTGTTTTTATCCAAAAGACTTCTTATGATGTATGCTTGGCTCTAAATGAAAATGGTGCCACTCAGACAGCCAATATGGCCACCACATTTGCCATATTGAAAATATTATCACTGCTTGTCCTAAATGTATGGTCATATCAAAACAGGGTTTTACCAAAAGACTTCTTATGATGTATGCTTTGCTCTAAACGAAAATGGTGTCAATCTGATATCCAGTATGCTCACCATGGATGCCATCTTGAAAATCTTCTCACTACTCCTCATAAAAGAAAAGTCATAGCAACAAGGGGTTTTCAGCAGAAGATTTCTTATGATATCTAGTTGGTACACTGAATGAAAATGGTGCCAATATTACATCCAATATGGCTGCCAAATTCATTTACTAATATTTTAAACATGAGCAGAGTAAAACTTATCCTGAAAGCACAGTCTGAATTGATGTAATCATGCAACATGGTCTGTGCTATCAGCTGGAAGAAATATGGCCATGACAGTTATCAATTTGAAAATCTTGTTATCGCTCATGAATATCAGAGATGGTTTCAACACTCAGGAGATAGAAAGAAGAAATGGTTTTATCTTTAACAAGTTCTTTTTGGCCAGGAGAGTGTCAACTCCATGGAGGGACTCTTGTTTGTCTTTGATAATACAAGCTTATTATTACATTAGACTAGTTTT
This sequence comes from Margaritifera margaritifera, assembly GCA_029931535.1. Lineage (NCBI taxonomy): Eukaryota > Metazoa > Mollusca > Bivalvia > Unionida > Margaritiferidae > Margaritifera > Margaritifera margaritifera. Next base: position 1,494,894 of record JAQPZY010001172.1, read on the forward strand.
TAAAAAAGAGACCTATGGCAGTCATGATTCAATGAGTATTAATCAAGTTTCTATTTATTATGAACCAAAACAGTTTGTATACTTCATAACAGATCATGTGAATCAGTCATTTTGTTTTTGAAATACTGTGAATGAACTATTATTCAAGAGCCTAGATGTACCAGTTTTCATGGATTTTGTGATTGATGCAAACCAAGATAATATTAAGTCTTAAAGAACAATTGTGGAAACTATCAAATACTTGATGACATCAAACAACAAGTTTTACCAAAAATTATATTTTTATTTTTTATTTTGCAAAAATGCCCAAGTTTATCAATAAATGAAGTGTCTCTTTTAATTTTTTTAAGATATGTGCATGGAGTCAGTTTTTAAATGATCAATAAATTCAAAATGACTTGCTTTGTGGCCCCAGTATGCATTTAGACTTTTGACATTTGTGTATTATACTTATTATTCTTAACCCATGTTTTCTGTTATTATCAATATCATTTTTAGTATTATGATATTTTGATTTATTGATGTTATTATTATTGTTGTTATTCAACAGAGTTCTGAGCGGACATCAATTTCCCCTGACCAGCTGGCCACCCTTAAATCCCTATGGGATAGGGGGATGATAAGCAAGGGGAAAAAATGTAGCTCTCTGATAGTGGAGGCAGTCTGATGATATAGTCTTTGTATATCATGGATCCTGAAAAAAACATGTTTTCCATGTAACTTTGGCGGATTTCTGGCACAGTTGGGATAACCCAGGGAAACAACTAACCGACAAGATTTCTTTTAAAAAATTTTTATCACAAAACATTGCCATGAAACGAAGCAATAATACCTCGTCTCCAACAGGCTGGAGCATGAACTCGGTGTAGCGTGCTTCGTCAGTACTGGGAAATAAATCCGTAAAATATGGAGTATGAACACGACATAGTGCTCTTTGCCAATACTGAGAAATAAATCCGTAACATATGGGGTATAAATTTGGAGTGTTATGCTTTGTTAATGCTGGGAAATAGGTCCGTAACATCAGGGGTATGATCTCGGTGTCATGCGCTTCCTTAAAACTGAAAAATACGTAATATTTGCAGTATGAACTAGTACATTTGGTCTTAACCTGTCAACCTACAGATCCCCCAGAATCTCAAGTATTACCCATGGACCCCAACCCCATTAAATAATATATTTTCATAAGGCTCCAGTAAATATTAGAGAAATACATTGTCTTGACCACAACAAATTGATGAATTAAATACACTACAGTTACCAATTGGTTTGTGTGTGGAATGTGTGTGATTATAAATGATGTTTTTCGGGAGATACTTTCAATTATATAATTAATTTTCCATGGACCGTCCACGAACCCTCTGGACCTACCCAGTGGGCCCCAGGTTTAGAACCCCTGAACTAGTAGTGGATTTCAGTGTTATTGTTTTTCATAACATTTAGAGGGTTAGTGGCCTGTAAAATATGGAGTATAATCTCAGCCCAGTGTACTTCGTACATACTGGGAAATAAATCTAACTTTCTGGGTATTAAATTGGTGTCAGGCACTCACCTATTACTTCAAAATATGTAAATTTGGAGTATGAACTAGACGTTAGGACAGCTCGATTATTAGTTATTGGAATATTGGATTATTAAGTATTTGTATTGTTGTAATTGACTTTACCTTGTCTAAATTACTGGACGGTGTGTGGGCTGGAGTTACAAAGCAATAAATAGCTAATCGAGCCTCGCATTTAGTATCTAAAACTGGGTAAAGTATTAGTTTGAATGAACTTCAGTGTTAATGTTTTTGATAAAATTGACGGATAGGAGGGTTTATGAAAGTAACCTCGATCAAAGTGTAATCGGTTAAGTTTTGCGGTGAGGCTAGTTCTAACCATTGACGCAAAATAACATGCAATGTCGTCGCCACCAGTAGGGTTACCTAATAAGAAGCAGAGTACCGTAAATGGTTCATTATATACCGGTCATTTAAAGCAATTTTGTCTGAAGCTTTTCTCCTCTTTCATTCTCAACGACCTTGACCTTTTAACCACAAAATCGATAGGTGCCTTTCTTGTCTCAAGTGCAAGTCATCCACAGAGTTTGGTCACGGTTTCTGGCAGGGAAGTAGATTTTTTGATTTTTTCGGAAACTGTTTACCTTACAGGAATCCTTCTGACTTCGATCTTTGACCTTTATTCCGAAACCAATCAGTCATCCTCGTCTCAAAAGCAATCCATCTACAAATTTGTATTAAAGGCATGTGGTACATATCTGACGTAGTTTTTGGGAAATAGTTTTCCCTTTTCAGTCCCTGTGACCTTGACCTTTGATTCAAAAATGGATAGGAATTTTCCTTGTCTCAAATGCAAGCCAAACAGTTTTTCTTCTTTCATTCCCTGTTACTTTGACCTTTGATATTTTTAACCCGATATCAATTTCTTCCTTACCACCAATTACAAGCTGCTGGCAAAGTTTCATAATTGTCGATGGTACAGAACTTGGATTTATTACGTGGAAATGAAATGGGGGAAGAGACACATGGTTGTACAGCATAACATAATACGTACCACCTTATGGCTGACGTGTAAGAATGTATGTTGTAGACACGAGAATCGTAATATGTAGGAAACTGTCAAAATTCATTAAATCATATTTGTATGCAATGAAGCAATTTTTGGTGTCCATAACTGAATATACTTTGCTCATGTAAGAATACAATATTTCTGCATTGCTGGAATATTTATTTATTTTGTTATCTTCTAATGCAAAAATGTGCATTAATGACCACACGGTCGTGTTGTGTGCAACACCAAAATCATCAAGTTGATCTACCAATTGTACTTAATGTCCAATGCTCTATCAACTGCACTATAAGTTATATATGTTATCAATTTAATTTATTTGAGTAGATTTTGAAAATTCTGTCAAATTAAGATAGTCACTCTACATGTTGGACAGATCATATGATAACCAAGACTTTGATAAAATGATGTTTAGGGATTTCACATGACAGTAAATATAGTTATCGGGGCTTAAAAGTTGGAACGAATAATGTTACTTCATGAGCACAATGTTCATGTACAATGTCCACTATGGATTAATTAAAATCATCAATCAGCCAAGTGTGTGTTGTGTGTGTGTGCGCACTGTATGTTTCATTTTCTTTCACCAAGCCCTAGTTATATTATACATCTTGACCAATATGAATAGAACTTTTAAAGAGAAATATTTTGAAAGACTGGATGGGAAAATGACAAAGAAGCAAATAAAATAGAAAACTTTAGAACAAAGAGAAATCTAATAAACCTTTTCAATTTACACTTTTTTTATTTATGATTAATTAACCTGATGACAGGTACAATGTATATGCATTACAACTGGTTCTAGGACAGTACAACTGTGCATTATTACAATTTAAACATTACTTAAGAAATGTGACGTCATTGAAACTGTAAAAAGACAACAATACAGATACTGTTACATTTTTATTACAAAAAAATCCAACCATATAGTTACTGTTACACTTCTGTTGCAAAATTAAACTGTGTATTAATATAAAAGACATTTATTCATGATGAATCTAAATTCCAGCAAATATGAAATCTATACGAGTATGACTCATGTATTCCTGGATAAGGAGTATGACTTGTGTATTCATAGTAATAATGTAGAAACAGAAAGACTTCCATGTATTCCAAGAAAAAAAATTGTAAGAAACTCATATATTCTTAGTTATAAACAGTAGGACTCATGTATTTATAGTAATACATCTTATGAACATACTGTACTCCAAGTAATAAATATTATGACTCATGTATTCCTAGTAAGAGAATGACTCACGAAATCCTAGTAATAAATAGTATGACTCCTGAATTCCTAGTAATACAAATAATGACCCTTATGTGTTCCAAGTAATAAATAGTATGACTTCATGTGTTACTAATAATAATAGTATGACTTGTGTATTCCTAGTAATACAAATTATGACCATCCTATATTCCAAGTAATAAATAATATAACTCTCATGTATTCCTACCAATAAACAGTATGACCTTCCTGTATTCCAAGTAATAAATAGTATGATTCTCATGTATTCCTCGTAATAAACAGTACAACTCCTGTATTCATAGGAATAAACAGTATGACTCTCATGTATTCCTAGTAATAAACAGTACAACTCCTGTATTCATAGGAATAAACAGCATGACTGTCATGTATTCCTAGTAATAAACAGTACAACTCCTGTATTCACAGGAATAAATAGCATGACTCTCATGTATTCCTAGTAATAAACAGTACAACTCCTGTGTTCATAGGAATAAATAGCACGACTCTCATGTATTCCTAGTAATAAACAGTACGACTCCTGTATTCATAGGAATAAACAGCATGACTCTCATGTATTCCTAGTAATAAACAGTACGACTCCTGTATTCATAGGAATAAACAACATGACTCTCATGTATTCCTAGTAATAAACAGTACAACTCCTGTATTCACAGGAATAAATAGCATGACTCTCATGTATTCCTAGTAATAAACAGTACAACTCCTGTGTTCATAGGAATAAATAGCACGACTCTCATGTATTCCTAGTAATAAACAGTACAACTCCTGTATTCATAGGAATAAACAACAGCATGGCTCTAATGTATTCCTAGTAATACCAGCATGATTCTTGTATATTCTTAGTAATAAACAATACGACTCATGCAGTCTTCTCATTATCAACCAGCCACCAAGTAAATTACCATAGATTTTTCTGGCTGAGCCATCTACTTTTTAATAACACTAACAGTTTTTGTTATATTGCTGCATTGACTCAGCCTGGTATTTTTTAATTTTGAGCTGTTCACTTCAAAAGATAACAAGGAGTCTGTTTGTATATTCGTAGTAATAACTATAAATAGAGTATTACTCTCATGTATTTATAGTAATAAACTGGCCTATCATAAACACACACACACACACATACACAATATCCTGCTAAAGAGGTTTGTGCTGAAAAATGTAATCAGTTATGCCTATACAATTTCATTTGTCTGGTGTTTTGCTTCATCAAGCTAAGAAGGTTTTGGTCTATAAAGTCTCAAGTCCAAAAAAGTTCACAATGTGAAAAATTTAAAAGCTCCTGTAATGACTCAAAAATCTAACTTGCTCATCTATATGCAAATACAGATTCATCTACCATACTTCACTTTTCTAATTCAATTGGGTTTTGCCTCATAATGCTAACAAGGTATGTGTGCAAACATGTAACCAGTTACACCTACAAAATTTCATTTGTCTGGTTTTTGCTTCATCATGCTAACAAGATTTTTGTCCACAAGGTCTCAAGTCCAAAAAGTTCAAAAGTATGTTTAAAAAAATATAAAATACTGCAGTCACAACATTAAAATATAACCACATCATCTATAGATGCCTACAAATATGCTCACCAAACTTTATTTGAATTTCCAAAAACAGCAAAAACCTAGCTTAACACAAACTTTCTTGAGTTATCTAGCTGTCAATGTCTAATTCAGCATCTAGGTTGTTGACAATATCAGCATCAGTATCAACTTCCTCAACCTCAGCATCATACACTTCAAGGAGCTTCAAAATATCTTGTAGTTCATCGTCTGATACACTACTATGAAATGACAAAATGTTCATGCACTGCATAACATGATGCATCACTGGCATTTTGTTGTCCTGAATTTCTATAAAGGGACTGAATTTTAGGGAAGCATTTTCTATAAGTTCTCGTATTGAAGTTTGAGCAACGACAAGCAGTTGACTTTTCCAAGCACAGCTCTGTCTTTTTCCACATTCTGAAGACTGGATATTTCCTCCATTATGATTTTCTCCTGTTTATATGCCCAAGCTAGATAAGCCTTCATTTCAACAGAGGATGATGTTATTTCCTCCTCAGCTCTCATGTATGATGTGTACCAATCAATAGCCTGTAATTTTAATGTACTGTTTGTGTCCTCAGCTGGTTGATATATCTGATTTGATGGTGTACTGACATCAGCAAAATTAAGCCGAGTCCCGTCAAGCTCATTCAACTCCTTCAGCCTCTGGTTGATCTTTTGATTTGTCTGCTGAAGCTTCCTTCCAACCCTTATAGCAATATCCTGCCCATCTGGAGGGAAAAAGGTTAAAAGAAAATTAATAGAGTAATGTAATGTGCAGATGTATGTGTCTTGAATCAGTTTAATATATACTCTA